>OZ010786.1:268195688-268616210 GCA_963932465.1 Maratus speciosus
ATCTATTAAATTTAACTTGGTGTTTGAAGCTCAAAGAATTATTTAATACTTTATTCTTGTTTGTAAAATAAGACAGTAAAAGCAATAAGTCACAATGGTCAATAGAATTTACTAAGGACTGTAGACGAAAATGAAGCAACTTTTTAACAGACCTCAAAATACCGAAGCATAGAGTGATAGCCGCAGAAATAAAACGAGTTTTCGTTTTATATACTCGTTGTCTAGTTTTTGATCGACATTGTTGAAACCTCTAACTTTAGAATCCATTTACTGTCTTACATCAGCTTATCAACTTATCTATAATTGGACGGAGAGGCATATTAGTTTTATGAACTTTAGGTAAACCATAAAAAACCGAAATAATGCCAGTATAACACTTTAATTTTTTAGCTGTATCCGGGGGGAGTTATAGTCCAGTTCTGATTGATAACATTACTTGGCGAAGTGCAAGGTTTAAGCGAAACCAATCTATTAAATTTAACTTGGTGTTTGAAGCTCAAAGAGTTATTTAATACTTTATTCTTGTTTGTAAAATAAGACAGTAAAGGCAATGAGTCACAATGGTCAATAGAATTTACTAAGGACTGTAGACGAGAATGAAGCAACTTTTTAACAGACTTCAAAATACCGAAGCATAGAGTGATAGCCGCCGAAATAAAACGAAAACTCGTCGCCATCTTTACTTAAAACTTTTAACTTAAATAATTACCCCTAATATTAACTATAACACATAATACAACTTAAATAATTCTTTGAGCTTCAAACAACAAGTTAAATTTAATAGATTGGTACAACAACTTTTTTTTACAACAACCCTAACATAATGGAAGTTCAAAATGGCTATTATTTTAATTTTATTAATTTTTGTTTGTGCATGACGGCCATCTTTGTTTCATCGTCTGCAGCAATTTTCTCACAAGAAGGGTTTACAGAACTGTAAATAATTCATCATTTATTTCTTCAATTTAAGTGCGGATTAAAGCAATTTGTACAGAATACATTGGACTGAAACTTTGGTAATAGAGTAGTTTCCGAAAATAAATCTTTATTGGTGAAATTTAAGTATAAAGTTTCAGTTTTTTTTCCAAAATTTGTCCGTTTACAAAAGGAAATTTTTCTAGGAAGGAAAACTGTAAACATGACTTTTTTTTTTTTTTTCTTTTTTACAAATAGGCGGAATGTACTTGTACTCAAACGCCAAGTTCCAGATCTGGGACTTGCTTTCTCTTCGCTAAAAAAAATCCCAAATTTTTCAAAAATGTCAAAAATCGCACTTTTGAGGCTTTGATATCTCTGGTGGGTCACGAGATAAAAATTTGAGGTTCTGGTTTCTGACAGTATTGTACGGTAGTGTTATGCACATAAAATTTCAGGATGGAGATTTGACTACAAGCTAAGATATGGCAAGGGCAACATGTCAAAACAATACTGCCAAACTATTGTTTTGTTGGTGTCACAGCTAAGTATTTATCTCAGAGTGTCACTTAAATTTATGTTTTTGATTATCTTTAAATAATAGTAACAGAAAATAATGCCCTTTGCAAAGCTTAGCAATTAATTAAAAAAATAACTATGCCTAAGGCCATACATTTTGTATGGTTTCAGTAATTTTTGTTGTAAGTAATTTTAGCAGCTAAAAGAAACCTCAGCACTTTTACATAAAGAAAAAAAAAGTTATACAAAACCTGAGGCAAAAACAGAATAGGGAAAGAAAATAGCTGTTAATGTTATCATACTTGTTCAGACATGATGAAACGTGTCAAAACACGTTCTTGCTTGTTGGCTAAAAACCACAATTTTGTTGTTTCTCAAAATTTTATTTGTAGGAACCTGGTCTTGTCATCTCTTGATAACTTGACTCAAGATCTTGGCCTTGCTGGCTCATAAAAATAAATTTTGAAATCACTATGTGCAAGTCTCACTTCATTAATAACTCCTAGCTTACTTCTTATGCAAAAATGGCATTTTTCTGCTGTATAAATTTTGAAAGGGCTTTAGATATCTTTACTTTCTGAAATTTACTTGAGGCTGATCCATGGTAACATTGTGTAATGTTTCATTTACAGGAACATACTTATGGTAGGAACAAGTTTCAGAGACTGGCAAGCAGCATTAAAATTGTGGTTTTTAAACCAATAAGCAGGAATGTGTTTTGACACGTTTGATCATGTCTCAACAAGTATGCCAACATTAACAACTTTTCTCTTTCACTATTCTGTTTTTTTTTCTCAGGTCATGTATAATTTTTTTTTATTTATGTAAAAGTGTTAAGGTTTCTTTCAATTACTAAAACTACAACAAAAAATATTGAAACCATACAAAATGCATGGTCTTAGGCATACTTATTTTTTAAATTAATTGCTAAGCTTTGCAAAAGGCTTTATTTTCTGTTACTATTATTTAAAAATAATCAAAAAAAAATAAATTTAAATGACACTCTGATGTAAATACTTACCTATGACTGCAACAAAACAATAGTTTGGCAGTATTATTTTGACATGTTGCCCTTGCCATATCTCATCTTGTAGTCAAATCTCCATCTTGAAATATCTTATGCATAACACTACCATACAATACTGTCAGAAACCAGAACTTCAGATTTTTATCTCGTGCCCCACCAGAGATATCAAAGCCTCAGAAGTGCGATTTTTGACATTTTTGAAAAATTTGGGATTTTTTTTTTAGCGATGAGAAAGCAAGTCCCAGATCTGGAACTTAGCGTGTGAGTACAAGTACTTTCGGCCTATCTGTAAAAAAAATTATGTCATGTTCACAGTTTCCTTTGCTAGAAAATTTTCCTCTTGTAAACGGACAAATTTTGGAAAAAAACTGAAACTTTGTGCTTAAATTTCACCAATAAGCAGTTAGTTTCGAAAACTACTCTATTACCAAATTTTTAACCCAATGTATTCTGTACAATTTGCTCTAATCCGCACTTGAATTGGAGAAATAAACGATGAATTATTTACAATTCCGTAAACCCTTCATGTGAGAAAATTGCTGCAGACGATGAAATAAAGATGGCCACCATGCACAAACAGAAATTAATAAAATTAAAATAATAGCCATTTTGAACTTCCATTATGTTAGGGTTGCTGTACAAAAAATTTCAGATTTTTTAAAAAGGGTCGAGCAACCAGTGCTGGACCACTTGAAATGGATTGACCCAAATACAATCAAAATGTTATTTAAGCACAAAAGCACAGCAGTTATAATCAATTGCGCGGAAGGATACAAAACTTGTGCTTTTAAAATCAAAATCAATTTAAAAACAGGAAATTACTTTTGCGTATTAAAATTTCAAAATTATTCTGTATATAATAGCAGAAAATACAATAAAAAAGTTCTTTACAGTAGAATACACATGTTCTTTTATTTTTAATTGCAAAAATACTTGTCTATAATGTCATCTAGTAGCAAAATTTGTAAAAAAATTATCTAAACCAGTGCCGAAATATAGTTCTATATTACATGTATTTTTTCTTTTTAATTTTCGCATTTGTTTTGGGAAACTTTTTGTTTTTTAACAAGTAATATCTAAGGGTTAAGCATGATAAAATTCAAGTAGTCCCTAAGATTGGCAAACGAAAGTACACAATTTATGCTTTCGGCCTATGGTCTAGATCATAAAAACAAAAGTCCTTACACTTAGAGCATCCGTTCCAACTTCCAAAACACCTGGTTGCAGAACAGGATACAATAATTTTAATCCTGAGCGAAATCTTAAGTGCTGATCGTATTAAAAAATTCTGCAACATTATCTCCCTTCAATTCTTTTAATGCTCTAAAATCAATATCATTATCCTAAAAGGAAAAGTTGTTTCATCATTTTTTTTAAATAAAAATCTAGAAATTCTAATTTTACCACACCCAAAAATTACCAGTCCACAAACATCTGTATTTTTAAATAAAAATTACTCATTAATATTTTCTTCGTAATATTATTACAGCCCAAATCACAAGTTAAAAGTATTCTATTGTAATTTCCATGGCAGTTTTAAGCCCATATCCCATACCAATGAGAATAGACTTTTTGATCTAAAACCAGAACTAAAAACTACCGTTTTGATTTAAAAAAAAAAAAAAAAAAAAAAAAGATGAGCATGATCGAAGAAAAAATTTAATAATGGAACAAAATCTTACCTAAATAGGATATGGAATTCTTCCGAGGAAAAAAATATTTCAGTATTCCTGTTACTAAAAAAGTGAAAACTCAATTGCATAGTGAAAATATCAAATTGAAAAAGTTCCAAAAATAAAGCCTCTTGCGTTAAAATATTTATCTACTCCATTGTTTATTAAAATATGACTTTAATAATTTTTTTCTTTCTTTTAAAGTTAAACGATTAAACAGACATTTTAATTTTTGTTTCTTAACACGTGTGTAAAAGAAAAAAGGGAACTTTATACTTATTTTTAATAAAAGAATTTTAATGCATACCCTGAAATTCTGTTTCATACCTGTATGAACCTGTACTACAAGGAAAAGTACTAACTTCATTATAATTATTCAAAATCAAAAGTAATTTTCTCTTTACTTATAAATCTCTAAAAGTAATTGAACTTGGAATAAAACTAAATGCGACTTAAAGTAAAACAGTATTAAATAATTAAAACAGAAAAAGGCATCAACTAAACCTATGTTTGGAGAAAATAAATCTTCAACTATGGGTATATTAGTAGTATACTTTATTATTAAATGAATAAATAAAAAAGTATATGTATTTATTTGTGAAAATACTCTATAAGTATATGTTTATTAATAAATGTGTTATGGTTAAAATTTGTTTACATTGCCAGCATTGTACAAATAAACAGAATATTTTAATGTTTAAATTACACATTTATAGAACAGTGTTAATGTACGTATATTTAAAGAGCTATGAGTTTTTGTAAATTATATTTCAATATATTTAAAATGTTATGATGTGTGAAACATATCTGCAATGTATTGTTCTGAGATGCCATTATATAAAAATATAAACATCCACCATAACTAAAAGCATATAAAATACCCCGTTATCCGTATTCCGAAAAATGAATACTCGGTTCATCCCTACATAATGTTGTTCTAACTTTTTGGGTAATTAAAAAGCAAATGTGCAACTTCAGGATTTTAAAAAAACACGATCAACGAGAAACATGATCATATGAAGTTTAAATACTAGTTGCCGTAAATGGCAAACAAACCTATCGATTTAAAAAATCGACAGTATAACAGACTAACCTTATTGATGGAATTAAATTGAGATATCAACTTGCAGTTTTTTTTTTTTTTTTTTTTTTTTTTTTTTTTTACCATCTTTCCAATGGTATTTCACAAAAATAAAAACAATATTTTTTTTTTTTGAAAATTGATAATGCGCCATCCGCTTTCAAAACGAACTTCGAAAGTTAATTGAAAAAAAAGGAACACAGCTAAATGTACAGAACTTAAGATCAAACACAAAATTAGTTTGCTAAACAATTATTCATATAAAAATTTGTACATATCCTGCGCCACCATTTCAAAACAGATGCAAAGATAATATGCTCAAAAGACTTTCATAAGTCTTTGATCTACGTACTTTGATATGCTTCCTGTTCTTTCGCTAGAGGGCTGGCAACCCGTCGTAAACATAGAAGTTCTCGTGAAAAATATTTAAATCCCCTATTCAAATTCCAGGGCGTTTTCCTATATTATCGTTGTCAAACGTATTTAAAAATCTCCGCAAATAAATGCGAACATAAGAGGTGAGTTTTAGTAACTATAAATCTAGTTTGTGAATCGATTCCATAAATCAAGCGACAATTTCTAGCAATTCAACCGATTCATAATATAAATAGCAGGGATGACCGAGCTAAGCTAGGTCACTTAGCCTTATGTTCAATTCGATATTTTTTTCTTACTGTATCATTCTTGATGTTTAGATATAATTGGCTTGATCCTCAGACATAGTGACCCAAAATAACCCACTAACCGAATTATTTCGGACATGCGACCTATCCAATGCTCCTCTCGAACCCGAAAACGATAGAATACAATATTTAGTCGAAATCGTTTTATAGATAAAATTAGCTTGACCCACGTTAACCCAAAAGGTACTCACTAATCTAAATTTATCGAACTTGTGACCTATTCTGATGGTCTTCTCGTGCTGGGAAATGATGTAATAAAAAATTTTGTCAAAATCGTTTGAGTCTTTTTAGATACAACTAGCTTGACCCACAATGACCCAAAAATGACTCACTAATCGAATTTTCTCGAACGTGCGACTTAGCCCAAAGATCTCCTCATGCCCAGAAACAGTATAATACAAGATTTGGTCAAAAGCGTTTGAGTCGTTTTTTCGATGCAATTATTTTGACCCACAGTGACCCAAAAATGACCCACTAATAGAATTTTCTCGAACATGTGACTTAGCTCAATGGTCTTCTAGTGCCCAAAAACGATATAATACAAAAAAATTTCAAAATGTTTTGAGCACTCTTTTTAGATACAATTAGCTTGACCCACAGTGACCCAAAATGACCCAGTAATTGATTTTTCTCGAACGTGTGATTTATCCCAATCGTCTTCGCATGCCCAGAATAATACAAAATTTTTTGTCAAAATTGTTTGAACCGTTTTTTAAATACAATTAGTTTGACCCACAGTGACTCAAAAATGACTCACAAATCGAATTTCTCGAACATATGACTTAGCCCAATGATCTTTTCATGCCCGGAAACTGACCCAAAAATGACCAACTAATCGAATTTTCTCTAATATGTGACTTAGCCCATTGGTCGTCTTGTAATCCAAAACAGTAGAGTACAAAATTTGGTCAAAATCGTTAGAGCCGTTTTTTAGATAAAATTAACTTGACCAGCAGTAACCCAAAAATCACCCACTAATCAAAATTTCTTGAACATGTGACCTAGACAACAGATTTCTCCTGCCCCAAAACGGTTGGATATAAAATTTAGTCAAAATCGATTGAGCCGTTTTTTAGATATGTTATATATAGCTTGATTCTGACCCATTCTGACCCAAAATTACCCACTAATCGAATTTTCTCCAGAATCCAGCCCAATGGTCTTCTTGTGCCTCAGAATGGTAAAATACAAAATTTAGTCAATCGTTTGAGCCGTTTTTAAGATAAAATTTACACACACATACACACACAATTTTTGCTCCTATTATAATACAAGATATATCGTATCATTACCTAGAAAACTATAGACCAGAAATTCTCCATCATTTCGTCTATTCAGTGTAGTTGTTTACCTCATTCGCATAACTACGAAATCTACAATTCTAGTTTAGGGATTTAGAAAATGACTACTTATTAATTCTAGATGAAGAAGGTATATTTTTTTTCTTACAGTGTACTCGATTTACTTACAGTAAATTCACAATTCAATTTACTTGAACAATCTTTCATCAAATCGGAAGATTATGTTAGAGAAATCAAGAACTCGGTTTTTTATGTTAGCGCCACGCAGGTCATAAATAGCCAAACATTTCTCCCGTCGCATTATTTTTTTTTCTATTTCATTATCATTTTATTTAATACAAAACTTTCATTTAAAACTGAAACATTTAAAATTAATGGATTTCACTTCTTTCTATTTTTTAAACGAAAAGTATTGGGCACAGATGTCATATACGCAACGGGGTACCTAATTGGCTCCAAAATGGAGTTATTTTGCCTGACATGGTAACCCGGCTATTGTTGCTTATATGAATATTTATTTACTTTTATTTTCTTTTTATTTAAAAAAAATATAAATCATTTGGTTCTATAGTTATTAATTAAACCTTTTTTTTACTTATTGTTATTTCATTCTAACCCTTAAATGCCTGAATTTTCAAAAGTCATTTTAATAATGTTTTTCGGCTTTCATTTTTTAAGTACTTCATTGGAAAAATACTTAAAAAAATTGTTTTAAGCATGATTACGGCGAAAAAGCAGTTTGTTACGAATCGGCAATACTGGTCTTTAATTGAAAAAATAATTTTCCTTGATAAAATTCTATAATATTAAACACACAAGAATTTTAGAAACAATGAAAATATATAAATTTTACTTGCTCCCTGTAGAACAAAATAGGGTGTTTCGCAAGCTTCCAAACAAAGCAAAAAGAACATGTAGCAACAACTGAAAAAATAAATCTATCTTTATTCTTAAACACCACAAGTGTTGCGATCTACATGTTGAAAATCGATTTAATAATATTTTTTTCAGAATGTATTTTATTGGCAACATTAAGTATTATAGCTTCAATACTGTTCTAAAAGTATTTTATAAGCCTAAATTGGGTATGTTGCCAAAAGGCAACCCTCGGCATTTAAGGGTTAAAAATAATAGAAAATAACTTAAAAATACCTCTGTATCTGGTATTCGAAAACGACGCTTTCGCTAAATTGTCGTAAAAAAAATATTATAATAATGTAAAAAATCATGACATTTATTTCCAACTTCAAAGCAATGTTTTAATGGTACAACATAGTTATCCCGTCGACCAATTTCGCGAAATTATATAAATCGCCAAACCACTTGCTAAATTATACAAATTGACATAATTTTTATTTTAAATAACGAAAGAACAAATAAATTAGTACAACATAAATAAAAAGACAAATAAAACGTCGAAATAAAAATCACTTGATGGCGTAAACACGTGTAACGTCCTTAAAGTCAAGTGAATATGACATTTGCGATCAACCATTATTGGCATTTAATCTCATATTTTGGTGATAGATTTTTGTCGATGGGATAACCAAGTAGTACCGTTTTAATTTACCACTCGAAAAAAAAATGCTAACTGGTGAGTTAAAAAAAAAGCTATTGGCAAGATTTGCACCCGGCTAACATAGAAGTACCAAGAAGTCTTTGCGATCATGGCAATTTTTATGTAGTTTTATTTGAAAAAATAATTTTGATTCTTTAATCAAAATGGAAATCTTTCTTATGAAAGCGAAGGGATCAGCCCGTAATTGTTTATAGCAGTTACATGACTTGAACTATTATAATATAAGTGAAATGATGGCGGTAGAATAATATTTGGCGATTTATCACCTGTGGCTGGTTAACATTAAAGTACCAAAATGGCCACCTGGAATACAAAAAGCGAAGGGATCAACCCGTAATTGTTTATGGCAGTTACATGACTTGGATTATAATAATATAGGTGAAATGATGGCGATAGAATAATATTTGGCGGCTTATTGCCTGTGGCTGGTTAACATTAAAGTACCAAAATGGCCGATTGAAATAAAAAAAAGCGAAGGGATCCGCCCGGAACTGTTGATGACAGTCACATGACTTAGGCTATTATTATTGTGATTGTTTTCAATTCTAAAAACAACGCAA
Source organism: Maratus speciosus (assembly GCA_963932465.1). Taxonomy (NCBI): domain Eukaryota; kingdom Metazoa; phylum Arthropoda; class Arachnida; order Araneae; family Salticidae; genus Maratus; species Maratus speciosus. Next base: position 268,205,027 of record OZ010786.1, read on the forward strand.
AGAATAATATATCCTAACGATTAAAAATTTATTTACACGTGACTATTAAAAACAGAAATAAAAAAATTTAAAATTACTATTAAATGAGTACGTATTAAAAGCAGAAAAATATTGAAAATTATGTCTTGAAAATTGTGTTTACACGTGCATATTAAAAGAGAAAGGAAACTTTAAAATAATGAATACATTAATATGCGTTTAATCCTTTCTGGGGCAAGGTACTTCTATTCGTAAAATGTTGAAATCAGTGAATGACACCAAAATTTACAATCTAATTCCGAAATACGAAAATGCTTTTGTTCACTTACTTAATAAAAATAAAATTTTCATTCCAATATTCCGGTGCCAATGTGGCATTTAAGAATTAAAATTAAGTGGTCCAAAAATGATCTGCCACCCTTGAAGGGATTAAAGCATTAAACTGTAGTAATTGTAGTAAATTCTATTATGACAATCGTTTTATAACGTTGTTAAAAAATACCTGGAGGAAAAGACACTGTTTACTTAATGCATTTTATTTTAACTTCTTTTCAAATGTTTAACTGATCTTCTTTAATCAAACACGAAAACAACCATTGGATGGCTTAACAGCAACTGATTCGACCTTAAATTTTTGCAATCAAAAAGAATTGAATGGAAACCTGCTTACAGGAAAATCGATAGAAGTTTTTTCATTATAATTCAATCATCTCTAATTTTTTTTTAACCGATCAGATTAGCGTGCTTTTAGATTCTGCGGTGTCTGAACGGGGGTTGGCAAGAGTAGCTTGCAGAGGGTAGAGCCCTCGAGTATATAATTAAAATGTTTATATATATATATATATATATATACATATATAAACAAGCATAAAAATTCACCAGATTTGTTCTCATAAGCTGGTTTTGAAATTTTCAGGAGTTTCATATCATTTAGCAACAAATCTCACTTTCTGAATCTCGAATGGCACCAAGCTTTAAAAATAACGCCAAGGTTCCTATACTGGTAAAGCACGCACATGTCGCATACGGGGCATTTTTACAATCTTTTGACTTACGGGAATAAAAATCTGGTGAAATTAAACTTGCTAAAATAACATTTTAATCTGATAGACGAATGCCTTAATAATTCAAAATAAGGAAAAATGGTCAGCAGCGAATTTTTTTTTTATTTATTTAACTGAGGTTTAAGTTAAATTTGCGAGTTTAATTTTCCTTACCATTTTATCACTATAATTTTCTATTTTCTTCTAAATTTTTACTCATAATGAATATGCATAGTACCCACAGGACATTCAGCTAAGAAATAATAACAACGTAGTATTTTTAGTACAAAATTTTGGTATAACATTGTCTTAAAGGAGTGTTAAAGAAGGGACGGAAGGAAAGAAAAGGGTATAATATAGGAAAAAAAGGAACGGTAATTGAAAAAAAAAGGGATGGTAAGGATGGGGCGATAAGGAAAATTACCATTATTTTTAGACAAATCATGTTAAGACTAAGTGATAGCCATAATGTTCATTGATTTTTTGAAACAATTATTTACATTGGATTAAATTAAAAAAAAATTAATTTACCTTGAAGGAATAAACCTTGGGGGCGGTAAGACTATCAATAAAGCCACGATGCTTGAAATTAATATTTAAATGCTGATTTAAATTCTGCAGTAAATTTCTTGTCAGAGAAATTTATACGTTCTTTCTCTGGCATACTTCTGCATGAGAAAAAACTTGAAAAAAATTCTGTGGTTGCATCTGAAGTGATTTTCTGTATAATTTTAGAAGAGGGGCTGTAAGGAATCTAAAACCCAGGGACAGAGTTAAAAAAATAATATCAATCGTAAAAACGTGTGCAGGCTAATTTTTTGCTACATATTTACATAAAACAATTCTTCCAGTTTCGGAAAAAAATTACATCGAATTACTTTTGTTGAAACAATTTTATACAGACAGCTCCAAATTTAAAAATCAGCATCAGGGACACGGGACGGTATAGGAGTTTTCCCTGGTATTTGGATCCCCAGCATCTTCCAAAACTTATTTATCTCGTTAATATTGTTATGCAGTCATGCAATGGGATGTCTCCCAGTACATGAAACAAAAAAAACACACAAGAATATGTACTAAAATAAAAATTATTATTCAGGAACTTAAAAATCAAAAGATTGTGAGAATGCCCCATACAATGCATCGAGGGGTGGAGAACTAAGTTGCTATCAGACCAGATAATTTTTTAAAAATGCAGCTTTTGAGCAGATATTTCCTCACCTTCAAATCTCCACGTAAATTTCCGAAAAACGCGAATTAAATTGATTAGGTTATGTCTGTTCAGGGTTCTCGCTGCCGCTCGCCATTGCGCCAAATCACGACAAAATGTTTCATTTGGCGAGTAAACGGATGATTAGATTCACCAAATTACGAGAGCTCGATTTTTGCTCATCATTTTTCTTTGTGTGTGTGTGTGTGTGTGTCAGTACAGGCAATGCTGTAATTTACTTTACTGAACAATTGATGTCACTTATCATGTTGAATCACATCGGACAATTTACAATATTTTTAGAGATACTAACCCAACACCAATTCAATTTAGCTTCAGCCAAAGCCACAGTAAGCAAAAATCTCATTTCAGTATTATTTTTCATGGGGCCAATAGGCAACATTGCTATTTTGATAAGCCTATGAAGTATGGGCTTCTATGAAAAGCCGAAGAATTCTAGAAAAATAAAGCTTTTGACACATTTTGTTGTTTATATTTTGAATTTTTCAGAATTCATTGAATGTTATATATTGAAATCCTGAGTTAACTGGGATTGGAAGTTTTATTTCATAACTTTTTTTTTAGTTAAATCAGATTTTTAATTTTTTCTGGATTGCGCAACACATTTAGAATATTTTTTTTTTTTTTTTTTTTAGTTTCTGTAGTGGATGATTAAATTTAAATGAATAACTGATCTATAAACAGTTTTAAAAACTTAGGTTATTTTAGAACATATTGAAAAAAAAGGGGGGGGGATACTTTAAAGGGTTAAAGATCAGATTTTCATTGTTTCACAACGAATTTATTTTGCTATTTTTTTTTTTTTTTTTTTTTTCATTTGGCGAATGTTTGCCACTTCTGATTAGCCATATTGCTAACGCTCGTAAAAAGTCAGCGAGAACCCTATGCCTTTTGATATGATGTCGGCTTTACTCAGAACAGGTTTTTGCTTTACAATATAGATTGATGAAAAAATGCATAATCTATATATTTGATTAAATCAAAAGAAATGAAATATAGTTTTAAAAACCATTTATTACAATGTGTATTTTATTAATATCTTTATTTAATTAAATGTTGTTTTAAATTCAACTTAGAGTCCTCCATTGCATCGGGTAACCCAATTTTACCCGAACCCAACCATGCACGTGATTCGTTTTGGGTCAGGTTAGAGCTAATTTTTTCATTGCGGGTCGGGATAGGGTTGGGATTTGAATCTTACGAGTCGGGATCCGGCTGACCCGATTTAAAAAAAAAAAAAATCTAGAATATTTTTTAGATGAAAAACTACATATTTGAACATTAATAAGTATATATATGTTCATATTTCAAAATAAAAGATAATATTGATGTTAAAAATATATAATTTTAGAACATTTGTACATAATTATATTAAAATATGATTATTTTTCTTCTTTTTAGGTTCGGTTTGACGAATTAGGATATATTGGAATATTAGATATATAATTGGAGATTGGGATATATTGGAATATTAACGAAAGACAAGTAATCACGGGAGGGAAGTATTGTGATTTGAATGAAACAAGGCATGGCTCGTTGAAAAGAAACGATTGGTGAAGAAGGCATTGCGATTTTGAAGTCGCGGTGCGGTAAAAAAAAAAAGTTCTTGAGATGTATAAGCTACGGTATTGGGATGTAGTCTTAGAGTTAGAAATTGGATATTGCTATTGCGATAATTAAAAAATATCATTATTCGACGATATATTGATAAATAATCCAGCCCGGTAATAAAGATGATGGAAAAAAGAGACATACAAAATTTCTTTTAAATAACATTACAATTTATTGCATATTTTTTTAGATATTCAACATAATAGTTAGAGTAAGACGGTATTGGGATGTAGTCTTAGAGTTAGAACTTGGATATTGTTATTGCGATAATTTAAAAAAATCATTATTTGACGATAATTTGATAAATAATCCAGCCCGGTAATAAAGATGATGGAAAAAAAGAAACACACACATTTTTTTTATAACATTACAATTTATTCCATAATTTTTTAGATATTCAACATAATGAATTCAGCAAATTACTTCTAAGAGCAATTGCTTAATCAAAAATTAAGTGCATATACACTTATCCTTATTTTGCTTACAAGAATTTGTAGGTTATAAAAATCATTGCAAAACACCTTTTTTTATACACACAAAAGCATAAGCAAAGTAACATCACGCTATCTAGCATGCTGAAAAAATTGTAGCAAGTGCTAATTATTTTTAAATTAAAAAAAAATGAACTCATGCTTTTATATGTGATATTATTGATCTCTATCTGCACCATCGTTCAATATGTTTCGATATGTCATCGTTCGATACGTCAAAAATAATTGATAATTGAGTGTATGAACAGGGCTTAATTCCTAAAAAAAAAAAAAAATACCGGAGCTCTAATATTCTGCAGTAATAACGAGTGTAATGTATCGCCCGTCCCCTATACTCGCATATTTATATTTCGACATTAGTATTTCCTAAATATAAAGTAATCTCGTCTTCTGAAAAGAAATTTTTTAATATATTTTGACTATATATACATACTTCTACCCTATATATATAAAATTCTAATGAAACGAATTTATGAAAAGGCTGAAATAAAAAGAATTTATGAAACGATTCTATGAAACGACTGATTAAACAACTGACTATGTTTCACGGCGATTTCTCCTAAAATATGGAATACTTTGCGATGAAATTAACACCAAAAACCGTATTGATCCGCATATCTCAAAACTGGTTTTAGAGTTTTTAAATTCAAATAAGTTTTCGAAATATTAATTTTTTTCTAACTTTAATTACTTTTCTCTAATGATGGCAACTCAAATTTTAATCATAATAGATATTTTTTTTTTCATATTTTAGAATAGATTATTATTTTAAACTAATTTGGCGACCAGTTTGGTCTCCCTTAAATGTATGCAAAGAAATGTTTCACGTTTACTTTTATTCATAATTAAATTTGCATTTAATTATCATTTTATTTAATACAAAACTTTCATTTAAAACTGAAACATTTAAAATAAATGGCTTTCACTTCTTTCTTTTTTGTAAACGAAAACAAAAGAATCATATTAGGCACAGATGTCATATACGCAACGGGGTTCCTAATTGGCGCCAAAATGGCGTTATTTTGCCGACATGGTAACCCGGCTATTATTGCTCATTTATTAATAAATGTTTATCTACATTTACTTTCTTTTTATTTAAAAAAATGTTATAAATTGTTTTGTTCTATAGATATTAATTAATTTTTTTTTATTTATTGTTATTTCATTTTAAAAATAATAGAAAATGCTTTGAAAATACATATGTAACTGGTATTCGGAGACGAGGTTTTCGCCAAATTGTCGTAAAAAAAAATCACGCCAAACCTGGTGCGTAAGTTCCTTAAAGTTAAGTGAATATGACATATGCGATCAACCAATATTGGCATTTAATCTTATAGTTTGGCGACAGATTTTTAGTCGATGGGATAACCAAGTAGCACCGTTTTAATTTACCACTCGAACAATAAAAAAAAATGCTAACTGGCGAGTTAAAAAAAAAAGCTATTGGCGAGATTTGCACCTGGCTAACATAAAATTACCAGGAATTCTTTGCGATCATGGCAAATTTTACGTAGTTTTATTTGCAAAAATATGGAAACCTTTCTTATGAAAAGCCAGTAGCATGACTCGGACTATTATATTATAAGGCAAGTAATGGCGATAGAATAGTATTTGGCGACTTATCACACCTGCGGCTGGCTAACATTAAAGTACTAAAATGGCCGCATGGAATATAAAAAGCGAAGGGATCACCCGAAACTTTTAATGATAGTCACATGACTTAGGGTATTATTATAGAGACTGTGTTCAATTCTAAAAACAGCGCTAAGAATAATTTTTCCTACGATTAAAAATTTATTTACACGTGACTGTTAAAAACACAAAAAAAAAAAAACTTTAAAATTACTGCTAAATGACTACGTGATGTTAAAAGCAGGAAAATATTGAAAATTATGTCTTGAAAATTGTATTTACGTGTGAATATTAAAGAGAAAGAAAACTTTAAAATAATAAATACATTAATATGCGTTTAACCCTTTCAGGGGCAAGGTACTTCTGTACGTAAAATCTTGAAATCAGTGAATGACACCAGAATTTACAAACAAATTTCGAAATACTAAAATGCTTTTGTTCACTTACTTAATAAAAGGAAAATTTCCATCCGAATATTCTGGTGCCAATGTGGCATTCAAGAATTAAAATTAATTGGTCCAAAAATGAACCACTACCCTTGAAGGTGTTAAAGCAGTAAATTTTAGTAATTGTAGTAAATTATATTATGTCAATCGTTTTATAACGCTGTTAAAAAATACCGGGAGGCAAAGACTCTGTTTACTTAATTCATTTTATTTCAGCTTTCTTTCAAATGTTTAACTGATCTTCTTTATCTAAACACGAAAAAAAAAAACCATTGGATGTCTCAACAGCAACTGATTCTGCCTTAAATTTTTGAAATCAAAGGGAATTGAATGGAAACTCGTTTACAGTTAGATCGCTACAGGGTTTTTTCAGTATAATTGGATCTTCTCTATAATCTTTTTAAAACCAATCAGATTAGTGTGCTTTTAGATTCTGCAGTGTCTGAACGGGTTTGGCGAGCGTAGATTGCAGGGGCTAGAGTCCCCTAGTTTATATATAATAAAATTTACTAAATGAACAAAACAACAACATTAAACTCAGGTGTAGGTAATTTTCAGAAAATCAAAGGATTTTTTTGTATCAACTAGCAAACACACAACGCTATTCCGATGGACTTCTGTTATTTATGTCTGTTATTGTTCTATATTTATAATCTCCAGTGCGTTCCGACTAATATTTAAATATTTACTAAAGATAAAGAAGTACTGGAGATGTGTTCATGCGATCTTTAGTGTAAAGTAAGCACCAAGTGGAACCAAAAAGTTGATCAGTAAGAATATTTTACAAACACAAATAAAAAGCAGCGAGTAGACATAACACGACCATGAGTAAAAAAAAATTGCAGATTATTCTGCCATTAATCGTCGCCGTTCGGAAACCACTGAATTGAAAACAATTGACAATACATTTTTTAATGCTAGATAAGTGTGCTCCTGTGTGTGCAACATGATACTTCAGATATGTAAGCGCTTTTGTAGGAAAGAACGCAAATGATTGGAGATGAGATGGAAAATAAAAGATAATTTAGGCTACCGTTTTTGGAAGCATTGCTCCGCTAAGCTCCGGAAAGCAGTATTTAAAAGTTCCAGTGAATTCCTACCAATATTTAAATAGTCACTAAAAACTAAAAAGAGTACCGGAGTTGATATTCGGTGAGCTCCGGCAAAGGATGCGTTGTGTGTAAAAAAAAAAAAAAAAAAAAAAACATCTGAGTTCCAAGATTAGAACCCGATGCACTTAACCATTTGTATCACCGTGTCGCATATCTGCAACATACCCAAAAATCAATTTTATTTCCAAAATGAGCTATAAAAGACAATTTTATTTGACTGCTGCTATCCTCCAAAAGTGCGGTTAATAGAAATTGTTCGTAGAATCTCCAGCAAATATTGATGGTGATATAGAGTTAAATTTTTATATCAAATTTAAATCCATCTCTTGATCTGCTTCACGTGGTTATTGCTAAAATAAATTTTATGAATTTAGTGGAATTAAAAAGCCTGGAGACATCCAGAAATAGTTTTTTTTTTCAAAAAGGTAAGTTTATATAGTTTACAGATTTTTAATTAGAAAATTTACAATATTTATGAGAAATATGTAATTTTCTTCTTATTACAGTTATGAACCAAGTATCTTTTTTTTAATATTTTCTTTTTATTTATATTCCAGTATTTTCGGGGTTTTTTTTTACTTTCTTGAAATGATGTATTCTGACATCCGAGTAAATATTTTTCAAATCGGAATTATTGCACTAGAAAGTGTTAAAAATTAAAATCCATAAATTTGTTTCAATTTCTGCAGTCTGGAAGCGTGTACAGGTGTTTGTGTAAATACTAATATACAAATATCTAAATACAAATATACAATAAAATAACTTAATATAGGAAGAAGAAAATTGAAATAGAGCAATAACATTTTTATCAAATCGGGTGGTTACGCGCAATAAAATATTACAACTTTTCCTAAATTAAAAATTTATAGGTTTCACATGGAATGTTTATAGATAAAACTACTAATTTATCAGATGTTGAAATTGGAAAAATTTATGTCTATCATAAAAATTTGGAACTGGCTCTCCCACCACATGATTTTAGTGCATGTAGTTTTGTATATCATCATAAAATCTAGAAAACGTTTTGCAAAATTTTCCGTTTAATGTGATAGAAATTTACCGGGTGTCCCAAAAATGACTGGTGGATTTTAAAATTCAATAACTTGCAAACGGTGACAGCTAAATTCTTGCAGGAGGGTTATGTATGTACGTGAGGAGATTTTTTTCTGTGATTCTTGATTTTAGTTCGAATTTCAAACAATAGATGGCACTGCGAGAAATAGGTGCCAATTCCAGACCCGATTTTTGGTACTTCGGGATCCATTCATTTTAATCTCCTTTTTTCGCAGGGGAGAAGAGAGAGGCCAAAATATTGAGCCTGGATTTAGCGCCTATTGTTTGCAGCGCCATCTATCGCTGTTATTTGTAACTAAAACTGTTAATCTCAGCATAAAAGCTCCTGACATCTTACATAACCCTCCTGCAAAAATATTTTTAATATCTGTCACCGTTTTCAAGTTATTGAATTTTAAAATCCATCAGTCATTTTTGGGACACACTCGGAGGGGACATTTTCTTCTTTATAATGTTATTATTTGAGTTGTAATTTTCCAATATTATTATTTATTCGACAACATTCACATCGGAAATAAATTTTCTTCTGTAGAAAGTAAAAATAAGTTTAAATATAATAAACTGATTAGGTTATTCAAAGTACATTTAATAAGATTTTTGGTCAAATATGATAATTTTGTTTCAACGCTTTAAAAAAATTATCATAAAGTAAATGCATTATACGAAAAAACAAAAACAACTGGAACTGACTTTCCACGCAAGTGTTTCAAGGTAAAACAAGAAAGAGAAAAATCGTGCGTCAAGCATAGATTATGAAGCACTTTTCCAACACATTCAGAATAATGTAACAAAACGTGTCCGCTTAATGCAGGGGCATGCGGGGCAGCTGCCCCGGGCCCCCGGATTTGAGGGGGCCCCCCAAGGGTATATAAATTTTAGTTAAAGGAGAGCCAAATGATAAAAAATAGCCAAAAGTGACCAGATTCTAATTTAAAGTGTTTTTCATTTTGTGATATTTCATTTCTTCCTTACTGATTTCATACATTTTTTTTTAAATACATAATTTTATTTAAAATATTGCAGTAATAGCACACATCTGCTATCTGTTTTCATATTATGAAACTTTATACCAAAGTACTTTAAGGCATCATGGGGAAGGCAGTAACAACATAACAAGTATTGAAATTTGTTGCTATTATTATTAAATGCATGCCACCACTTGCATTTCTATATGATGAAATCACCCAAATGCATGTTGATTGAATACAAAGATTAAGTTAAATAGAAAAGTATTAACACAAACAGCCAATAATGCCTGGGAGAACTGTATTTACATTTTAACGGCTCACATTTATCCTTATATTTATAACCAAAAGAAAAAAAAATGTATGCTATAGTTTCTTAAAGTTTTCTTTCTTATACTATACTGTATACAGATGTGAATAGTACTTTGTATGAAGTTTAAGTCTACATACAATAGGTATGAAGTTTAGTTTTAGTCATTTCAACATAATTCACAAAAAATTTTAAAAGATCGAAGGGGGCCCCCCGAATAAGGTTTGCCCCAGGGCCCCCCACTGTCTTAGTCGGGCCCTGTTAATAAGTTGAAATATGATGGCGAATTGTACCATTTGGAAACGCATAACACATTTGAAAACCTAATTTCAGCAATTCCCATCTACAGTCGAAAAATTAGATGAATTATTTGAGCAGCTCTGCATATGATATATAGATTTGTATCTATCAACTACATGCATGTAAAAATTTGGTTCAATTGAAAGTCCCCCTTCAGCAGTTTCCTCTAATAAGGAGAATGGTACGTGAATTGTTTTCTGCAACTCTGTATACGAAGTATAGAACTTATACTCAACGGATAGCATGAAATAAATTAGTTCAATTTAAAAGCGCATACAGCAGTTGAAAAAAGCACTTCCATCAATTATTGCTCAAAGACAGCACTGTAACCTATTTCATTTGTGTGTCTCTGTAAATGAACTATAAATGCTATGAATGCCTTAGTCCATAGTAATCATCTTGTAGCGAAATTTAGTGATTTATATCAATTTTATTACATTTGTAAATAGAGTAATGTAACTAAAATATACTGCAAACGATTTTTCATCATTGACCATAATGTAACGGAATTCTTTTGAATGCTACACACTTCAATATTCAATACCAATCGAGCCATGGTAAACATCATTAACATATATCAATTGCATAAAAATCAGAGTACATTTACTCGAGTTAGAACATGAACAGACAGACGACCAGACAAATCGAATTCATAAACGCTTTTCAGCTATGTTGGAAAGTGTTAAAAATAGAAAAATCATGCGTCAAGCATACATTATGAAACACTTTCCAACACTTTCATATAATTCTAACGAAACTTCACGGTTTATAAGGTGAAAGGTGATATCTAAGTACACGATTTGCAAAACGGATATCACATTTGCAATTCAGCAATTTTCCTCTGTGACCAGAATTATATTCGAATTCTTTTATATATTCCTGTATATGATATGTATGATGTTTTGTATATATACTAAATAGTATGAAAAAAATTAGTTCAGTTAGGAAACGCATGACACAGTTGAAAATTTCCCTTTAATTCCCATCTATAAGTGGATCTATAAGTGGAAATGTACTCTAATTCTTTTTTGCAGACCTGCATATGATCTTTAGAATTTATGCATACCAAGTAATTTCTAAAAAAATTAAACTAAAACTAAACTCTGTAGCTATATAATCCATGAAGGATCAGGGCCGACAGTGCCCATCTCTGTTTTCTTGACAATGGGCCCCGAGGTGATATGCAGTATGCGTCCCGACCAGGTGGTCAGCCTAACGCAAGACCCTTGGTGTTTAGTTCCTAAGCAAGCTTGGTACTCTTTTTATAGACCCCCAAATGGATGAAAGGCTAAGTGAACATTGCCCAGTCGGTAGTCGAACTCTCGACCTGCGGTGCAGCAGCCAGATGCTCTGAACACTACACCACTGGGCTTTTTTCTAAGAAATTAGTTACATTTAAAAACGCAAACCACAATTGAAATGCACCACCAGTAAGTATTGGTCATAGACAGCATTGCATTACACACTGTAAAAAAAACGACATTTTTACAGTACAAAGTACTGTTCATCTCGCGCACAAAATCGATCACAGTTGAATGTACTGTATCTTTCTTTGGTTTCCTGACTATTTAAACATGGAAAATAGAGTAGTTGCGTAAAATTAACAGCACAATGTACTGGCAATTTGGACGCCAGTAGTTTGTGCTGTGGTCCAAATGCGTCTAAAATTGCCAGTACATTGTACTGTTAGTCGGGGTACTACTGTATTATTATTTTGTATATCCCTGTAATCCCTGTGTATCCCTATATATCCCTGTAAAGAATAATATCATTAAAATACACTGCAAATGATTTTTCCCATATGCATTAGTGTAGCGTAATTTTTTGTATTCCTCTGTAAACTTGCTATGAATGCGACGCACTTCATTTTCAATACCGAAAGCGCCATTGTAAATCTCAATAACATATATGAAATAAATAATAATGCAAGCATATTTCGGCGAGGGAGCACGAACAAATAGACGGCCAGACAAACAAAATTCATAAACACTTTTCAACAATGTTGGAAAGTGTTAAAAAGAATCTCTTAAACGGTAGGGTAAGGCATAATTTGGTGCTTAATTATTTTAAACTGAAATTTTAAAAAAAAAATTACATCGCTTTAAAAAGAGTGAAATGTACAAGACAAGACATACCAGGAACAAATTTATGCAAAAGAAGGAATCTTAGTCATAACTATTAAGTTAGAACTATTAAAAAAAAAAATAGGGGTAATTTGGTGTCGCGTTTGTAACCACTACCACACCACAATCGTGGAATAATAAAATGCGTGTCATTTTTTTTACATTTAGTAACGTGCTATTCAGAGCACTGATATTTTTAAAATCAGATAACATTTGAGAGCACTGTGAATTTTTCGTTGAGAGCATTTGTTTCGTAAATAGGCAGTTTGAAATAGCAATTACATGGCGAATTTTGAAGACCCTGTTGAAATCCATATAGTTTCATGCTCTTTAACAAACGCCCTTTCAAACTAATTTAACAATTAAAAAATTAATACAACATGATTATTGGAAACAACTGTTTTAATACACACATTTTTTAGACATCAGTGAAGGCATAAATGATAATTAGAAGGTTTTTATACAATAACCCAGTTTAATGATATAGAGAAAAACATTTTCGAATGAATATTATGATATTTTAGATAACATACCTTCTGAATAACAATAATAATAATAACAATTTTTTTTTTAACTTCTTAAGAAATAAATATCAACACTGCTGTGGCTACACATGTCAAAAGTTACAAAAGCCGACAAAATGAACCCCACTCAATGATATAGGCTAGAGCAGCGGTTCCCAACCTTTATTGGTACGCGACCCACCTTTAAGTAAAATCAAATTTCGCGACTCACCTAATATGAGGGTGTATCTAATATCAGTATGGAAATCTTGTATGACCTCTATAAGCTATTGGCTATCTTATTCTATGAAAAAGACAAATTTTCGTGCGAAGGATGCACTATCAACAAAAACAAGAATTGGCAATCCCAATGTGTGTAAGTTGAATAATACAGTAGCCTCCCGCTTAACCGGCCTAAACGGGACCGAGAGTTAGCCGGTTAAGAGAAAAACCGGTTAAACAGGAGAAGTAAAAAAAAAGTAAATAAGTAACTGCATATTTAATTAATTAAATGTGTAGTATGCATTTTGTTTTTTTATTTGTGTAGTTTTAAAAAGTACATATTTTCTATATTTTGTTAAATGAATACATGTTGTAAGTAACTGAATTGAAATAAAAATTTTCCCTAATAACAAATAATGAACAATATTTAATACAAATTGTTGAAAATCGTGTCACATACATTTTATAAGAAGTTTAAATAATTCTACATTATGTAAATTTGAGTTAATTAACCATAAAGAAATGAGAACGGAAATTTTCCTTTCTCATTTTTGCTTGATGTTGGGGAAAAAAAGTCGGTCGGTTAATGTGGATTTCCGGTTAAGAGGAAGGCTACTGTACTTCAAACAACAAATATAATGAAAAATACGTTTAATTATTATCAAAACACAACTTTACAATCAGTGAGATTTTTGGCACTGATGTTTACCTATGGAGGCATCTACAACAGAGTTAAAACTGGTTAATTTTAAACTTAACTCACTTTCTATATGCAGTTTTGTTTATGTACTTGTTTTTCAAAAACAGCAAATAAGAAAAAGCACGTTCACACAAGCATGTCGTGTTGAACCCCATCAAGTACCTCAAATCTGATTTAGGTATTTCTGGATATTCTCCACCTATGTTCATCCAGATGCAAATAAAGTACTTTTCGAAGGTCGCCATTACGACTGTGCAACTAATGATATATCTCACAAAAAGGTCAAAACATAATACCGACTGACTGTTGTATAAAACACTGTCTTCGCAGGAAGATTAAGTTTAAGCTAATAGCTTTCATGATTATTGCGGTTGTAAAATATTGTATTTATTATATTTTTTAAATAGATGAAATAACAGATGTATTTTTGTGGCTTACCTCGATTGTTCCGCGACCCATAGGTTGGGAACCGCTGGGCTAGATGGAAACATTTGATAATTAAAATAATCATATTTGAGACATTACACATACTAGTCTTCTGAATACTAGACGTATATATAAAAAAAAATAACTTTTTCCATCAGTTTCTTAATAAAAGGCTATGCCAAATCGTAAACAATTTAAAACATAAATGAAGTCTCAGGTCTTACAAATTTCAGTAGCCTAATTCCTAAGTTCATACATCTTTATTCTACTCTCAGTAGTTTTTAAGTCATCTGCCTACAGACAATGAAGCCTTAAAGACACGGGTACTGGTTATTTTACCTATGCGAAAACGTCAAGTTTAATTATCATGTAATTATCCACACGTTCCCACACAAATTTGTTACCACAAAAATGCTAGCGTGAATCAGCAAACATAATAAAACTACAGTAAAAACAAATCAATTTATAAGTAAAATATAGTGGCACCAAATTACACCGCTTTCTTTTTTACACGGGCAATTTGGTACTTCTACCAATATTATTTTCTTCTGTGTCATTTTCAAACATCAAGATGGTAGAAAGGCAATATTTATTAGGGTGTGCTTTTGCCATGCCAGTACAATATTTTTATTCATACGTACATCATCAAGCTTTTCATGCGGTTCACCAAAGTAGAAAGAGATTGAAACATCAGAAAGGGACCGTTTTGCAAAATTTTCGACAGATTCCAGGAAATACTTTTTCTCCCTAAAAATGTGCTATTTACAAAAAGGGGCATGTTTAATGCAACGTACGAGTGTGTAAATATTAGGTCTACCGGAAATTTCTGTCCGATAATGTGATTTCATGCATAGATTTTTAAAATTCAGATTTCTTCATTGGCACCACTTACTTGAAATGGTAAAATTCCCATTCTTTTTATAGCCCCCGGTAACAGTATGCTACTTCTTTCTCCTAGCTTATTTTGTGTATTCCAAAAAATAACGTTACCTTACAGACGCTAGTCGTGAAACAAAGCAGTACGATTAAATACTCTACTGCAATTTTTTGAACTTCTAAGCATCGCACATTTTCGATTTTTATACCATCGTATTGGGAAAAAAATGTTCTTTTAAATGCATTTTGTTTGAAAACTGTATCTCCATTTATTTTTTAAATATTAATTTTTTTTTTTTTGTAGTTTTTAGCACCATTTGTTTAATTTTAGCAACTCAAGTACTTCATTTCTGTAGAAAGTAAAGGGAAAATAGTTGAAAAATAGCAATTATATCTTTTTGTTGCCATTTTCTCCTAACAACCGAAAGAAAATGTAATTAAAATACGTGCTATTTAAAAAAATATTACCGAATGATTTCTGTTATAAACTATATTTAATTTTAAGTATCTATGAATCATTAGATAGCCGGAGTTTTTTTTTGTCGATTTTCTTGAATGGCAGCATCTTTTTTCCGCATTTGTGCATTATTTTGCGATAGTGATGTGCTATGCATGCTTTACTGTAGGTGTTTAAGAGAAGATCGTAAATGTGGAATTCTTAAGCGGATGCGAATGACGTCATTTTACATAAAATAAAACGTGTGCTTTAAGTCTTAAAATTTAAATATGTTTTGTACTGTAGTAGGGTCCCGCTTAACCGAGTTATTTTCTTCTGATGGATTTGTGGCTTCTATTATTATAAAAAAAAAAGTATGGCCATTTTTTTCCCATTCTGACCAAAAAATCAGAGTTCTAACTTTTTACGGCTGCTCTTTCATCTTCACCTAACGCTTCATTCATAATAGCTGTTTCATAATAATAGAAGCCACCAGTCCATGAGAAGAAAATGAAGTAATGGAAATACCGGGGGTGACACTAAATTCTGAAAAAGCAGAATTCCTGTTCTCTAGTATTCCACATTAATGTGAAACAATAAGAATTTTAAAAAGTAGGCGTGGGATAACATTATCGGACAAAACTTTACGGTAGACCTCATACTTGAAATTTTTTTTTAAAGATTCATACCATACAATAAGATCATGATAATAATATTGAAAATGAGGCATTAAATTACCCCAGCACTCATTTTCCCCGACTTACCCTAACGCATAGGCAATAAACACAGGCTAAAAGAAACAACTGAACTTTAAATTTTGTCTTTTATGTCCGTTAATTACCTTCGATATAATTATTTTGATATCTTCAAATTCTAAACTTTTACATGTTATTTCAAAACAAGAGGTTTCTGAATTTCCACTCAAACACTTAAATTCCATAACAATGAAACATAAATTTGGACTTCCGAAAAAAATAAGTAAAGCAATGTTAAATATAAAAGTTTCACTGATAATAAGAAAGTAAAAATATCTGTGGTCAAAGTGAACACACACAAAAACTTATTAAAAAGAAAAAAAAAAAAAAGATATTTGTTTTTTATAAAAGAGAACTTTCATTCTAGCGCAAGGTTATATTTCATAAAATAAACT
Organism: Maratus speciosus; assembly: GCA_963932465.1. NCBI lineage: Eukaryota > Metazoa > Arthropoda > Arachnida > Araneae > Salticidae > Maratus > Maratus speciosus. Next base: position 268,221,657 of record OZ010786.1, read on the forward strand.
ATCAAATCTTTATAAAAAGGAATTTCGCATCACAGTAAATTGATTTTTGAAATCTTGCTTTATATAGAATTTCATACCTTTCACAGATTCCTTTTTTCATTCTTTCAGATATACCTTAAAATAAATCGAATGAATATTTTTCGCAAAAGTTGGAAATAAAAGATAAACCTCTAAATATTTATAGATATTCTAAGAAATCGCTCTAAAAATTGTAGGTTAAATCATACTTTCACGGTTAGAAATGTATTTGCTCTTAAAGAAAAAGCCATAAAACACAAAATTTTATCCAAATGACAAAGATACATTTGCAGTTCAGTGAATAAAAATTCTTAGAAAATGCATTTTCCAAGTATTTTTGTTCATTAAAAGGAAAGTGCACTTATATTTATGTTCTGCATACGACTCTTTTTGAGGCATCTTTTATAGTCCGGGAACCGGTCACATCGAAAAACCCATCATCGCGGAATTGGAAATTTTTTATTTAAAGCTACAGCAAAAAGTCGTACAAACAAAATGAGATAGGTATGACTAGGTTTGACAAGACGAAAATAAGTTAAATTAATTTCATTATTATTAAAAAGCTGTAACGGTTTACCGTTTTCACGGAAAGCCTACACTTCGCCAGCGTCTAGACGCGAAATAAAACCCCCACCGGTATAAATTCAAAGCAAAATAAATCCGAAATTTTATCTCCAGCTGCCTCATGTTTATAGGTATAACCAGGGTTGGTATTAATCGTTTACTTTTTTAATCGATTGATTAGTTGATTAAAGATTCAATCATACGAACTGACGCCTAATTCAATTTATCATAATTGAAATTGAAAAAGTAATTGCTCTTTAAAAAGTTTTTTCTGATTCATCCAATCTGCATGAATTCAATCTCGATTAATTTAATCGTGATTAATTTAATCATTAATTACATAGATAAAAATTAAATATGACCGCCCTGTTTACTTTCTTAAATTTGCTTTCATTGCTACGAAATTCTTTTTAAGAGTCACTATACAATTTTCCTTATTGATTATACAGCGTCGCACAAAATTATTCATATAAACCGAGGTCAATATTTTTAAATTATTTAGAGGGGGGGGGGGGATTAGGGGTAATTGAAACCCGCTTAATAAAACCGATATATTCTTTTATAATTATTTTAGGCAAATAGGAGCAATATTATCAATCATTTGATAGTCACAAATTGATGGTGATAGTCCCTGCTCCCTCATAGACTATACTTCATGCCGGTGCCACTACCTTCAATAGATGCAGAAGCGAAAAAGTTCTGAAACTACGATTTTTATGACATTGGTGGTGAGAGAAACTTGAAATTTCCATGATGGTAATTACTTAAAAGTTTTAAATGCTATGTAAGAACAGTTTCTAAAAAATTTGAAAATTAAAACGGTGAAATCAGCAAAAAGTGTTCTAAAAATGTCCTAAATTACAATTTCAATGGAATTGTTAAGGATAGAAAATTTTAATTTTATGTGGATGTTACTTCTAAGACTAGTCGCACAGAACAGTTAAAAAGTTTAGATATTTAAAAGGTTGAATTGAATGACGTTAAAGCGTTCAAAAAATGTTTAAATTTACGATTTTTGTGGCAATGTGAAGGATACAAACTTGAAATTATACACGGTTGCTACTTTTAAGACAAAAATATATGCGCCTTACATTTTTTAAAATTGAAATATAAAAAGCTATCGGGAAAAAAGCGCCTTTTAACGGGAAATATGAGAAAATTTCATAAAAATGTATTTTTTGTTTTTTCTTGACTGACTTTAATTTTCAAGTTAAAAGTAGAAAGGATTCAACTCAACTTTTTTGTAAATTTCTAATATAGAAACTCCTAACGAAAAAAATATATATTTAACCATACTCACTGACCAGTGTTGAATTCAGGTGGTGCCCCCCCCCCCCCGCACTCGGAGCAATGACATGTCCTCAACGAAAGATTTGAGATTTTGTATTTACAATGGTCAAAAAGTGAACTCTCCCCCCTTCGGAACCACAAAAATCCCTCCCGTAGAAAAGTGCCTGAATTAAACACTGTTAATGATTAAAAATAAAATCTTAAGTTTTGTGTACCAAATGTATTTCTCTTAAATGCAACTCATTTAAACTTTGAAACAAAATAAAGGAAAAAGATATATATATATATATTGTTGGAATTTGAATCTAATTAAATGTGAAGAAATGATCTATAAATATTATTTATTAAGCTTACAAATATTTTTACAGGGCACATTTACATATGTTTAAAAATTTTTTAAACAGTTTAAAGAATTGAAAATAAAAAAAAATCAGTATCAGTTCTGTATCAGATAACTGATTTGCAGCTGCAAATTGCGTTTAATAAACGTACTAAATTATGCTAAACATACGACTTTACGGTAACACACTAAATTATGCTTATATCATAAAAATAAACTTGCAACAAACTGAAGAAGAAAGACTATCGTAAAAACAAAATGCAATAGTGTGATGTTGATTGCGCTAGCGGTACTCTGGCAAAACAGTTAAGTGGTTAAAATAATGCTAGAATTACCAATTTTTTGCCCAAAATTCCATCTGAAATTGCATTGCCTATATGTCTGTATTCTGTTTAAAAGGCATTCTATTATAGTTTTACCAAAGTAACAGAATTTGTATAAGGTAATTTTCATAATTTTCAGTTAATCTGAATTTTTAAATTTAACTCCTTATTTAAAATGTAAAATATATATAATTAATATTATAAATGTTGTAAAAAGAGGAATACAATCAGATTCCCTTTTCCAGAAAAAATGGAAAGGTCTTAATTATACTGTGCAAATGCAACACATGAAGTTGATGAGAAGCCGATATTGAATTAACCTTTAACTGATGTCATATAAATTGTCACATAACTACTGTGAAGTGGTCTGTGAGACCGCTCTATCGAAAGATGAATAAAGGGCGCTATTAAATTTCAGGATGGTGTTTTTGTATTAAACTTTTTGTACAGTATTGTTATAATTAAAATTCCCATATTCAAAAGTCTCTGCTGACAGTATTAAAGTTTCAAACGAAGCAAAATTTTGCTGATGTTTGTAGTTAAACTTAAAGTTACAAGTTAAACTATAAGAATTGAAAAAAGCAGCGGTCCATGAGACCGATAACATCAGTTAAAGGTTAATATTCTACCTGTCCGTTTTTAGTTTTTTGTACTCCTTTGTGTACTCCTGGAATATGGAATGTTGGGTAATGTCAAAAACTTAAATTTAACCCTTAACCGGACACGTGAAAATCCCGTGTACGAAACAGAACACTTAATAATTTACCAAATAGAGAACTTAAACATTTAATCTTTAATAGTAATGCATTAACAGGATCAATTTTTTAATATAACAGCATAAAAATAAGTTTTGAATGTCGGAGAGAGAAAATATTAAGGGCAGATTTGTAGACACAAGCATCTCACAGACGGTACGTTTCCGGTTAAGGGTTAAGAAGTTTATATTACTTATTATTTTTTCTGTTTTTTAATCAATGCTTAGTATTTAATTATTAATCATCTAGTATTATTTAGATAACCTTTACTCCAAGTTGTAAGTATCAACTGTTAGGGGAAAGTAGGGTAATGATGCTCAGAAGGACAATCCCGCTCACCCAATATCTCTAAACAGAATAGAATTGAAAACGTGCGATCAGTACCGGCACCTAGCGAACTTCGTCGTAAGTTCTCAGTAAGGATATAGTGACCGTTGAAAGGAAAGTATTTTTGTGTCCTCACGTTATTAGTTTGCAGTTGTTTTATTATAAAATTCTACAACATCTAACTTGAAGGTAAGTGTACACTCTTATTTTGAAATGTTAACTTACTCATTATGTATATAAAATATATACATTTAGCTGTACTTTTATGCTTTTATTTATTTTTGTAGTGCGTTGTCACGTCAATTATAATGCATTAAAACCTAACATGGCGATAACGGGTAATGGCGCTCGCGTGGAATTCCAGAAGAAGTGTTGCCAGTGGGCAACATTTTTAAATTCAAATTTATTGATTAACACCACTTTTTTAAAATGGTAAATTTCCCCTGTTTTCGCATTAATTAATATGTCATTAAACAAGGAGAATTTTACGATTTCAAAAAAGTGGTGCAAATCAAAAAACCTAAATTAAAAAAGTAGACCACTAGGGGAAATTAAGGGAATGGCGCTAAATTAAGGGAAAACATGAACAGCTAATCAAATTTAGACAAAAAAAAATCAATATTTTATTAACGAAGTATAACTCCAAAGCATAAGGAACAGTTTGCAATCAACTAATTTGCCTAAAAGTTTAAGGAATTTTTTTTATCGTTTTGTTTAAATAACCATCGATTGAGAGGTAATGCCCGACATGGTAGGGTAATTGCGCTCAGAGTTTGAATACAACATTTAAGTAAGACAAAAGTCACATATATAGTTGTGTGATCTATTCACACCACTGTAGACTTTTTGCGACCATTTTACACATATTGTGCACACATATTGTGTTACACATATAGTGGGCTACTTACTAACTGAATTTAAGGTTTTATAAAAGTCCGTGCTTTAATTATTGAGATAGAGAACCAACAAAATTTGTGTCACATACATGGAGACTGACAGACAGATATTTTCTAAAAAGAGTTAAATCGTTAACAGAACCTTCTAAAACGAAAAACCTGCCAAAAACTCGAAGTCAAAATTTTTCACGAATCCAATACTTTCATCCTCTAAAGATAGAAGAAAGTAAAAAATAATAATAAAATCGTCAAACAGTGAAGTATATTTTGTATATTTTTTGGACATTTTTTTGCTTTCTTCAACCTTACAAGAAGAAAGTATTGAATGCGTGAAAAAATTCGACTTCCGGTTTTCGACGGATTTTTGCGTTTTAGAAGGTCCTAAACACGATTTGATTGTTTTTAGAAAATGTCTGTCTGTGAGTCTTTGAGTATGTCTGCCTGCATGTGACAAAAATTTAGTTTGCGCTCTATCTCAAGAACTAATGCACGTAATATAATAAAACTTTATACTCAGATAGATCTTGATATGAATTGGTGCTGATTAGTTTTTGGTATAAATCTCCCAACTGGTGACGCTGCTATGCTGCATCGTTAACAATTTCCGCAGTAGGTCTATCTCCAGAACTAGTGCACATATTTTCAGAATTAGTTAAACGTTGGCATAAGTTGTTGCTGATTAAGTTTTAGTGTGAATCATCCAACAGGTGTCGCTGCTATGTTGCATTTTTCATGATTTCCGCTCCAGAACTAATGCACAGATTTTCACCAAACTTCAGATTCAGTTAGACGTTGACATAAGTTGTTGTTGATTATGTTTGTGTGTAAATCACCCAACAGGTGGCTCTGCCATGGTGCATTTTTCAGTATGTACACGATTTTAACTATAGTCATATCTCCAGAACTACAGCATGGAATTTCATCAAACTTCATACTAAGTTAGACGTTGGCATAAGTTGTTGCTGATTACGTTTTTGTATAAATCGCCCAACAGGTGGTGCTGCTATGCTGCATTCTTCAGGATTTACACGATTTTAGCAATAGTCATATCTCAAGAACTAATGAACGGAATTTCATCAAACTTTATATTCTGTTAGACCTTGACATAAATTGGGGCTGATTGGATTTTAGTGTAAATCATACAACAGCTCGTGCTGCTAAAATGCATTTTTCAAGATTATTGTGATAGTTATATCTCAAAAACTAATACACGGAATTTAATCAAAATTCGTATTCTGTTACACTTTCGCATATATAGACCCTTATGGGTATAGGCTTCGGTGTATACAACTCAAAAGGTGCCACTTTTATGCTCTTTGGGCTTAAGAATTTTGGTTGCAGACATCTAAGAGGGTTTTGGTGCCGAAATTCAATTATTATTTTTTTTAAATATGATGCTTATAGTACATTCTTTTTAAAAGTACACAATTCATCGAACCTATACTTTTAGGCTAATATTAGACGAGCGTCTTTTTGCATGCTTTTTGACTGGCGTTTTATCTCTACACAATGGTAGCGGCATTGTGTAGGGATAATACGTAAGGGAAAAAGCGTGCAAAAAGACGTTCGTCTACCATTAGACTTAGAATCCTCATGATGAGCATAGATTGTCATTTAATTTTGGCACTGTGGTAGCGAATTTTGAAGTATTAACATGTATGCGATAGAAGAATGTCTGGGGATTAGATTGTCCGACTATGAAGAGACTTTCGCATCATTAGTCTCTCTCACTACCATCTGAACATTCCTCGCAACAGCTGCACACCGTAAATTAAATGTCAATCACATTGATATATAAACCGAATTCCGCCATGGTGATTTAGAAGACGAGGAATAGATGAAACAACCAGAAGAGTTTCACATACCAAATGAAGAAAATAAAGTATGAAAACTAAACATGGCAGATTATGGTCTGCAACAGGCAGCATGGCATATAAAAATAGCCGAACCTTTAAGAAAAATTAATGTTGTGCAGAGCACCGCCAACTCGTGTCTATTTATACAAGGAAAAGGGGAAAATTATACCTTCATAATAGTACAAGTTGATGACATTTTAATCACGGGGAAAACGAAACAATAGAAGAAATTATCACATGCCTTAGAAAATAATACGACTTAAAAGATCTAGGAGAAGTTATTAATTATCTGGGTATCTATATCCACATACAGAAGAAGGCTTCATTTTAAATTTAAAAAAAAATAAAAATAGAGGAAATAGTGAAAAAGTTATTGTCGAAGATGCAAAATCATGCGACACACCAATGGAACCGGGCTACACTCACCAAGATGATAAAGACAATCCACTGACTAATAATACCAAATATAGGAAGAAAGTAGGAGCTTTACTCTACGTAGCAATGATCACCACAGCAGACATATTCTCCGCTGTAAATATTTTGAGTAGAAGGAACGAAACACCACGTGAAAAAGACTGGAACGCAGTAAAAAGATCAGGGAGAAGAGATCATAGGAAGTAAGTAGGAGCTATACTCTACGTAGCAATGGTCACCACAGCAGATATATTCTCCGCCGTAAATATTTTGAGTAGAAGGAACGAAACACCGCGTGAAAAAGACTGGAACGCAGTGAACAGATCAATCCGATGTTTAAACAACACGAAGAATTTAAACTTAGTAACATATGAAAAAAGTAAAACAATTTAGATACTTATATAAATGCAGATTCGGTCAGAGATAGAAAAACATTGACATCCACAAGTGGAAAGTTATTTCTACTAAGAGAAAGACTGTTACAGTGGATAACAAAAATGCAATCATACATTACATGTATGCTCACATACACATGCACTGGAATCATACACTCTCATCGGCAAAGGCGGAACATGTCTCGGTTTCCAACGGAGCACACAAGAGACCATATGGATGATAAAGTGCTTAGAAGACTTCAATCTACCAAAGAATCAACCCGTCACATTATACGAAGACAACCGGTTCGGTATCAAGATGATAGAAACGGAAAAACAATTCCGCGGGAAAAAACAGATACATATAAAATTTAACTCTATCAAACAGCTAAATGAGTAACGAGTCATCACGTAAAGTACATCCCAACAAAGTTAATGATAGCAGACATTCTAACTCAACCCGTTCTCATACCTGAATTCCAAAAACCCAGAATAAACTTGAAGTTACACCAGCTTATCCCTCTTCTGATCTTAAGGAGGAACATAGAGAGATAAATAATCTCATTTATCAGGACTAATAAGTAAACTCATTTATCAGGACTAAATGAATCAAGAAAGATAATTATCGGAAACTATCAGCATCAATACATAAACAAGGAGCAATCAAAATTTCACCCACGCAAAACACACTTTATCGTATTTCGGGAAAAGAACTACATTCTTATTTAAACAATAATTTTATATTTTTAATATTCATCTATTCATTATTAACATTCATTATTTCTAATTGAAGTATTTAATTCTACTATACTATTAAAATCGCAGACAATTTTTGTACAAAACAAAGTCTGAACATGTTTAGAAAACTTTTGTAATTCAGAAAAGTTTTCGAAAACATAAATTGCATCTTAAAGAGAAAAAAAAAACGGATCAATAAGAAATGTTATGAAATATCGAAAGTTCTACAGAAAATTTACATTTCTTTCAACCAATAAATTCAGTAAATTTAAATTCATCAGCAATATTTTTCTTAACTTCACTAACTTCGAAGATTTGAAAGTTTTCAAAGTGCACGTCTACATCTTTAGAATTCCAATTAAGAACTAAAAACGAAAGATCGCATAGTTGAACGTAAATTATTAGTGTTACCATTTGAAATTATCAATTCCTTACAAGGTTTTGTCCATACGTATTGCAGTGCATAAATTGACTTGTTTAGTAATTAATGTTATAATACGAAATTTTTAAACCAATTTAAAATACTTAATGTAACAAAAGAACTGATATAGAATAATTTTTCCATCTCCAAACTATATTCGAGATGATAATGTACGACAGTCCTTTCGAGCCTTTCAGTATGCAAATCTCAGCTGGTTATTAAACAGTGAAGGACCCAATAGTCACTTAAGGGGCTATTTCACTCACGTGAAAACACCCGTTTGCTAATGTTAATCCTATGGAAGGAATTTTTTAAGATAGCTCAATTGCTTTTGAATAGTGTTAAATGATTTTTTTTTTTTTTTTTGCATAAATCGATCTGTAGAAAGGCCGATTTTTACTTTTTCGATTTTCTTTTCAAGAATTTTCAGAGAGAACAGTCCTGTCGAACCTTTCAGTATGCAGGAACAAATCTCAGCTGGTTATTAAACAGAGAAAGTCCCAATAGTCACTTAAGGGGCTACTTTACTCACGTGATAACACCCGTTTGCTAATGTTAATCCTATGGAAGGAATTTTTTTTAAAAACTCAACTGATTTGAATAGTTTAAAATATTTTTCCTTTTTTTTTTTTTTGCATAAGTCGATCTGTACAAAGGCCGATTTTTACTTTTTCGATTTTCTTTTCAGGATTTTTCAGCAAGAACAGTCCTGTCGAACCTTTCAGTATGCAGTGGCAAATCTCAGCTGGTTATTAAACAGAGAAAGATCCAATAGTCGCTTAAGGGGCTACTTTAGTTACGTGAAAACACCCCTTCGCTAATATTAATCCTATGGAAGGAATTTTTTACGATAGATCAATTGCTTTTTAATAGTTTTAAATGATTTTTTTTTTTGCTTAAGCCGATTTTTACTTTTTTGATTTTCTTTTCAGGATTTTTCAGCGAGAACAGTCCTGTCGAACATTTCAGTATACAGAGGCAAATCTCAGCTGGTTACTAAACAGAAAAGGAGCCAATAGTCACTTAACTTACTTTACTCACGTGAAAACACCCGTTCGCTAATGTTAATCCTATGGAAGGGATTTTTTAAGATAGCTCAGTTGCTTTTGAATAGTTTTAAATGATTTGGTACTTTTCGGTTAGCTGGGCGCCAGTGTTATATACACACACACACACATATATATATATATATATATATATTGTATGTATACACACACATGTATATATATGAATACATGTATGATATATATATGAATATGTATATGATATATATATGTAGGTATATATGTATAGATAACCCTGGAGCCCGGCTAACCGAAAAGTACCAATGATTTTTCTTTGCAAAAGTCGATCTGTACAAAGGCCTATTTTTACTTTTTCGATTTTCTTTTTAGGATTTTTCAGCGAGAACAGTCCTCTCGAACCTTTGAGCATGCAGGGGCAAATCTGAGCTGGTTATTAAACAGAGAAAGCCCCACTAGTCACTTAAGGGGCTACTTTACTCACGTGAAAACACCCGTTTGCTAGTTTGCTAATGTTAATCGTACGGAAGGAATTTTTAAGATAGCTCAATTGCTTTTGAATAGTTTAATTTTTTTTTTTTTCTTTTGCGTAAGTTGATCTGTACAGGCCGATTTTTACTTACTCGATTTTCTTTTCAGGATTTTTCAGCGAGAATACTTTCACTTTCGAAACCAGTTCTGACAGTAAATGAATCCTAAAAAAAAAAATCTTTAAACAAAATCAAAAAACTAAAAAATGGCCTTTGTACAGATCGATCTCAGCTAACAAATGCAAAAAAAAAAAAAAAAAAAAAAATCGTTTAAAAATATTGAAATGTAAACGATATCCTGTTCGCTACCTGCGTCCACATATGTGGACCTTTATTCTTTTTCCCATAAAAATTAAACTGCTTGACTTCTTCACATTTTGACTTCATTTCTTAATAGCTGAATGTTTTTTGCGTTAAAAGCAAACCAGTAAATGGCAAAATCTATGCTAACTTCCTCATAAAGAGCGCCCAAAAAATTTGTGTGACACACAGACAGACAGACAGACAGATTCACAGATAGATATTTTTTAAAAACATGTTTTTTAGGATCTCTGATCCCTAAAATCCGTTGAAAACCGGAATTCGAAAATTTTCACGAATCCAATACTTTCTTCTTGTAAAGATAGAAGAAAGTAAAAACTTGTTAAAGTTTCTTTAATAACACAAGGGGATACACAAGGTCTTCCCGGTTTACAGAATATAGATGAAAACCATTTGTTTAATTAATAACTACAGTAAAATCTCTTTGATCCGAAACTCTTTTAACCGAAATTCTCGATTAACCGAAATCCAGTTTTAAGGCTTTTTCTTTTTAACTATCATATTTCTTGTGTGCAAAATCCATTTTGAAAGATTTTTTTTTTTAACTATCATATTTTTTGTGTGCAAGTGGTTCTTTCCGAACAACGAGTGCATATAAATATTTTTGATCCCCATTCTTAGAATTTCTTTGAATTTAACTTGAGTTCGCATGACTTGATTAGAATGAAATTTAACTTGACTTCCCTTGGCCGTTCCCGTTCTGCGGAGTGGAACGAACAAATTAGCAATTCTGAAGCTTTTGCATGTTTTGTAAAAGACTTGGGAAAGCTGGAGCAGCAGAAAAACTGTGATACTGGTAAACTGATAATATTAAAAAAGTTCTTGAAAGAGCTTCAAAGCAAAGTCAATCGAAACTGCTGCAAACAAAACACTGTTTCAAACCTTAGTGAAATATGTAAAAGGTACTTAATTTCAAAATTAAAATTCAGGTAATTTACTCTCGTTTCTATTTTGCTATTGCTTTATTTTGATTAAGCACTTGTTACCACAATAAGAAATAGTGCATAATAATTGGTTTCGCCTGATTCTAGAATTTCAGCCATAATTCTGCAATCAAGCAACCTGACGACCAAGCAAAAGATATAGGAGAACGTCCACTGTTACTCTTGTGACCATCAGAGCAAATTTCCATATATATTTCCATTTCTTTTATTACAAAATATAATTAAAATAAATTTGATGCAACTACTTAAAAATACATGTACTCTACTTTCATAAACCATATACAATTTGTAACAAAAAGCATTTTACTTGCCTAGATAATAAATGAAAATTTTGTTACTCATGTGACCACAAAAAAGTGCAATTTTCAAAAATTGTGCTTGACGCAAAAATTCTGTGAATTGTATAAGACTCTAGAAATAAAATTTACAGAATATAGCAGAGTAATTATATCTTTTTAAAAAGCATTAATCATTGAACTCATCTGATAACACATGAATTAGTTACATTTGATTTTGCAAAATGCTGAGTGTTACTCTTGTGACATTTTGTCCATAATGTAATTTTAGCAAAAATTCAGTTTAAATACTAAACAAAATAATTAAAATAAGTTAAAAAAATTATTTTCCATGCAGAACAACTTTTAATGATGGTTTAATTTTTAAATAACACAAAAGAATGTAAAAAATTCTAAAATAAATTATCACTATGACCAATAGCAACCTCTCAGTTTCTGCTACTTAACTGAATAAATCATTGTCTTCATTATCAATAATATCACTTCCAACTTCTCTTATATCATAATTCACTTAATGAAACGCAAATTCTTTGTACGAATCATCCTAGTGTATAGTTTGTTGTAGATAGTGTCATTTTTCACGGTTTTAACAAATTGTATTTGTTGAATTCCTTCGCTGTTGGTATTTTCTCTCAAAGAAATGGAACGTTATTGTTTTATTTCTTTTGACAAAATAAGCAGCATGTCTTAGAATTGCTTTTTTAGCACGCACTTCATTCCACATATATCATTATTCAAAAACACAAAATAAATCTACCGCATCTATACCAGGAGTATTTTTTAAAAAAATATGCCCAATTAAGTTTATTGAGAAAGGAGTCTGATTCATTGCAGGCACATTTGCATAGTTATATTTTTCTTTAAATTGGAAAGCACAACCATCATGTAAAAAAGTAAAACAGGTACACTTTAGGAAAATACAAATTCTCTTAAAGATGCTATGTTGAAATTTTACATACGAGAGCATTTTCAAAAAATTGATTATGAGTTACATTGTCTAAAATAATAGCATAAGATTTTATTTTATTGGTATCATACTAAATAATGGCTGAAAATACAGTCGCTTGTGTATTTTACCAGTAATGCAGTATTTCGAACCAAAATTTCGTCTTGGCATGAATATGTACAGTTTTCAGAAAATCCACTGGCATAACTATTCTTTGATAAATGGTAATTTTTTTGGGCATTTTGAAAATAATCCTGCGTACAAGTTTGAATGAATGTGTGCAACAAAAATGGATTTAATTGCTTTTGAAAATTTTGTAAACAATCATAAAAGGTTTCTTCAACTGTTACTTTTTTTAAACGTTTATCAACGTTTTGAAAAAGTAACAGCATTGACAAAATTTTGATAACATCAATAGCAAAACGTTTATCAACATTTTGCTATTTACAATAACTTATAAGGAGTTCTGTATTATGGACATCCGTTTCAAATAATTATTCGATGTTATCTTCGCAAATTAGACATTCTGAATTCCTGCATTCTAATTATGATGTATCTTGGCAGACAAAGTCATTAAATCCTTCACAGGAATGTTTAATGCAGGAAATACACTAGTTACTTCATTATGATTTGCTTGAATGTTTTCGTGACAACGACAAATGGAGATATTCTGATGAATAATTTTCTATTTTTCTATGAAACTAGACTTTAAAGCTGCAAAGGAATATCTAATTTTTCAATTTAGAAAAGCTTCTTTAACACGTTCACGCCGGCGCGGTGGGTCACACTCGACTGTCTCAGAGTTATCAAGTCTCACCGGCTCTTTGCACACCACTGTTGTTTTAGAGAAAATGTTGTTCCTTTAAATCGCTCAATTGTTCTAATTAAATAAAGCAACATTTTCTGTATTAAAATACTGGTATCCAAATGGCTGGAGACTTGCCAGCTCTGAGACAATCGAGTGTGACCCATCGCGCCGGCGTGAACGTGTTAAACAAAAAACGCATTATCTTAGTAAATGTCCCCTAGAGTTGATGAAATTATGTGACCTTTTCACGCCTAACTAATGTAGATTTAGCTGAAGAATGACCTCTTCTTAAATCTTCATCGACATAAAATTCTCTAAAGCTGTGGAGTTAGATTTTTTTCCGTTACAGTATCTGAGGTTAGCTAGTTCACTAGTTTTTCCTTTTCTTAATATTTGCATTCTCTTGCTGAAGCTTTTGCTGGCTCTAAGACTTTTCTTCACTTTATCGTAATATATTTTGTTTTGTTTATTTCTCACATCAACATATTCAATTTCATTATTTTTTCTCTACAATTTTTGGCGCTTAACAGAATTTTTCCTCCTCTTTAAAACAGTGTCGTGTATAAGAAGCAATATTAAAATCTTTCCTTTAAAATATAATATCAGAATCATTTCCATGAGAGTTACTGTAAGAACCTCTGTAGGTTATACAGCAGAATTTAGTAAACGAAGCTTTACAAAGCCTATAAAATATCTGATCAAAGACCATGTGCTTCAAACCAAAAGAAAGCACACAAAAATGGCACGAGTTGAGTTGTCTTATTATATATTTAATTACTTATCATGATTATTTTACAATCTTAAGTAATAACAAAAATGAATAAAAATAAATCCATCCATTAAAAAAAACACTAATTAAGATAATTTATCTTCCTTAAAATTTACAAAATAACCTTAATTATGGCTAAAACTATTTCAAGAACTGCTCTAGAAACAGAGAAAAATAACAAAACTTTAAGCATTCTGTTTGTTTTGGTTGTAACGCAGTTTTATGCCAAACTATGGACAAAAGTGTTATGCGTTACTCTCGTAACACAGACGCTTGTTACTCTTGTGACAACTCCCCACAGTTTATTCCATGCATAGCATAAATAAAATATTTTATGTAAAATCTGTCTTATACCTCGAAATCAGAGAATTAGAAGTTTTTGGATAAAATTTTTAAGTAGTTTTAATGAAATTCAAATTTTACTCTTGTGACATTTAATTATCAATTAATAAATAAGGCTAAAATTGCATTTAATACCTTAGATAAATATTTTAATTATATATATCTGACGGATGTAATAACAGTTTGTTATATTCAACGCATAATAATTTCATTTAAAGAACAGAAGTAAAATAAACATACAACTCGATAAGTGAATTTTTATGCTCAACTTTAAATGAATTTTAATACTACTAGTTTCCAGCTCGGTTTCGGTGTAGACTTATTCTTAGGAAATCAAAACTTACAAATTCATATACATAACTCTTTAGTTTTAAATTGGTGTCTCACACTTATATTTCCGTTCAAAAAAAAATTCAGCAAAATTTTCTTCTGCCGTGGACTTTCCCATATGTTTTATACTAAAACGTTCGCTGAAAAATTAACTAACCGATCAAGTTCAATCGAAATCCACTTAGCGGAATCATTTACACTGGAAAATATACCGAAATCTTCTCGAAAGATGTAATTAACAGTTTAAATCCCATAGAAATTCATTCAGCGGAACCTTTAAAAAAAGCCAGTCTTTTGAAATTGGGTTCATCTGATTTAGAACTTTCCCCATAATTATTTAACTAAGCAACGTAGAACTTTATGTCTTATACCACTATCGTTTCTCAAAAATTATCTAGCTAACAATGCAAGTCCCATCAAAAACGTTTCAGCAGAATTCAAGTTATAATCGGCAGGAATGAAATTTCTCTTTGCATTTTATATACATTGAGATAGTTAAATATAGCTTTCATAATCGCGATAACCTGATTATAGAATTCTCAGGGTCGTAGGTATACTCCGCATCACTTCTGGATTTTTTAAGAAACTCTGCTAAACTTCCATAACTATAGCATATATACTCGCCACTATATACCTTCTGTCTGTAGCGTAATATCCTACAATTTTCTTTACACCACTGAGAACTTTTTCTGAATAGTTCCGTAACTAAATAATTTAGAATGAAATGATAAATACTGATAAAATCCCTGAAATATTACCTAACTAACTGTGAAAGTATCATTAAAATCCATTCAGTAAAACTTGAAATCTTTAATAATCGAGTTCACTTAATTTTAGACCTACCGTAGCTATTACTAAGCAACTTAGAACGATGATTATTACATTAAACCATTTATAAATCAAATTTACTATCTAACTGTGTAAGTTTTACAAAATTCTCTGCAGTAGAATCTGAGTTATAACCAATCGGAATGAAATAGGAATTTGCGTTTTACATATATAGTAAAAGATGGTGTGTACCTATGTAAATGCTGTTATTTGCTATTTCAGAAACTTTATTGCAGATATTTGCGCTCGGCTAACATAAAAATACCCATTTTTCTTCTTATCTAGCAGCAAACAACAAATCACCAAAATCGAATTTAAACCTTTCAAAATGAAAACATTTTTTAAGCTGGACAAGAACTGTTTTTATATTTAAATTAAATGTTTCCGTTTTATAATATTTATTTATCACTAAACCATTTTACTTTGCATTTGAAATAAAATCACTAACTTTTTTGGTACTTTTTGGTTATGCCAACACATTTGTCGCCAAGAGTAACAGTTAGCACAAAATAAAAAGAAACATTTGGACAATAATAATTTTGTTGATAAAAAAATGATAATTTAAAAAAATATAACTTTTGAAAATTACAGACTTTGGCCTACCATTTTTTAAATCAATAAAAATAAGTACTTAAAAGAATAAATAAATATTTTTCAAGTAATAAAATATTGTCAATTTAAACTGCAGGCTTGAAATTGTAAATGTCTCTTAGTACTGCAGCGTGTCGTGCGTAATATGCATGTCTCATATTGCAGTAAACGTTTCATTTTTTGAATGAAGACATTCATGGTTTTTTGAACAAAACATTTTTATATGTGTAATTCTTAAGTTCTGAAATAATTTTATTGTAGATTCCTCATCATCAGATAAATGGCAAATGGTAAACTCCATGTCAATATCAGTATTAAATGTAAGTTATAATTAATAATAAATATTTTCTATTCAAAAAATAACAAATTAAAAAGTTGCGAGAGGTTATGATTGAATAATACTAATAAAAAAAAATTCACGCTCAATAAAAAGCAAATGTTAATGTTTGGCACGGTTTGCAATAAAAATCCTTTTTACGGTTAGCGTTGAAAAAAATGTCGCAATACCGTACATTATGGCAAGGTGTTCGTAAAACGATGAAGTACTACGATTTTTTTTTAGTTTTAATGTTAGTTTTTGAGGCGTTTGTAATTTTTTTCCTAACTGACATAGTTGTTTTCATTATTTAACCAAAAGAATTGATTAAAAAGTTATTCAATTTGAATTTCTTCCCGTGCTATAGTAACAGGTGTATTTTTAGAAATTGTCATTTCATAATTTGAAGTTGTGGCTCCAAAGACATCACCAAATTAAAAATTATATATATGAAATATCTCATGAACTATTCTCATAAAGAATTAATTAGTACCATTCGATTTAGCAGATAAAAAAGCACCAAAATATGTTATCAATTGAAAAATAACTATAAAATCAGATTTTTAAGGAATTTTTTTATAGCGCGTTCTCTTTTTTACACCCCTTAGTGGTGGAATTTTAGAAAATCATTTCTTAGCGGCACTCTATTATTCCAGGGGAAATGTACCAGAAAAAGTGGGTTACCTTGCAAAAGGTCGGGTAGAAGATTTTTTTTTTTATGAATTGTTTATAATAATGCCAGCATGGAAAAACCAAGTTTTCTAACAAAATTTCTTAAGGCTAAATTTTCTGTGGCCAAAAAACAACAAAATTTTGGGACTTCTTTTGAATTTTTTAAAATATCTCGAGACCCGTTGCCGTAGCATATTATTTGTCAATTACAACATTAAAGAAAATAAAATTCTCTACAACTTTCATATTTACAACTTTTTTATACATTCAATAGCAAGCGCAGTACGCCATTTCAAAAATAGGACAATATTTCAGTTTTCTTAAAAACCGTGAAAAACGTAGTTTTGCCCAGATTATTCAAATGTTTCCCGCGGATTTAATCGTGTATGTCAACTTCTATATAATGGTAGCAGTAAATTATGAGTTTCAGGGCCAAAATTATCCTTTTTTGCACCTTTTTGGCAAACATGGATTTTGGCACCCCCCCCCCCCCTTTAAAAAGGAAATTTACCACGAGAATTTTAATAAATCTCTAATAGCCCGATTTTGAAAATTTTAAGTGTGTAATCATTAAATACGTAATTCTGAACTATGTAATCAGCTTTGTAAAATATTCATTCATTAAAACCTTGAAAACCGAACCGAATGAAACCGAAATATATTCCGCTTTAAACAGGTTTCCATCTTAGCAGGTATAATTGTTCATACTCTTCCGCTTGAAAATATATAATCTTTTCTTTAAAGACCGTATCCCGTATATAGAGATTTCATTTTCAAAGATTTTACGGTAGTTGTAGTATTGATACGTTTAAAGTCATAGTTATATGAATTATGAGACTAAATTAGTCACACGAAGACATTCGCAAGGTAATATTAAACCTATGAAGCGTTCTTGACTAATATCTCGCTTGCATGTTATTACTTTTAAATAATCGTTCAATCAATGATATCCTGATCAAATTCAATCCTGAGATCAATATCTAATGCTGTGCTTTTGTACTTTTTCGGGTTTGGTTGCATTTTTTTTTTTTTTTTCGGACACTTTCAATTTTGAAAAACTGTTTGGAACCCGTTCTGAAATTTACAGTATCTTCATAAAAAAATGCAACCAAATTCGAAAAATTAAAAGCACACAACGTTAGATATCGACATCAGGTATCATGTGAAAAAAAAATTAAATATTGAAATTCAAGAAAGAATTCTGAAAAGAATGCTCCCATAGGTTTGACATTAGCGTGCAATTGTTTTCGCGTGAGACTACATTAGTCCGCGAAGAAAGTGGGATAAAGTGCAGGAAAATGCTGATAAATGGGAAATATTAGGCTTTATACCTCTAGATGATCTAGATATCTGTTTTATTCAGGATAAGGATATTCCTTTGAAACGGGATGCTAATAATCCTACAACAGTGCCATCAAAGAGATAAAAATATTGTTAAATAAATAGCCTGTAGAAATCATTATTATTAAAATACATTTTTTCATTTAGCTTATGTAGTCCTATTGCGTACCTTACTTTATTGTGTAGGGAATGTGGAGTTCAATGAGTCAGGGATCAATGCGAAAACAAAAATGTTTATATGGCCTACAATCATAAATAAATTGGTATTTCATTTGATAAATGGTTTCAATGAGATCATTAAACAGATATAGTTTCAAAACAGTACATAATACAGAAAATTATAATATTCCACAAAGCATATTTTTCAACAATCAAAGTAAGTTTTTCTGTTTGATCTTTAAAGCAATTAATAGATAATGTTAAAGTTTTATATATTTTTGCATGCTAAAACGATATAATATCTTGTTATATTTATTGTTATAAGTGGATAAACAAAATTGACTATATTATTTAAAACTAATCATTTAAATATTTTTATGAAACTAGTGATCTCAAATATTTTATTGAAAGATTTTTTAAATTTTAGAAGAGATAAATGCATAACATTAGTTAGTGAAATAATCTGTTGTCATTTTTATTCTAGCTATTTTATAAGGTAAAAGTATTTCTTACATGAAAGATATTTCTTTTTTGCGTCCCTCCTTTTATATGGAACTACAGTCCAATGTTTGCTGTCTTTAAAACAGTAGCCATTGTAATGTGGAATAAAATATGTTTTTCTCAAATTTTCATACCAATCCCATTGATATCTGGGAAAATATGTATGTATTATAAAAGTTATTAACATTACAAAATTATTAAAATTATTAAAATTATTAAAATTATTAAAATTAAACGAGAATTCTTTCTTAATTGAAACTACCGGGCCAATACGTTACTAAATATTGAAATATTCTTTTAAACAATGCTTTGAAGTTAACATTGTATACACTTAAAGTTACTGTCTAAATATGAAAATTGTCTCATTCATCTACACTCTGCCCTACTTTTAAAATTATATAAATTTATTGAATATAAAATGTCTGTTGAGATGAAAATAAAGACGTGAGTGTGCAAATAATAGATAATTTAGTATAACTAATTTTTAGAAGTCGACGTACACAAGTAAATCCGCGGGGAACATTTGAAGAATCGGGACAAAACTACGTTTTTCACGGTTTTTAAGAAATTGAAAAAAATGCTTTTTTTTTAAAAAAAAAGCGTACTGCGCTTGCTATTGAGTGTATATAAAAGTTGTAAATATGAAAGTTGTAGAGAATTTTATGTGCTTTAATATTACAATTGACAAATAATATGCTACGGCAACGAGTCTCGAGATATTTAGGAAAAATAAAAAAAATCCCAAAATTTTGTTGTTTTTTGGCCACAGAAAATTTAGCCTTGAGAAATTTTGTTAGAAAACTTCGTTTTTCTATGTGGCATCATTATAAACAATTCAGAAAAAAAATCTTCTACCGGACCTTTTGCAAGGTAAAATGTACATTTCCCCTGGACTATATGTCATAAGAAGTATTTTTACCCAAATTTTCAAGATTTTAGGTTCAGTAGTTTAGGCTGTACATTGATTAATCCTCAATTCAGACCTTCTTTTATGTATAGAGATAAATTTCGATGTGTTTTAAATAGTCTAACACCAGCAACAAGCTTTTCAAACAATTACTGCCCCTCAGTCAGCAGTATATCCGACATCTATTGCGTGATTCGGTAAAAGAAAAGTGAATGTTTCATACATCCTTTTCAATTTGAAACATGCTGTTGTATATTTTCATATCATTTATCCTCGTTGTATATTTTTCTGTACTAGAATACAAAAATTTCGTAGCTATTCAAGCCTTTTTACAAGAGTAAGAACATTGGCATGCTATTGGAGCAAAGGCATGAACGTGTTTTGACTACGTTGGAAAATATTAATAATTTACACAATTGCTCTATAATAAGGCATACTTTATACAGAGGCTCTATCAAAGTTATTATTATAGGTAGTGAAATTCTTATTAAGGGGACAGTTTATCTAAAAATTGGTCAAAAAATCGATTTTCATTTTTAAATATTAAATGAAAGCCTGTTTATTAATTGTGAATATTTTCAAACCTCATTTTTACCCATGCGGCAATTATATCGCGAGATATTTTAAATTTTGTTAATACACCTAGCGCAATTACCGAGATAAATTAAAACTTTAAATGGCTTTTGCTCCATGTTCATACTTTCTTCACTTTCATGTTTTAAAATTGCTAAGGCTCTTCTTGTATTTGAGATAGAGATTTAACATTTTTTGTACATGTTCTTTATTATATATGTGATAAATCTGCGCATGGAATTAGCCTTCAGGTGTTTTGTTATTCTTTTAATATAAAATAATATGGAGATATGTTAGACTTCATCGTTTTATAATGTATACAGAGTGCAATATGTTATCTATAGCCGATCTTTAATTTCTCAACCGTTGGTCGTAGACATATAGTTCCAATTACAAAAACGTTTAAAATGAGGTAAATATTCTTGTTGTGGCATTATTTAAAGTAGAAAATCAATTTTATAAAAATTACGAAATCTAACTTTTTATACGGTCCCTCAGTCCCTGTAGTTATATTTAGTAAAAGTTTACACATATCATGACACATATAACACAAAAAGTTTAATATCTGTACTACAAAAATTGACAGAGTTATTAAATTTCAATTTTTGAGATTTTTGCATATGATTTTGTCTTTTATTGAGGGATCAGTTAAAAGATGAATCAAAATTAGGGTATTATGTCCTTTTTATGGTGATACCACAATTAGCCGGTATCGCCAAATCGGGGTATCATCAAGGAGGGTTATTTCATCTAAAAATTTGAGCCGACTTTTAGGGGTCGTATACAAAGCGAAGAATGAAATATTGAAATTAAACAGAAAAATAAATATGTTTATTATAATATCAAAAAACGGTCTAGGATAAAAAACAAATACATAAAGCGCCGGAATCTACTAGAGATACTGCTCAAAGTGTTCTCCATTGGTGGAATGCACAATTGAATGCCTGACAGTACTGCGTCCTGGACACTTTAGAACATGACAGGTGTGCAAACTGTGCGACATTCCAAAGGATGATGCGACCTGGAAACCTCCACATCGCCCGGACAGTACGACAAGTGTGGTGCGGTATATGGGAAACCTAGATTGTTGGACCCATTGTCTACGATGGGACCTTAACGGACGATTATTACCTGCATCTGCTACAAAACACGGTACGTGACTGCTATGAAGGGTATAAAGCTCCCCGACATGCATGCCGGTTGTGGTTTCAACGTAATGGGGCCCTCTCCGCATAAAACATCAAACATCCGGGTGTATCTGGCCACCGAATTTGGTCAAAAGATCCTTGGATATGGTGGTCCGGTAAAGTGGCCACCGCGTTCACCGGACTTGACTCCCGAGGACTTCTACCTCTGGGATTACATCAAAGCATAAGTCTATGTGGCTGAGACTACTTCTCTGGTTTATCCGAAGCAGCGCATTATCCTTGATTGTCGCACAGTTTGCACCTGCTATGCGCTAATGTGACCAGGACTCAGTACTATTCGCATTCCATTGTGCATTGCCACTAATAGAGAACAGTTATAAATAAACTTGTTTCGTGTTGAAAGAAAAAATTAGTGATATATTACCCATGAGGATACACTACAGATCAAGCAGGAAATGAGCATTACAACCTTCTTTTTGTTTCCATATACTAAAATAAGACTCGAAATTTGAAAAAATATACTCCTTTTTTGAAATTCCATTATCAAGTTGAATATTTTTTTCTGGATTTCTATTTCAGAAAAACATAGTTTCAATACAATTTGAAATTCTAATATCAAGAGTGAAGTTGTAAATGGCTCGAACAGTTTGCATATCGCAATCGCCTTTCAGAAAATACATATGTAAGGAATGTATTATGCATTCTTTTTTCATGCCTATAATATTTCATAATTTTGTATTTTTGAAAAAATATTTATTTTATTCACTATCTTAATCGTTTTTCTTAATCCTATTTTGAATACGCATTTATAATTTATGAGGTAGGCTTATACACTAGATGTACGTGATGTACCTTCACTCTAAGCAAATAAATATGTAAATTAGTCACTTTTACATACATATATGTGTAAATTTGTAAAATTACACCATTGCCATAAAATGTACACTTATTTCGTTAAATTTTACTTGTATGTATGTGGGTTTATCGGCTTAATGGAAGTGTGTAATTTGTTATACATTCAAAAACTCAAACAAGTGTGTAAATGGTAGGAAATGTTACGGATTTACACGAATTGGTGCGTTAATGTGATTTTGCATATTACACAAATATCTGTGTATTTTGCATCTTACACCGAAATCTGTGTAAGAATATTACACAGGTATATGCGTAAGAACAGAATATTACAAAGAAGTATGTGTACGAATTTTACACAGCTGTATGTGCAAGAACAGAATATTACACAGGATTATGTGTAATAATATTACGCAGAAATATGTGTAAGAACACAGAACATTATGTGTAACAATATTACACAGAAATGTGTGTACTTATATGAACACAATAAATAGCTATACTTGAAAACTTGGCTTGTGTAATAGTAGCTGTATGGTCAGGTTAATGACTTAAAATGTCTTAGATCGCGAGTTCAAATTCCGCTTCGGTAAGTATTACATGTTTACTGTAAATCGGATTGAAAAAAAAAATTTCTCCTTTTTTGATGTAGTTGCATCTTTCAAAACTTGTGGCTGAAATTTAAATGAAAAAAATCTGGCAAAATGCGGAAATAGTAACCGCGTAACAATTTCCATATTTTTCAAAATTTTATTTTACAGTGTATTTATTCAGATTATACATATTCTATTCATAAATTGTAACTATACTAGTTTCGGCTTCAAACACATTTAATATAGAATAGCATGCAGTAAATATAATTTCAGACGATCCTGTTTTTTGTAAGTTAAGGTTACACTATTTTATTGCCTAAAAACAAATCTCCTCGAAAGAGAACAAACTAAGCACACGTGTTTGTTCTCCAAATTTGTTTTGCAACCATAAAAATATTTAGTTCAAACTTTACATCCCAAACTATAAAATTATGTAGTATGTACTCAAAATTTATCGTTTTTATATATTACACATATATATGTGTATTGATGTGCAATTTACACGTTAAACTGTGTATTTCTGACTTATTTCATAACATTTCACAAACTTAAGCCGCTTAATGTGATATCAAAATACACAGTAAAATGTGTGTTTTGAAATTAGCACATCAGGGCGTGTATTCGGAAATTTACAACCCAATTTACAAATATAGACAAATTGTTTTTGTACCATCAGTCTACCTGTTTTAATGTGTAAATTTACGCATTTATTTTTTTAGAGTATTTGAAAAGTGTATGATCCAAAAGAAAACGGAAAACGCATTAATGTCAAGAACTTGAACAAGAAAGCCCATTTATGTTCGAATAGACAAAGCACTGATGCATCGTGAACATAACAAGTTTGGAAACGTAAATGTTCAGTAAACACTAGTATTCTTTGTCCGTCAAAAAACTATTTTCTACACCTTTCTAATATATTCATTCAAAAACTTCAAATGAACACTAATAATAACTAATATAAAGCAAAGTGCATTTCAAAATAATTAAACATATTACATCTAAATAAAAAGATTAAAAATACATTAAATAAAAATACTAAGAATTAAAAAGACATTTAATAAAACTAAAAGACAGTACATTACTATTAAATAATAAAGTAATTACAGTAGACGTTTCAAGCTTTATAACAAGCTCCTCATCAATACAAATATATGAAAACAAAAACTGTTGTTTACATATGTTCACGCTCAAGTTTATTTTTTTTTAAATATTAAATCACCAAGGGGTATATGTCACAGAAGGACTACACATTCTGGTAGAATTATTACATGCTTCATATAACCCCTTGAAGAACAGTGGGATATAATATGTCACACTTAATTTTTAATTGCAAATGCCACATTGATACCAGAATTTTGGAATTAAAATTTACACTTTTTTAACTACACGAAGAAAAGCCTTTACCTATTTTGAAATAAACTTGATTTTAAATTCTGATGTCATTAAATCATTTCCGTATTTTACGAATAGAAGAAATTTTTCCCTGAAAGGGTTAACAGAGATTTCTGTAATCTTGTAAACCAACCTTCTTGGAAAATTCTGGTTTTAAAATTATTCCGGTTCGATTCAATTATTTTAATGTTTTCGAAATCTGGGATGTGGTAGATATCAATTGAATGGTTAACAAGTTTCAATTGCAAATTGTCAGATCTCGAAGCGCGTTTGTGCTCTTCTAATCGGATGTTGCATGATCGTTCAGTTTCACCAATATAGGGTCAGGTGGGGTAATTATGACCAGGGGCTAATTATGACCGCCGTCATATTGGAGGAAACTGCGTATGGTAAAATTTTGTTTCAAGCTTAGATATTAACCTCATAATGTATATTTCATCTTATATATTCTTTATGAGTAGTCTGAAGCCTTTTTGAGATCCGAATAGCAATTTGAAGTAGCAAGTCTATGAAATTTTTGATAAGCGGATTTGTCACTTTGGACTTCAAAGTGGTCACAATTACCCCAAACAAATGTGTATTGGCAAGTATAAAGAGAAGAAATAGTGGTCAAAATTTCCCCACTAGTGGTCTTAAATTACCTTAAACTTATGTGATTGTGAGTTTTTGGTGGTATAATTATAACCATAATTTTAACTTAAAAAAAAAGAACAGCTATGAGAATTAAAACTTTTAAAAGGTGTTTTTAAAGGATCAAAGTTACTCCCTATGTACTAAAAACACCACTTTTCCACATAGAAATAAGCAAAAAATAATAATAATAACAATATTGAAAATGTAAAAAATGGTCATAATTACCTCTCCTCAAATACCACTCCTCAATTATCACTCCTCAATAAACAGAATCACAATCTTTACAAGAGCTGCTGTAAACGATACCGGTATTCTATAATGGGGCTATTTTAGGCTTGATTTTCCATAATTTTCATTTCCATTTTATTCTTCATAACATTCTGTTGTTTAAAAGCTGTACAAATGTTAATTTATTTGAATAAACTAGATACCTATTTAATGATGTATTTTTTGTAATGCTTAGAGCTGATAAAGGCCGTATGATTATAATTTTAGATAAATCGGCATATATAAAGCAAGCTCATGAATTGTTAGAGGATTCTTCTAATTCAATAGTAAGTTGAAATTTTTGTGCAAAATTCACCTTGATTACTAATTAACATACATAAGATACAAATAAATGTAAATACATTGCTTACAGGTGTCAAGTATAATAAAATCCTTTAAAAACACATTAAAGTCATTTAAAATCCAAAACGTTTTCAACCGACACTTACTCGGTCATCTTCAGTGAAAAAAGTTCTTCAGTGAAGTTTTTCACTGAAGATGACCGAGTAAGTGTCGGTTGAAAACGTTTTGCATTTTAAATGACTTTAATGTGTTTTTAAAGTATTTTATTATACTTGACACCTGTAAGCAATGTATTTACATTTATTTGTATCTTATGTATGTTAATTTGATTCTTCTAATTATGAAGTTTTGGCGAAATACATTACGTCTACTAATGCAAAGAAAACATAATACCTTACTTAGCAACCTTGAGAAATGAAAAAAAAATCCTGCTGATATTGCCAAGAAATTGGGATGTTACATAGATATTGTTTAATGAGTAGCTTGCATAAAGCTTGAAACGTCTACTATAATTTTATTCTGTACACCTTGTATAGTTTATTTTATTATTCGATAATGAAGTAGTATTATTAAACTTTATTAAATGTCGGATTTTAAATGTCTTTTTAATTTCAAAGTGCATTTGTTTTGATTTAACTTACATATATCGATTTCAGAATGAACCCTTAGATGCTCAATTTTTTATTTTGTTTCGAAAAAATTATATATGATTCTCTGAAAGGTTTATTACACATGAGAAATAATGAAGAAAATCATAGGTGTATTTTTCATATAATACATCAAACTTTTCTTCTGTTACACATCTGCAATCTATATATATATTACGCTAACGTACGTGGCACAGAAATCGTGATTATTTGTTATTGTTTAATGGCAACGCCCGAGAAACGCATCTGATTGGTTATTGTGAAACAGTCCTTGGCAGGATTTAGGGCGATCGGGTTTGTTGTTTACGTTTTGTGTTTTCTGTGCAATATCTTTCGCTGCAATTATGTAGCTTCAAAATATCATTTGAAATGCCCGTAAAAAATCTCGGTGAATGCTTGAAAGTGAAGAAGAAGCCAAATTCGAGTCGAATCGAAATAGATTCGAAATCCAAATAGAATTGTCGAGAATGCCGTTAAGCGATCGGCAAAATAGGCTTAATAACTGTAGCATGCACGAGTTGCTACTGAAATCCAAATTACTAATTTAAACGTTCCGGGGCATGCATAACTGTGGGTGAAACGTGCAATTTATGCAAAGCACTGTATTGGAAATGCGAATTAAACAGCAGCAAGAAGTTTACAAAATGTTGTCATGACGTAAAAAGTAATTTTGTACGGACCTGCGATACGAATTTCAGGTTCATTTAAGAATATTATTACGGGCTTCCCCAAAAGTAAGATACAATAAAACCTGCTTAGACGTAGACGAAAACGACCAGTGATAAATTCCGTTTTATGCAGGTTATTAAATTGAACAACGCATAATAGCATTTTTTTTGGGGGGCGGGGGGGGGAGCTGGAACTTTTTTTTTTTTTTTTTTTTTTTCGTTTATTGCAGGATTCCGTTATAAACATGCTTTATTCTATTAGAAAATAAATTTGCTGGATGGTACTTTTCTTAAAAATCTATATAGTAATATTTGTTTACAATTTTTTTTTTTCAGCATTACACTTTATGCTGTATTTGTAATTGCTTTTTCATATAAAGATTTTAAATAAAAAATTAAATTTTTGAAAATATAATTACATTTTAATTAAATTCATCAGTTAATTTAGAATAAAAAAGTAAAGTATGAGACATATAAAAATTAAAAATCTTAACCTTTGACTTTACACAACTTTTGAACTGAACAAGAGTCGGGCCCTGGTAATTTGCACCGTCCCCTCTGTACGGATCTGCGATAAAAAATTTCAGATTCATTTAAGAATATTATTATTATGGGCCCGGGCAACGCCGGGCAGGTCAGCTAGTACAAGTAAAAACTACTGTCATGGGGCTGTTTTACGCTAAAATAATGCAAATTAGTAAATACTTTAATAAGTATGTCTCCAAATACTTTATTTTATATAATTGTTTATTTTATAAAACTTAACATTTAACCCTTTAATTCCCATAATAGAATACGTCCTAGAAATTATTTAGTCCAGGGAATCTGACTTTACACCAGAAAGTTTCAATGGCTAATTTCGGTTTATTTAAATACGGAATATCTGTTTTTTAAGTAAAGCAAATATTGTTATTTTAATTTACTGGTGTGAATTAGGTATATGCGAATAAAAAAATCTATTAAATTCAAAATAATGTTGTTTGCATATATGCAAAGCTGCGCACTAAAGGGTTAAAAAAGAAAAATCACAGCGCGACAGCAACCCCTGTTCGGTATTCAACTTCGAAATTGGGCAAACATCTATAGAATGTTTCACTAGAACAATGCACTGTAAAATGTCAATTTTGGACAAACGTACATCACTATGTATTTCAGCAGTATTTGAAAGTCCAATCAGGGCATTTCCAGTACCTACTGTGACAGCCAGATTTCCTAAACATAGAGATATGCCATGTAATTGTTTTTTTTTTATTTCCTCCTGCACATTTTTCTACATCCAATATTTTTTCGGACTACCTTTTAATAGGACACCATGTATACATACAGGTATATAAATTACACCAAATATAAAATTTGGTTTTATTTCAATCCAGCAGAAACTAAAATACCGCTGTAATGTTCACCACAAAAGCATAGCATGAAAGCAATCCCAGTTGAGTGATTAAATTAAAATTAAATAATCATAGTTTTTAATAACAAAAAATATAAATCATGCGTCAGCATAGATTATAAAACACTTTCAAACACTTTCAGAATACTTTAACAAATCTTTCCTGGTTGAACAGGTAATAGAGCAAGATCCCGTGAATGCCAGACCTTCCTTATTTTATAAAAGCTGAAAGTTTCTCAGCGCAAGCTTCCAACACAGGTAGGGACGATGGGCTATTATGAAATTTGGGTCATCGTGGCTTTGGCAGGTAACAGGTAGCAAAGTTATATAAAATACCAACTTAATTTCGTCAAATAATAAAGCGTAATTTTTTTATATTTTCTTCGAAATAATATTATAAATCACGTCCTCCATTGCCAGACACTTAATATCGTGGCAACCCATTGCCAGACACTCTTAAACATTAATAAATTGAAACTGCACTTACGTAATAGTATAAAAGCTGAAGTTCATACATGTTACTTGGTTAACTATTACAAGATGTTTCCTCAGTAGCCAGACAGTTTCGATAGTTCTAACCACTGGCCAGACAAGCATATACGGTGACTGTAAGTACGAGCGCGAGGCCATATACGTCCGAGTAGGTGCCAGTGAGGTTGTTAATTGGATCGATCTAATAATTTTATTATGTACTTATTTATGAATTAAAAATCTATGTTTATAATGTTATTGATTATAATTTTCATTTTGATAATTGTTAAAAAAATAAACCAAATAAATTAGTAAATGTTTTGGAATTTTGCGAACTTTATGTTTAATATTCAGTTTCATACATAATTCGATATTTCATTAAAATTTGACTGTTTATTCATATACAGCGTTAAAAAATCTCAGTGAAAAAAAAATAGATTAATTGTATTCATAGCCATTATATAAAAATAAAAGGAAATATGGATTTATAAGTTTATTATTAGATTTTAAGACATGTTTAATGGTTTTATTCATTTTCATCCTTATAGCCGATATCTTCATTATCTTCGTCACTTCTACTCCAGTCCGTTGCTTGATTTTTTTCAATATTGACTTTTTCGTTAGTTTCTGCAAAAATATAAAAAAAAAGTTAGTGCAATTGTGTATAGCCAAAAATCTATTTATAATAATTTGAAGTAGTATGTATATACTTGAGAGAATATTTAGTGAATCTCTGATGTAATTTGGCAACTGATCTCCTTCAAGCCATTTAAAATCGTACTGGTTATTTTCTTGTACCCAACCATTATTCTCTCGTAGATATATCGTTGGGGTTTTCTGGTGAGCATTGTTCCAAATGCTAGATATGAAGTTTGCGCCCAAAAATTGCTGTAACAGCTCGGTTTTACAGGGTGGCAGACTGCTGGCATTAAAATTTCGGATTACTTTACGGTCAAACGCTTCATTAACATCTGAGACAATGTAGATATGAACAGTTGAAGCCGAGCAGCATCAACATCAAGTATCTCACCAACATTGTATACCTCAGATATTGACTGCTGTATAATATCAAAAGTGTTTTGTTGTTCATCATTATTTTCAAATAATTCTTTGTTACCGAATTCGATGAAAGCTTGGTATTCTTCTGTTTTTGTAAATATTTTGTAATTTGCCTTTTCTGAAAAACGCAGGATTATAATCACAACCTGTTATTGCATGAAATCCAGGCAAACTCTTACAAATAGATTCTCTGAACTTTGCGTGTATCTTTGTGAGGCCTACATACCTCATGTTGTTTCCAGTACCTGTCAGCATCCAAATAAGTGAACCATTTTGTAGATAGTACATAAGGCCAAGCATGATAGCAGCAATGTCAGTTTCGATACTTCTGATTACTATATTAGCTTGATTGTCAATGGTATGCACATGATATATTATTTTTGTATCTGCCTCTTCATATTCTGGATATGATAATTCTTCCACAATGTATGTTGTTGGACATACATACACATTGCATGTCCACATACTATGTTGTTGGAGTTATTAACTACGAAAGAATGACACTGTTTCAAATTTTTGTGAATGGTTTTGTTAAAAATAAACGGCACCATTTCATCAGTGGCCCAATGCAAGATGAAGAAACCAACAAGAGCTTGTTTAAAATTTGAATTTTTTCATTCTTTCGCAAAATCACTCGGCCGAATTTGACCAGGCCCAGTTATGGTGTACTCCAATTGTGCAGATTCGAGTTGCTGGGAATATTCGTAATCTTTGATCGATGGAAGTTCTGATCAAATATAACATCAACTCTTGACGCTTGCAATTGAATTACCATTTGCAACATTTTTTAGAAATGCTTCCACATTTTTTTGGAACTTTTTTCATAGTGTGCAACAGAAAGGGGCCATCAATTATTAGGACATCTACGTAAGGTGGTGGCTCATGCTGGAGCCCTTTTTCCAAACACTTCATTAAGGCAGATTTATCCGTCTTACAAATAGTAAAATCCAAATGGCACATGGACAAAGGGCTGTGATAATTGGGTACGATAAAATTTTCAAAATATCCAAGTTATAGTTCATGGATATTCCCAGCATATGTCCAAACAGATCTCGTCGAATTCTAACCTCTTGAATTGTACCACCTACTCGAATTTTCTTCTTTTTCTCACCTGTTAATAATTTTTTATCTTTTGAAAAAATATTAACAGGTGTGTTTTCAATAGATTTTTGAAATCTACTAATATCTATAAGCATAGCTGCCAATTTTTACGCTTTTTTCTTACCACTAAAATTTTATAGTAAATATTGTCTTATTTAATCGTCGTAATGTCGCGATTAGACAAGGCAAAAGTCTCAACTAAATTTTAGTGGTAGCAAAAAAAGCGTAAAAGTTGGCAGCTATGCTATAAGACATTCAGAAATGAACGTTTTCCGTACATATTCACCATTCTTCCCAATATTAAGAAGAAATGCTTCTACCAGTTCTGATCCAGATTTACCAGATGAAATGTTAATCAATTGATCTTTAGGTAATAAATTGATCGAAGGTGGCAATAAATTGTTTGATATTTTTCTGAATATTGTGCTGATTCAAACCCGCTGAAATATCTTGGTGAGATTGTAGTCCTAATTCTTGATAAACTTGAATAATTATCGTAGATCTTATATCGTGGTTTCGAGCCCATCGTTGCGTTGGCGTGCCGAAATTGTATTGGTGAAGTGTATAACACCCATAAACCTTCTTGCAGCCTAAGCATTTATAGTCTGTTCTCCATATAAGTAGGTTGTCTTGAAAACAGCTTGGTTGTCCTTTTAATACCAAAGCAACCTTGTTTAAATCCTTCATATAAATCTGGATGGCTTTCTGCTACTTTCACAAGTTATCATAATATTTCACAGTCCATCGAGCATAGCTCTGTTGATTACAGTTAAAGAATAAATTTGTAGTTTTAGACAATAGTGACTTGAAAAGTTCGAAATCTCCAGTACGAATGCTTCGTGATAGATGTAAGTTGTGATCAATAAGATTAATGTAAATCAAATAAAATTGTTGAGTTTTGCCAAACTCGCCATTGATACTTTGTTGTTTGTAAATACAGTAATCAATCATAAATTCCTTCATAAGCATAGAATAAAGTTTCTCTCCAACCAATAAAATTTCTTTCTCTAATCTTAAAGATCCTATTGACGACCATAATACCTGGGGCATTTACAGAATTTTTTGTGAGTGTGGCCTCTCTTATATTGGGCAGACGAAGCGTGCACTTAGAATTAGGCTGAAAGAACACCAAAATTACGTTAGAAAGCAAGAAATTGAAAAATCTACAATAGCGAAACATTGTTGGAATGCCAACCACCAGTTCAATTATCCAGAGGCAAAAATCATTCAAAAATGTAACTCAGTTTTTGATCTAGACTTTTACGAAGCTCACTATATTCACAAACATTCTTCCATCTTAGTAAATGATATGACCAGCACTCCCTTTCATTCACCAGTGTGGAGAGATCCTGCGCAGTGACTCTTTTTTCGGTTAGTTCTGTTCATTTACGTCATTTCTTTGGGATATATAAACTCTTACATCTGCGTTTTTCAATCAATCCATAAGCCAGTACCTGGGGCTATAGCCAGGGGGTTCTTGGAGCCCATTTCTCTCTCTTTTTTTCCTTTTTTTTTCCTCACTGAGGAAGGGGATCGTAGTATCCTTGAAACGATCGTATGAGTATTTTATCGTTTTGTATGTTATTTGTGCGTAAAAATCGTTGTTTAAGATTTTAGCTTTTTATTATAAATTCCTTCAGCACTTCATTTTCTATGTGAAATGATATTTTATAGTTTTGCAATCTTTGAAGTTCCTTTATCATATCATCTGTTAATCACGTGCTATTAATTTGCACAAAAGGATTTGAAATGTAGTATTTCCAATCCTAATGCCACCAAAGGTTACAACATTTTGCAGCGGTTGAAATGTTTTCCATCAAGAAATCCACCCACAGAACCATTTGCTGGCAAACTGCTTTCCACCATTACGTTTGTTAAGCCACAGTCACTTTTCACCTTACCAATTGCCTTAAATTAAGCCATCATAATGTGAAGCGGTCCTATATATATAAAAAAATATCAGAAGTTGGTTTTTCTGTCGCTTGAATTTGTAGGGCTACTTTCGCTATTACTTGTATGGATGATTGATTTAATTCAAGAGTTATTTTTTTACTTTGATGCAAGGTTTCCAAAACTAAAGAGTTACTAATTGGTGAGGCATTGATGTGATTTAAATAAGAAATGTGTTGTTGCGGAGTATCACTATAAATACGGCTATTAAAACCAACCGACATAGGTACATCAGGTGATTCTACCGCATGACTAATCCTCCAGATGATATCTATTTCTGTGTACAATTGTAAATTTCTTGGGACTATATTTTCAATTCCGTCAGCCGTTGATTGCAGATCACTAATCATTCATGTTTTTTTTTTATATGGAATTTCCTCTGAAGATTCTCGTTGAAAGTTCTTCATTTTCTTTTCTTTTTGTGTGGTGAATTGCCTTCATTAATAGGAACCGGTGCTTCGGATATTCCTGATTCTCCGGATGTATTTAACTCAGTGTTTTGATAAATAATTCCTAAGGTGTCATGTAAAGTGTCCTGTCCACTCGTAGTTTCAACAAAATGGTCAAAATTATCAAAAGCTACTCCAGTAAAAAATTCAGGTGCTTTTTTAATTTTTTCTGGGCATAAATTAGACTTTTTAATGGAAGTATATGTGGTTTCTGTTTCAAATTCTTCGACACGTTGATAGCTAATGCAATGACCATATCTATTGATAATGTCAATAATTTTTCTGCTGCTCGTTGAGCTCTTCAGAGTCATACCCAGCATAATGTGCTTTGATGTCATTACTTGATCATTATGAACTCCATAAAAAACATCTTGACAGTAAGAGCGAACTTGACGAACACATTTTAGACTAGTTTTCCGTCTTTGATTACATCCACCAAGAAGAGTGAAGAAGAAGTCTAATAATTGTTGTGGTAATGAAACTTCACCTGTTATTAATTTCTGTGTTGAAATATTTTTGGACGTTATTTTTTTCTTGTCAATTTTCAGTATAGTTTTTCGTAAAATTGATGCAGCTTTTTGTAAAATATTTTCTGATTGTAAATTTTCAAATATTTTATCATCTATTGTCGTGAAATAATTGGGTGCTAATATCTTTTTATTACGGATTGTAAAAAATTTAATGTCTTTAGAGAATATTTTTATTATTTTTTCTTTCAGATGGTGTGTGGCAAAAGTAGCATTCACTTCAATGGAATTTTCTTCAATGATTTTCTCCAATGAATCAGTATATAATTCATGTAAATGTATCAATAAATAACAACACCCATTCTTGATTACATTTTCCTCTATGATGTTACTAATTTCATTAAAAATTTTTTTATGGTACTCTCGATGATGATGCCAATCACTTTTAACAGATATTTTTGTAGAAGAAGATATTTTATTATTGAAATGGTACATTCGGTATGATAATATATTTTTGGGCCGACAAAATTTTCTAATATAATTAACAACTCGTTATACTCTCCTTTACCTTCTGTCAGATATTATGCGCGATTTAAATTGGTCTTTATCATTTTCATGAAATGGAAGCATTTTTGATCGCATTTGTTTCGTTTTTCTATTACAAAATACACAAACATTTTTACATGTATCAACGCTAGTGTCACTTTGGATCGAACTATTTACTTCTGAAATTAAATCATTATTTTCACTGCCTTCTTCAAGTTCAGAAATGTCTACATGTTCCTGAGGAGTTGAAGGTTGAGGTTCTATTGATTGAGGAGTAAAAGGTGGTTTTGATGCTGCTAAATATTCTGTAAGTGATGGCTGTGAATGAGATAGTTCTACGGTCAACTTAGGTAAAAACGATGTAGGTGAAGATGAATAGTCTATAGCTATACTTGCTTCTTTTTCTGTTTCTTTTCTTTTCTCTGTTTCAACGGTTTCTTTAGAACTTTTATATTCAGAGGTGAAATATTTTTCCATCAGTCCTGTAAATGCTTTATAACATCTCCTGTGATAAACATTGTCCATATATTCACTAGGTAAAATAATGTCCGTGTATTTGAGGTTATGTATTTTTCGCAGTCTCAAAATTGATTGACATTTTCTCAATGTCTCTTCAGAAAACAATATTATTTTGTCATTACTTTTTTTTTACAAATAACACAAATTAATGTGTCTCCCATGGAGATATTTTATCAAAACTGAATCACATTTATTTTATAAACTTCACAAACAAATAGTAAAACGTGTACTGTCAATATAATACATGTACTGAGTAAACGACAGATTCGCAGTGAAGTTGGCCACGTGCCAGCACTTGCACTTCCTCTTAAATGCAGCAACCTCAAATAACTGCTGCCAATTTCAGAGCCAAGAGGAAAGGGGAAAAATCTCCGTTGGGCACCTAGCTATATTGAGACTCTAGTGCATTGAGAAGCTAGTTCCACCGTATATGTTTGTCTGGCCAGTAGTTAGAACTATCGAAACTGTCTGGCTACTGAGGAAACATCTTGTAATAGTTAACCAAGTCACATGTATGAAATTCAGCTTTTATACTATTACGTAAGTACAGTTTCAATTTATTAAATTTTAAGGGTGTCTGGCAATGGGTTGCCACGATATTAAGTGTCTGGCAATGGAGGACGTGATTTATCATATTATTTCCAAGAAATTATAAAAAAATTACGCTTTATTATTTGACGAAATTAAGTTGGTATTTTATATAACTTTGCTACCTGTTACCTGCCAAAACCACGATGACCCAAATTTCATCGTAGCCCATCGTCCCTACCTGTGTTGGAAGCTTGCGCGGAGAAACTTTCAGCTTTTATAAAATAAGGAAGGTCTGGCCTTCACGGGCTCTTAGACTATAAATAAAATACGTAGATAAACATTTTAGTAAACGCATAACACATTTGGAAATCAGATTTTAACCGTCCATAGCGCGAAAGCTACTCAATTTTTTTTTTCTACTGCTCTATATATGATCTATAGATTCGCATATATTCAACATAGATTAAATACTAATACTGCTACACTACCATAATATACTACTATACTACTAAATATTGCACAAATAAAATTTAGTTTAGAAATAAAACGCATAACAAAGTGGAAAATTCACATTCAGCAATTTCTACCAATCGATAGAACATACTTGACTTCTTTTGCACAGGCCTGTATGTTACAAACCAAATTCTTTTACACGCCACATATTAAACTGAAACTTAATTCAGGCAAAAACGCGCTTAAAACTACTGAAATCACACTTATAGAATTTATATTCCATAGGCAGCCATATATCCTTTCTTTGCATAACCCTGTATATGATTTTATTTATATTCTACAAACATCTCTCTCTAAATGTAGGTGAGCTTGAAAAGGCATAACAAAAAGAAAAAAAATACCCACATTTTTTGGTCTTTTTACACATTTGCGGTCTTTCTTAGTCTTGCTTATGAATTCTTTTGAGTAGCTCTGTATATGTTCTATAGAATTTATACACCCAACGTAGTATGCAAAAATTCAGTTAAACTTAAGAACGTGTATCGTAACTTTAAACGCATTTTCAACAATCAGGACCTAATAGACAATAGTTCGGAAAGAATATTGTATCCGAGATCTTTTATGGGTCTCTGTAAATGAACGATAAATGCGATATATATCATATTCAACTGGGAGTATCTTGTAGTAGACCTCAGTTATGTATATGAATTTCATCATGTTTGAAATAGTGTAACTTAATTGAAATACGCTGCAAACAGTTTCTTTCCCTAGACCATTATGTAACGAAACTCTTTTGTGCGACCCTGTAAATAAATGATAAATATTTTACACCTCATATTCTTCAGAAAGCATGTTTTACTGCACCTCAGAAATTATATCAATTTCAGTATGTTTGTAACAGAGAAACGTTATTAAAATACACCACAAACGATTTTTTTCATAGACCGTAATGTAACAGAATACTTTTGGGTTCCCTGTACACATACAGTAAGTGTTACACGTAACATATTCTACAGTAACTATCTTCTAGTACACCTGAATGGGCTATATAAATTTTATTTTGTTTAAAATAGCGTAACACCATTAAAATACATCGCAAATATTTTCCCCTTATAGACCATAATGTAACGGATTACTTTTAGATGATGTAATTCTACCCTATCTATATTATAAAGGACAAACATATCTGTGCGTAACGCATACGTCATTCTGCGAATGGCAACACTTTAAAATTTGAAATGAAATTTCGGTTATGTAATTTTTGCTACTGCAAACTTTTACACTTCTAAACATACCATATTTTAAAAGTTTACACCATCGTATGCAGAAAAAAATGAACTTTTAAATGCAATTTGCTTAAAAGCTGTATCTCAATTTATTTTTGAGATATTAATTTTTTTAATACTTTTTAATACCAATTTTCTAATCGTGGCAACTGAAGTACTTCATTTCTATTAAAAGTGATTTAGTTATCTTTATTGATTATATTCTTACTGATGCCATTTTCTCATTACAATTAAAAATGTCTTTTTTAAAAATCTGAACAGAAAATGACGTTACGCTTTAAAAAAGACACAATTTCCCTGATGATGCTGTTATATTTCACTATTTTTCCTTTCGCTGATATTGAGTTCTAGACACTAGGCAAAATATTTCAGCGACTGAAAATGACGTCAAATTTAAAAGAAAACGATAATTTTATTTGATAAAGCGAGATATTTCCTTTTGAATACGTCTAAAAGTTATAAATTTTTGGAATTTTTACGCGCAGGTACAGATATTATACTGAGACCTCAAATCCCGAGTGGGAATTTTAACATGGAAAGTTGTAATAGTTGACAAACGTGACTTCAAGCTTGAAAATATATTTATTAATAACCTATTGCGCGTTAAAATGTTTTTAAATGCTTAATATGGATGTGAACCTTGGAAAATGACCGTATTTGGTTTAGATTTAAAGGGGGGGGGGGGATTCTATGATTATGTCAAGGTGAAATCATTTTTGCTGATTTTTCATTCCGTAATATCAAGCATCAATTGATAACTTAATCAAAATTACTTATCTTGATTATATGTTAATGATTACGTATATGAATAAAGTTTAATTTTTCAATAATTTTAACAGTTGAAGTTTATGAAAAAAATATTTTGTTAATCTTAAGTTAAAATATGTCTTTGGAGAGTTAAACTAACAAGTGTAAGATGGATTTTTTATTATAATTATTGTTGTCGATGTATTATAAATTTTATGCAACAGTTCCTTTGTAAACATTTTCTTTCGTCGAAATTCGAAGAGTTACACCTCGTATATATAAAATCCTAATGAAACGGATTTATGAAACGGATATATGCAACGGCGGACTTGAAACGGATTTATGTAACGATTCTTTGAAACGACTGATTAAACAACTGATTATGTTTCACGCTGATTTCTCCTAAAATATGGAATACTTTGCGATGAAATTAGCACCAAAAATCAGTATTGATCCGCAGACCTCAAAACTGGTATTAGAATTTTTAAATTCGAATTAGTTTTCGAAATATTAATTTTTTTCCTAATTTTAAATACATTTTTCTAATGATGGCAACTCTAATTTTAATCATAACAGATATTTTTTTTTCATATTTCAGAAAAGGTTATTATTTTAAACTAATTTTGGCAACCAGTTTGGCCTCCCTTAAATGTATTCTAAAAAATGTTTCATGCTGCTTTTATTCATAATTCAATTTACTTGAACAAGCTTTCGCCAAATCGAAAGATTCTGATAGAAATCAATTCTGGCGGTATTTTTATGTTAGCAGACGCAGGTGACAATTCGCCAAACATTTTTTCCGTCGCATTTTTTTATATTCCATTAATTTCATTTAAAATATAATCCTTTCATTCATTTTATTTAAAATACACAACTTTCAAATTTTAATCATAACAGATTTTTTTTTCTTCAGATTTTAGAAAAGGTTACTATTTTAAACTAATTTGACAAGAAGTTTGGCCTCCCTTAAATGTATGCTAAGAAATGTATCATGTTAATTTTATTCATAATTCAATTTGTATTTCATTATCATTTTATTTAATACAAATAGAAACATATAAAATAAATGTCTTTCACTTCGTTCTTTTTTTAAGGAAACAAAAAGAAACGAAAAAAATTAGACACAGATGTTATCTACGCACCGGGGTACCTAATTGGCACCAAAATGGCATTAATGTGATTGACATGGTAACCCGGCTATGGTTTTTATTTAATAATA
Source organism: Maratus speciosus (assembly GCA_963932465.1). Lineage (NCBI taxonomy): Eukaryota > Metazoa > Arthropoda > Arachnida > Araneae > Salticidae > Maratus > Maratus speciosus. The sequence goes on from OZ010786.1 coordinate 268,260,860, forward strand.
AATGTTTATTTACTTTTATTTCTTTTTTTAAATTATATAAAGTATTTTGTTCTATAGTTATTAATTTTTTTTTTATTTCCTTTAGAAAATAGTAGAAAATAATTAAAAAATACCGTACTACTTAGTTATTCCGTCGACCAACTTCGCCAAATTATATAAATCGCCAAATTATACAAATTGACAGAATTTTATTTTAAATAAGGAACGAACAAATAAATTAGAATAACATAAATAAATATAAAAAATAAAACGTCGAAATAAAAATCACTTGATGACGTAAACACGTGTAACTTGCTTAAAGTCAAGTGAATGTGACATTTACGATCAACCATTATTGGAATTTAATGTAATAGTTTAGCGATAGATTTTTGGTCGACGGTATAAATAAGTAATACCAAAAATGCATATGTAACTGGTATTTGAAAACGAGGTTTTCGCAAATTTTCGTAAAAAGAAAAAAAAATTCACGCCAAACCTGCGGTGCGTATATGACATCTGGCCAAATATTACCACTCGAAAAAAATGCTAACTGGCGAGTTGAAAAAAGCTATTGGCGAGATTTGCATTTGGCTAGCGTAATAGTACCAAGAATTATTTGCAACCATGGAAACTTTATGTGGTTTTATTCGAAAAAATAATTTGATTTTTTAATCAAAATGAAAAACTTACGGCTCCATATTTGCGCGATTTTTTTCTGACGCCAATGTCATATACGGAACGGGCACTTAACTGGCGCCAAATTATCGTTATTTTGCTTGATATGGTAAGCCGGATGTTGATGTTTATGCTGTTGATGCGTTTCCCAAATTGGCGTCGGAAAAAAATCGCGCCAATATGGGGCCGTAAATTTTCCATTTTGATTAAAAAATCAAAAAAAAAATTTCGAATAAAACTACATAAAAGTTGCCATGGTCGCAAAGAATTCTTGGTACTGTTACGCTAGCCGGATTCAAATCTCGCTAATAGCTTTTTTTCAACTCGCCAGTTAACATTTTTTTTTCTAGAGTTGTAATATTTTTGGCCAGATGTCATATACGCACCGCAGGTTTGGCGTGATTTTTTTCTTTTTACGAAAATTGTAATTGATGTATATGACATCTGTGCCAAACTTTCATATGAAAGGTGAAGGGATCAGACCGTATTTGTTTATGGCAGTTGATGACTTGAACTATTATAATATAGATGAAATGATGGCGATAGAATAATATATGGCGACTTATCACCTGTGCCTGGCTAACATTAAAGTACCAAAATGGCACCTAGAGTATAAAAAGCGAAGTGGTCGCCCCGGAACTATTGATGATAGTCATATGACTTAGGCTATTGTTACAGAGATTGTTTTAAAATACCGGGAGACAGATACTCTTTATACTTAATTCATTTTATTTTAGCTTCTTTTCAAATGTTTAACTGATTCTCTTTAATCAAAAACGGAAACAACCATTGGATGTCTTAACAGCAATTGATTCGCCCTTAAATTTTTGCAATCAAATGGAATTGAATGAAAATCTGTTTACAGGGAGATTTGCACAGCTTTTTTCAGTATAATTCAATCTTCTCTAACAGTTTTAAAGCCCATCAGATTAGCGTGTTTTTAGATTCTGCGGTGTCTGAACGGGGGTTGGCGAGTGTAGCTTGCAGGGGGTAGAGCTCCCTACTAAACTATAATACTACACATACTTTATTTTAAAGTGTTAATATAGAGGTTAAAAGTGTTAAAAACCATCTAACATATTGGCGCATCTCCATCTGATTGAGTTGGATATATAGCTCTAGTGCCACATCTTGAAAACACGGCATAGCAGTGCCACCTGTTTGGTAATACACACCAAAATCTAATCAGCTCCAATTTACAGGGTGTCTCAGAACTTCGTGTAAAAACTAGTGAAACGAGAGAAAGTGTAAAACATCGTTAGTAATCATAATTACATAGTAAAGCAGGAGCGGAAACGTCACCCTCACGTGATAAACAGACACAAAAGCACAGCAAGGTTACAATGTAGAAAGCAGTGTAAAACGCTTTATCTCACAGAAAAAATTACAATGTATGATTTACAGGAATCTCAGGAGCTATTGGAAATTGCGCCCATCGGCATGGATTCATGCATGACATGGATTGGCGAACATTTTCACAGATTCCAGTTGTTGAGTTGATGGTAGCCGCAGCGATGGAAATTCGTACCTCCAAGTCCATTACAGAATTTACGGACGTGTCGTGCACAGTTCTTTTCATGGCACTCCAGACAAAATAATCAAGAGGAGCTAAATCAGGTGATCTGGTTTGCCATGCGACAGGGCCGCCATGCCCAATCCCACTGTTTCCAAATGTTCACTGATTTCCCTTGCATAATGAGATGTCGTCAAATCATGTTGTGTTTGCAACATGATGGGATGATGTGTTCCTGTCAGAAGACTTCCATGATCACTCACTTTCTGTGTCAAACCTGTTCAGGAACATGGTTAAGCATTTTCAGAAGAACCCTCTGAATACAAACGAGATACTTGCGAGCGTCCAGTCGAGGTGGTATGGCCTCACTAAACTGTCCACCACGATAGCCGTCTACACATTACCAGTGAAGCGCTGTTGCGCGGCTCCTGGTTGGGTTCCGCGTGGGTTGTTGTCCGTGTGATTCATGTTGATCGCATGAATTCGGCGTCTACAATGAGGAAGCCACACGTTCCGATCTTGAGAGCTCGCATACAGAGCCACATCGATTTCCACCCATGCTTTCCTGTGTAATCATGGTTTCTAAAGATGGTCTCTACTCCCCTCCAAGTTTGTACTCAAAGTTCTGGGACACCCTGTATGTCAAGGTTCAATAAAATATGAAATTTCATAGAATTTCATGCATTAGTTATTATGTTAGAGCAATCACAAATTTTGGGAAACATGCGCACAAAGAGACGTGGCCCAATATTAGTCAAATCATGGTAGGGAATTGTTAAACGTGAAACTCTCTATAAAACACGAAGTAGAAAATTTAAGCAAATCAAAATATGTTACAGAAAAAAGGGAACTTTCATAAGCGATTTTAAAAGTATAAATAGCTTTATTATATGTTTGATGTGGAATAAAGATTGTTTGCTGTGATATCTATCTTAAACATTTTCAAAACTGACAACTTAATTTTAATATCCGAGTTCTTTTGGTTTTGCGCACTTTGACATCTTCAAACTAAAAATTTCTTACTTTTCTTTTTAAGACAGTGCATTGCATTTCTGTCAATGTTTTAGTTTTTCAGAAATTTTTTATACAAAACAACAAAAGCTTTCTAAAGCTTTTGTCAGACTGTTTGCTTAAATTAAACATATTCTAACCAAATGCTTCGCAAACAAGTGAAATGAAAATGTAAAAGTTAATTTATATTTGCTGAATTGTAGACTAAGGTTTTTTTTTTCGCTTTGCCTCAACCATGTTTTGTTAGATTATAAATATGAATCTTATATTTATATACTTTTGATATTTTCAAAATAAAATGGAAAAAACAGAGAAAAAAAAGTTTTCTTCTAAGCATCCATTTTTATTTTTTCGTTATATCTATCATTTCAATTTCTACAAATATTTGTTTAATCAAATTTACATAGAAATTGAACAAATAAAAGTAACGAAAATGTTTTAAAAATATAAATGGAAATTAAACAAATATATATATATTTCGTAATATTTATTGAATAATCTCTTTTTAAATTTTTCCAGCATAGTTGAAAAGTGTTTATGGGTCAATATCTGAAAAAACGGACAATTTCCTTCCAAAATTTTTATTTTTAAAAATTAATGTACCAACTATCGTATACGCTTATGTACTATGATACATACCTTGCCATTTAAATGCTGTAGTGTTTTGAGATCAAGGTTGTATAATTCATGTGTAGGATAGACTTTTATGGAAGAAAGTATCTGTTAACATCATAATCAGTGTCTAATAATTGTGACTGAGATGATGGGGACTGGTATCATGTTTTCGTCTTAAAAGTTGCACAGCCTTTTTGTTGAATCATTTTGCACACATGGAAATTATTAAATATGCCAGGTGACATTTGTATGTTACATAAATAAAACTGCAATAAGTTTTTTGTTTATAAATAAAAAGTTAAATATGGGGACATGAATGATGCTATAAAAAATACCCATCCCTATTCAGAACAAAACTAAATATTTCTAAATATGAAACAGAGAGAAAATCTATACTAATAAATAATAATTATATTTTCTTATACTGTATATGCATAGGTATAAATATATAATAGCAAAAGCTAATAATATTTATAGAAATGTTTACAGCATACATTTAATATTGGGTATTTGTATCTGGGGACAGAGACTGAAATGAGGATTTACTTCGTTTAAAGCTTAAAATTAATTTTATACCAATCATTATATGTCCATTTATTATTGGTAGTTGTTATAACAAATGTTACAATATATTACATTTTTCAGTTTTTGGTTTTAGTATAATTAATGAAATATTATTAGAAGTGGACGCAAATTGTCCACTTTTCAGACATTGACCCTTATGAATTCGGTGTATTTATCTGTCGTCTGTCAGTTCATGCTCGTAAATATATTAGAATTGACATTATTTTTTTTTTTTATATGTTATTGAGGTTTACAATAGAACTAGCCGCCCTTGGCGACAAGTTTGGTCTCCCTTAAAATTTATGTTTGAGAAAGCATGCTAAGCATTGTATCATGTAATTTTTATTCATAATTTAATGTACTTGGACTCCCTTAAATATAATTAATGTAATCCGTTAAGCTAATATTAGTTTTTATTGCATTAAAATATCCCAATTTGTTGATTTTCTGTAAGCAAATAAACCCTATTGGTTTACAATGGAAGTCTATGGGAATTTGTTGAAATATTAGAGATATCGCCAAATTGGTGACAAATTTGGCGGCATTTGGCGACAGAACAGGGTCACCCTAAGGTAACCAACCCCTTTATAAGTATGGATATGCATTAAATGCTGTTCAATATCTAATGAGATGCGTTTCAATCGGGCGTTGCCATTAAACAATTAACATATAATCGCGATTTCTGTGCCACGTACGATAGCGTAATATACAGTCGTGGCCATAAGTTTAGGACCACCACTGAAATTTAAGATCCAGACAATAAATTGCGTCTGCGACATTTATTACTCAAAGTTCAAACGAAAAGCGAATACAGTAACTCCTCTGTCAGACGGAATGACGCCATCTGACGAAAATCGATTTGATTTATGACATTATCAGTGGTTTCAATTTTAAAAACGCTAGTTTCTGCATGGTGGTCCTAAACTTTTGGCCACGACTGTATATATAGATTATTCGGTATTCAAAATGCAGCATTTATATTATATATATATATATATATATATATATATATATATATATACACACAAAAGAAATCCATTACATTATGATCTATGGGAGGAAATCATTTATGGTGCATTTTATTGATGCTACAAATTTTATACATAATGAGATTGATACGCATTACTCAGACAGACTACAACATGCTTTCTCAGGAGTATAGTATAATTAGAATTTATAGCTCGTTAACAGATATTCACAAAAGAATTCCAGTACATTATGATCTATGTGGGACCTTTCACGGCCTTTTAATGAAATCACTGAAGTGCACTACAGTATGTTTTTTATAGGTTATGGCGTGCATAGCATTTATCGTTCTTTTAGAAAGACACACAAAGGAATTTGATTACAGGACTAATTATGATAAAAAAAAATTGCTGGAAATGTCTTTTCAGCTTTGTCATGCGATTTTAAACTTATCTAGTTTTGAATGTATTAGTTGGTGTGTATAATATCTATAGATCACATACACAATCTAAGCGAAAGAATTCGCACATATTACAGGATATTGACAACAACTGCTGAAAATTGATTTATAGTAACAAGGAAGTCTGCTTAAAACTCATTATCAAAATATTTTGGAAAAAAATGCTACTTAAGCTACTTATGTATGCAATAAAGGATCAGTCAAATTTAGCGGCGGAATTCCAGTAGAAAGTCCGTAAAAAAAAATAAATTGATTTCGAATATTTGGCGCGAAAAGATGAACGCTCCACGTGGTTTAGCCAGTAATACTTTTCCTCGCAAACTGTAATCTATTTTAATGTATTTGAAAATTGCTAGTTAAATGAGTGTTTAAATGCGCAGTACTTAATGAATTTAAACTTAAACAATAAAAATTTTTATAAACTTTTATCTATACTAATATCATAAAGAAATAAAATTTGTTTGTTTGTAGGAGGTAAGCTCTGGAACTACCGAACCGATTTAAAAAAGACTGGTATCAAAATGATTGTGTTACCCCCCTTCGAACATAGGCTATATCTTATGTCCATGCCACTAACCCAAAAGGCGTGCAGGAGCAAAAAAAGGTCTAAAAATGCGATTTTTGTGTTATTGAAGGGCCTAGAAACATGAAATTTGGCATGGTAGTTACTTATAAGAAATAAATTATCTCTAAGAGCATTTCTTAAAACATTCGAAATTTAAAAGGGGTGAAAATGCGCGAAAAGCGTTCTAAAAAACGTTCTAAATGGCGATTTTTACGCAATCTCAGGAAGTACCAAACCGATTTAAAAAATAATGGTGTCAAAATGATGGTGACAGTCCCTGTTCCAACATAAGCTATATCTTAAGTCGGTGCCATTACCCCAGAGGAGATGGAAGAGCAAAAAACGTTCTAAAAATACGATTTTTGTGTTACTGAAGGGCCTAAAGACATGAAATTTAGCATGGTAGTTACCTATTACATATAAATCATCTCCAAGAACATTTCCTAAAAAATTTGAAATTTAAAAAGGGTTATAATGTGCGAAAAGCGTTATAAAGAACGTTCTAAATGGCGATTTCTACGCAATCTCAGAAAGTATCAAACCAATTTTAAAAGTAGTGGTTAGAAATTGTTGGTAACAGCCCTTACTCTAACATATATTCTATATTATGTCGGTGTTACTACAACCTTGGGGTTGCAGGAGCAAAAAACTTTTTAAATTGTGCTTTTTATGATACTGAAGGGCCTAGAAACATGAAATTTGGCATGATAGTAACATGACATATAAATGATCTCTAAAAACGTTTCCTAAAAAGAATCGAAATTTAAAAGGGGTGAAAATGCACGAAAAGCCTTCTAAAAAACTTTGTAAACTGAGATTTATACGTAATCTCAGGAAGTATCAAACTGATTTCAAAAATAATGGTTGGAAATTGGCGAAATTGGCCCTTACTCCAAAATAGGCTATATTTTATGTCGGTGTCACTTCTCCAAATGGGTTGCAGGAGCAAAAAACGTTCTAAAAATACGATTTTTGTGTTACTGAAGGGCCTGGATACATTCAATTTGCCATGGTAGTTACTTATTAGATATAATTTATATGTAAAAACATTTCTTAAAAAATTCGAAATTTAAAAGATGTGAAAATGCGCTTTCTAAAAACGTTCTAAATTGCGATTTATACGCAATCTCAGGCAATATCAAACCGATTTCAAATGTAATGGTTGCAAATTGATAGTGAAAGTACCTGCTGCAACGTTGGCTAATTTTTTTTTATGTTTTCACTACCACCTGAGGTTTGCAGGAGCAAAAAAAAAATTCTAAATTGCGTTTTTGTGATACTGGGGGATCTAACATTTTGAAATTTGTCATGGTAATTATTTAAAAGATACAAATGATTTCTAAGAACCGTCGGAAGAAAATTCTAAATTTAAAAGGATGAAGTGAGCGAAAGGCGTTCTAAAAACATTCCAAATTACGATTTTTATGCAATCTTATGAAATACTAAATCGATGTCAAAAATAATGGTTGTAAATTGTTGGTGATAGAACTTCCTTAAACATAGGCTATATTATGTCGGTGCCACTGCCACCAGAAGGTTGTAGGAGGAGAAAACGCCTGAATTGCGATTTCTGTGACACTGAAAGAGGCCAGAAACTTTAAATATGGCTTGGTGGTTACTTTTAAAATATAAATGTCCTCTAAAGAACAGTCAAAAATAAATTCGAAATGTAAAAGGGATGAAGCGAAGGGGGGGGAGCGAAAAGCGTTCGAAAAAAGTCCTAAATTAAGATTTCTATGCAATCTGAGTAAAATAATAAACCAATTACAAAAGTAATGGTTGCGAATCAATGGTGACAGTGTTTGATCCTACATGGGCTATATTTTATGCCAGTGCCACTACCACCTGGGGTTAGCAGGAACAACAAACGTTCTAAAAAAGCCCTTAAAAACTTTCTAAATTAAGTTTTCTGTGGAATATTAGGAAATACCAAACTGATTTCAAAATTAATTTTGGCAAATTAATGATGATAGTCCCTGTTTCAACATAGGCATTTTATGTTAGTGCCACTACAACCAGAGAGGTGGTACACTGTTAGACAAGTATCTTGGAATTTGACATGGCGGTTAATTTTAAGATGTAAATACGTACTAAGAACGGTTTCTAAAAAATTCAAAACTTCAAATGAATACTGAAATGAGCATAAAAGCTTCAAAACGCTTTCTAAATTATCATTTATTTAGAATTAGTTTTAGTTCTTTTTATTAATTTAAGACTTATTTCTGCCTAATGCAGTGTAATAATGAAGATTAGTCAAACTGTGGTTTAATTAGTAATTTTTGAATTATTCCTGAAAGCATAATTTCTTATAAAAATCAGACATACAAATATCACGTGGCATATTTAAACTATTACGCGAGCAAAGCCGCGTAGTTGGCTAGTAATTTATATTTTTTAAATGTTGCTCTTCGAGTAAGGATATTTAAAAAAAAAAAAAAAAAAAAAAAAACACTCTTTTTCGACCGAAACTTACCGAATTTTGAAAGATTGGATTTTACGGATTTTCTATGTTTTTGGCATTAAAAAAGGACAGACGTATTTTTAGTTACTTATTTTTACACTGTTTCACTGACTGGATAAATTTTAAGTGTATTTTAAAAGTAACTGCCGATTAAGAACGCTCTCGTCATGCATTCAATAAGTCGTTGGTTTCGGGGTAACAATACTTTCATATTGCTGTCTCCGAGACAAAAATATCGAAGTCACATTGACAGTGCTCAAAGAATTGGAACTACTTTTGTGTTTGAAGCAATTTTAATCCATTCAAATCTTATTCTAAACCGTCCTTAAAAGATCGTTAAATTTCATTTTATATATATACATGTAAACGTAAGTGAAAAGTTCGTAGTTATACAAATGTATTTATTTAAGTAAAACTTATTTAAACTAGTTCAATATAAAGAGTCGAAAAACTTTTTCCTTAAAGAATATATTTATCATACAAGCGGTTTTTTTTTATGTGTTGCCAACGAGAGATAAATCACCAAGAAAACGAAAATTTCATTATTTTTTCTACGAACGCTATATCGAGGTTCCGCCGGAAATTCGTCTATAAACATATATATCCTCATGAAAGGAACATTCTGCAATTTTTCAAATTTTTCTGAGCGTGAACTTATGGAGAGCTTCCTTGTGAAATTTGAGTTTCGTGTTGAAAGCAAGGTTTAATTTGCGCCGAAGCCTAACGGAGCTCAGCTCCGGTACTTCTCTATTTTTAGTCAATATTTAAATGTTGGTCGGAATTCACCGGAGCTCATAAATACAGTGCTCCGGAACCCAGTGCAATAGCGCTTCCGAAAAATCAAAGCCTAAATTATCCTTTGCTTCCCCTCCCATATCCAAGCTTTTGCATTCATTTCTATCAAAACACTTGTACTATGTGACGTAATGTATCGCACTCGTAGGAGATGGTGATGAAACGGGCTCAATTTTTATATAAGTCTTTGGACTTGAGCGGGCTCAAGCTCAATCTGCCTTTCATTCAAAATTTTATTTATTCATGTATAAAATAAAAAAAAAGAACTTTTCTCCATTAAAAATTACGTATTACATTTTAAACCATTTTAATGCTATTTTCATCAGAATTAAGGTGATGCATGAATCGTGTTTTTCTGTTCTAGTGATATTTTCGGATTTATATCTGTCATTGATGGTGGCGACGTGCTGATATGACGCCACTCAAGAGAGCAAACAATGAATTTTCTTTCGATTCGATTTTTTTTTAAGGTAGTAGGATATTGTTTAATTGGCTCGTTTATTTTAATTTTTATTTAGATATCTAACCTGAAAAGAATATTTTCTTGTGTTTTGTGTTAATAAGCATGAGCTTGAAGTTTGTATTCTTCTATTGTGTACGAGCATGAAAATAGCGTTGGTGATTATTCTAGTTATTTTCCATTATGAACGCTGCCCGTGCTAAGGCTCAGCTCTGCACATTTGCGAAGTCCCTTTCATTTGCAAATAGATATAATTGCCATATATTGTTATTCTAATAGAAAGCAATTGAGCCGTTTTCCCTTTAATCTGTAAAAGCATTGAATCTTTTTTATAACCGTATCAAACTTTTAATTTAATCCTGTTTTCAGGGACTCATCACGAAGGATTAATATGCAAAAGAAATCGATTATACTTTAAGATATGCACCTTTTATGGAATATTGTTTATTTGAAAAACATTGTTTGATTCTTCAGCGTATAAATATTAATTTCTGTATTGCTTTTTTTTTCATGAAATGCACTTCTTTAATGTATTCACCAGATTTGCTAGTTGAAGAAAAAAAATATAAGAATCCTTTTAAGTATAAAGTATATTTTTATTTGATACCAAACTTCTCTTTTAATAGATGAAATGTACTGTGTTCTGTCTCAGAAATTGCAGAATGATTTTTAAAAAAAATTCTTGGCGAGTAAGATTTTTTGAAAATTTTCCTTATAAATGTTTTTGCTAGTTGTTCAGTCATTCTATATTCTAGGGGATCGTACCCGGGCTTCCCGGGTGAAAACATTTTTTTAAATTAAAAGCTAATATTTTTTTTATGCAATAAATTTTTTAGATTGCCCACTTACATTAAAAAAGCATTTTTCATATAAAAATTAGAATTATACAATCAAATAAATTTTCGAAATTTATCAAAAGCGATATTTTCTTATTAGCCGCATGCTAAGAGTTATTTTACCAAGATTTTGATACTTTTTTTTGCATCCTTTTATATTCTGATAATTTTAGAGCTTGTACATGCCTGTTAAATTTGTGTTTTATTTATGCTATTTTATTTATTTATTCACAGGGAAGTTTTTTTAATGGATATGAGCCGTAAGAAAATGATGAACTCTTTATTTTGTTTTAAGGGCAAACGGATTAATCTTTCGTAATCATGCTCCGCGCGATATAGATAAATTGAAAAATATTTCATGCTTTGAAATTGTTTCTAAAACCATAGGCAATCAGTAAACTGAGATGAATTTGGCAAACAAATTCCATTTAAAAAAAAAAAAAATCCTATTTCGTGATTTAAATATTTAAATTGTACGATTACAAATATGTTAGATTTGTGTTTTTTCAATATTATTATTTTATTTGTTTATAAAAGAAGTGTTAATTTCGTTAATTTGTCTTTCACAAATATATTAGATTGGTGTTTTTATTAATTTTATTCTTTTATTTGTTTATAAAAGAAGTATTAATTTCTTTATGCAAAAATAGTCAGAAACAAATGCTGAACAATGTTTGTTGCTTTATGTGCAAAATGTTTATTATTATTATGTATTGAAACCGGCACGTGATAAGATAAACTTTTAAAAAGTCATGCTTAAAAATTATTTTAGAAAACATAATAAATCATTCAATTATGATACAGTTTTAAAACAAAATGCATTTGATAGTATTTTTTTCTTTATGCGACAAAAACTGAAAATGTACGATGGTCAGAAGATTAAAAAATTACAGTAGCGAAAATTTCAAGATCGAAATTTGATCGTGAAGTGTTGCCATTCACAAAAGGACGTCAGCGTTACGCACAGATACGTTTGTTCTTTATAATATAGATAGATACTTAATCAGTAAAATATAATGAAGATCAGTTATTAGGATGTGGTTATCAATTGAGGCTCTTATGCTTAGTATTCCGGATCATTTTCAAAAAAATTGTATTTTGTTTGATCATTTTAAAATCATTTTATTTCAAAACTTGAAGTCACGATTGTCAGCAACATCTTTTATGCGAAGAGACGCACTCTTTACTTGAGATTCTAATCTCCATTCCGGAGAGTAAAAATTTCCGTAATTTATGTTTTTTAGACGCATTTGTGTTAAAATGTTTAGTTTTATCTAAGAAAATGGTTATTTTCTTTTATATATAACTTAATTTTCACTTAAATAAGCATTTCGCCTAGTGTCTGAAACTTAGTATCAGTACACATGCAGAAGGAAATACAATATAGAAAATTTATGAGGGAAAATGCGTGTTTTCAAAAGCAGTATGTCATTTTCCGTTATTATGCCCCTAATATGATATTATGCTCCTATGGGATTTTGCGCCACTAAACCCTATACAACAATTTTTATCAACAATTTTGGATTTTTATCAGAAAATGGCATGAATAAAGATAAAAAATACCTCATTATTTCTCTCTTGTCTGCAAAAATGAAAGCTATCTAATTTTCACCATTTTGAAGAAATTTCATAAAATGCTTTTAAAATTAAAATATGAAAGTGGGGGTATTTAAATAAAAACAGATAGTGCGATCACATCTAAAAATGAACAGCTTTCAGTTATATATATATATATATATATATATTAGTAAAATTGGTTCAGCCGAAAGATCAGGACAGATGACTAAAAAACACACTTGTGTTTTAAATATACAGATTATATAAAATTAGGAAAAATTAAATTAAGCAAATTATGTCATTTTGATAAAATTACAGCAAAATGTCCTAAAGAATAGCAAAAATTTAATTGTTCGAGATAATTTGGGACAAAAAATTCAGGAACATGATATTATTTTAAACCTCGAATTATTTGTTTGCTTGTCTAACTGGGCGAAGCAAATCCATCCAGGTGAGCATCATCAATTTATCTAATATAAATCACTATTATTTGCATGTCTCCTCTCTTTTATAAAGACACTCTAAATTTTCGTAAAACATAGTTTTATCAATGTGTAATTTCAATTACATTATTTTCAAAAGTGAAGCATTTTCACCTCTGAAGAATTTCAATGACGCACTTCTACAAAACATAATTCAGGTTTAAGAATTAAAATACACGCTTTTTTATAAAATGATGTCATTTGCATACGCTAAAGCAATCCACTTGTACAATCCCGTCTTAAACTTCGTCTATAGAAAAGTATGTATATGACGTCATTATCACGGAATAAAAGACAATATTCTTGACATAGCCCATATTTTAATTTCAACTTTTTTTCAGGTTTTATGAGAAAATGGCAACAAAAGATACAGTATCTCGTATTTTCGACTATTTTCTGTTTACTTTCAATAGAAATGGGGTACTTTTGTTGCCACGATTAGAAAAATGGTATTAAAAACTAAAAAAAAATTGATATCTCAAAAATAAATTGAGATACAGATTTCAAACAAATTGCATTTAAAAGAGCCTTTTTTTCCTTATACGACGGTGTAAAAATTTAAAATGTGCGATGTTTAGAAGTTTAAAAATTTACAGTAGAGAAAATTGCAAAACCAAAATTTTACTTGAAATGACGTATACGTTACGCACAGATATGTTTGTCCTTTATAATATAGTTAATATATATATATATATGCATAACTGCGAGCTATTCCTTTTTTTGTGTGTGTGTGTGTGTGTTAACACTATTTTTGAATCATAATTCTTAATCATAATTCTTTAATTGCAGAATTGTGAGATTTAGCGATTGTGATTTAGAGATTGTGAGAGTTGGCAGCTAAGTACATGAAGATAGATAGATTTAAAATTTTTATTTTGCTAAAGAAATAAAAATGCTTTAAATTTTGCAAATAATTTATGAAATATAAATATGCGGGTTGGAGTGACGGCGGCTGGGGAGAGGACAGTTTTTAGCACTACAGAATATTAGGGCTGCGGTACCCGTGTGAAAGCCCGTGTTGAAATTGTTCTACACCTGAATCTGTACCTGATACATGAATTTTCGTTCTTATTTTTATTTAGTTTTATTTTGCCCAAATAGTGAATAGTGAAACGTAATGTAAACTAATTGCTTCTATGTCTTTTTTATGTTTACTGGTATTTCATTTCGGCTCCAAACATCCTGTAAATGAGACTGGTTTATTCAATACCAGGAGACCAACCGGGATTATCGTAAATTTAACTAAAATTACCTTAACTCTAATATACAAAATAACCTAATGTTGGGGCGCCCGTTGCCTACGGCATTATACTTAGCGATCCTAAAAAAAGCTACATTAAATGTGCCTAAAAACATCAAATATAATATAAAACGAATCTAGTGGTATGCGATGGCACTTCTTTGCCGTCGTTCAGAGCGTTTGTGAAATGGGTGATCGTAATAAAGGAAATTATTCACTAATACGTGAAACCGAGTTGCACAACGGTGGTCAAAAGCAAAAACAAATGTCTTTCGTCAATAAAACAACCCTTTTGGCATGTTTCTAATTCATATTCAGTTTCGGAAGTAGTGCAAATCACCTCTAAATTTTTCATTCCGTTTCCAGATAAATCCATCGCCATTACTTCTTTTAATAACGTGGTAAAAAAATTTATTCATAATCTTTGGATTTTTTAAAGGATTCACGAATGATTCCGAATGTCACAAAGCGCTCAATAAAACACAAATTTCACCGGTAAGGTAACATAAAAATCATGCAAAAATGAAAATTCATTGCACAAATTCCGAAAAAACTTTATTGAAAGGTAATCGAAGTTACTATATTCTGCTAAAGGATTAAATTTGAGTTGCTTTTATATCTGACTTAAAACAGCTGGCAAAAGCAGAAAAATACGCAAAACTACGCCTTCAATACAAATTAACACAAACTCAAAAATCGGAGACTCAGGTGCATTGTCTCTTCTTCGTCTGATCGGAACCAAATTTGGAGAACTTTTATGTGTAATAGATTTCTTTAGACATCACCAAAAAACATACACACAGATAGAAAAAAACTTCCTTTTATCAATATAATTTTTTAAATGGCAATATGGAGTTAGTTTATAAGTATGTAACAAACGAAAGATCAATGGGGAAAATTATGATAGTCACAAACATGTTTTGTTTTTTTTTTAGTTATTTCAATTTTCACATAGAATTTCAAAGGCTTTAAATTCCTATCTTCATCTGTGTTTTTAAAAAGAACTTACCTCGGCCAAAGTTTACAAAATGATAGTGTGTCTGTCGATTTAGCAGATGATATTGTCTCTTAACTAGACTATCGTCGTTTTCTTTCTGACATTTTAAATACTTTAAAACAAATAAAACTTCTCGAATTAACATTTGTATGTGCATTTTTAACCCATTGTTACCAATATTGATCCCGTTTAGTGCGCAGTAGACAATTATGTATCAAAATGTGTGACGTGACTGTGTAAAAACACTATAGAAAAAATACAATAATTATTTTTCTAATATAAAGTAGTTCTAATAATATAAAAATATATTCAAATTTCATGGGAATTGGCCAATTTTTACAAAATTAAGAACCTCGAAAAAAAAAAACTCTTAAAAGAACAGACAAGCAAGCAGACAAACGAATCATTTTTATCTCTTGATGAAATGTATAACCATTCAAACAAAGCTCACTCCTCTGAAAAAAACTAGAAAAACTCTGAAAATCGGGTCATCCATTCAAAAGTTATACAGAAAGTACATTAAATTAAGTACAATAAAAGTTATGCAGAAAAGTGCATTAAATTATGCATGGTGTCCTCGAATTCATGGGCCAAACTGTAAGGGAAGGTAAAGGACACATAAAGAAGCAATTTTGGTACAGATGTATGCGATCGAAATTGAAAAGTTTCGACAAGAAACAAGAAATGCGGAGGAAATGGAAACGAGCGTTTTATTGACAAAAAAATTACACTAACTACACATATGTGCCACTGGCAGCGTCTAGTGAGAGGCTGGCGTATCTTTTCGTAGAATCCAAGTATTTCACGAACATTTGTCTCAACGACTGAAAGTCTTGCAATGTGGTCCTCATCAGAGTCAACTGGTGTCTCATTGATGCATGAGACACTAGTTGGATGATGCAGCATGATGCCTGCACACTTTTCATTTGACAACAGTAGAACTCTTAGACAAAACCTGTGGTCAGTGTTATTAGCACCAATAAATTATCATAAGCTATGTCAGATTTCTAACGAACTAAATGAGCTCTACATTTTTATTCAATGCAGATTTTGATTTTATTCTTCGGCTTATGTATTTGTAATACCCATCGGATCCTGTTCTATCCAAATTCACCTAATTGTCTTAATAATAATAATAATAATAATTCCTTGATTTTAAACTACTACGTATAACTCAAAGTTGTTTTGTTATTTAAGAGTTTGTTCTATATTATGTTAAATTGTATAATTGCTGTATTGTTCTTATGTTTTTTTTTAATTGTATTTGATGCAGCTTTTCTTATGTTTTTTATATATATATATATATATATATATATATATATATATATATAATAAAGATGAAATCACAAATATATGAACAAATGGTAAAATTCTAAAATTCTAATAGATGAACAAAATATGAACACAGGAAACCAGTATGTAAAACTAAAAACCATGAACAACCCACAGAATCATCAGAGGCGCTAGTTGGTTAATTCATAATGAAGATGCGTTACTTCATCCAATTTTGTCGGCATTAAGCCTAAAATGACAAAATTTAGCACCTAATAGCGCATTATAAAAGAAAATAAAATAAAATACCAAGAGATCTAAAGAAAAATACACCTCACACAGGATATTAAAAATATAAGAACACAACACCTAAATTACATAGAAGGATCCGAAACATTATAAAGTTGATTCAGCACAACACCTAAATTACACAGAAGGATTCAAAACATTATAAAGTTGATTCAACACAACACCTAAATTACACAGAAGTATCGAAAACATTATAAAGATGATTCACAATGTTAAAGCATTTAAGGATAATATCTGTCGCCAGTGGCAAGAAATCTTTTGTTTATTTTACCATGCTCTGCGCAAGCATGTAGAGCATGTTGCGTTGCTTTTGTAATTTCTATTTTTTTATGCCCGTTTCGGGCTCATTTCTGCGGCTGGAGTTTGCTAGATGTTGGTGGGGATCTTACCACCGGAGCATTAATCCATAAACCGAATGGTTGGAGCTCCGGTTGGGTGTTTATTGGTGTCTCAGACATGAGTCATCTAAAACCTTCTAAAAGGTACGCCAATTTCTCGCTATACGCTGCCAGGTACGTATCGATGTTCGTATTGGCACATTTGAACACTTGGTGTAATTGTTATGTTAATAAAACGCTTGTTTTCATTTTCTCCACATTTCGTGTTTTCCGCCAAAACATTTCATTTCCGACCCCACATTGCTACACCAAAATTGCTTCTTTATGTATACTTTACCTTCCCTTACAGCTTGGCCCATGAATTTGGGGACACCCTGTATATTCAAGTGGATTGTATAAATCTCTTTGTTGGAAGTCAGTTAAAAGAAAAAAAAAAACAAAGAAATTCGATACTATTAGCAATTATTTCTCAAACACAATAATCACTTTCGGTTTAAATTTTTAGGAAAACAGAATATGCTTCAAACGGTTGAAATTTCCTTTTAAGTAAATCGTATATAAATCGAAACCGCAAAAACTATACAAAGTATTCTTAAAATTCGTTCGAATAGTTTATTCTGAATATACGCTTTACATATTTTAAATCGTTTACATCTCAAATATTTTTATGATTCGTATGGTTTCGTTCAAAAACGGTTTTGTGAGGAATTGTTTTGTCAAGCACAGATTTTTGTAGCAATATGTGATAGTATATAGACTTATATTTTACTGTAAATATAACAGATGGTTTTGTGACAGTGTCGAAAAAAAAATTCTCCATTGTTATATATATATAAGAAAACTCGTCTGTCATCAATAAGTATACACGTAATTTTAAGAAAATTATAAAACCGCCCTTAAGATATTATTTCTTACCTTATTGCATGCCCGTTGGCGTATTTTACTGAGAGTCATTTGACACAACAGACTGCTTTTGTGACTACAATTTATTATACACATTCTCTTTAAATTTCATCGATACCAATATCGCTTATTTTGACGAGTATTAGAAAATTATATGCCAAAAGAGTTGATGCGTCTCTGTTAAAATAAAAATAAAGATATAGGAGTATTTTTTTTTAATTGCTACACACTTTTTTATTCATATTTTAGTTATCAAAGGCATTTAATCATTTGTTTTGTTCCTGAAGTTAACCAAATATTTTAATACTTTCAAATTTATAACATTATTAAAATTAGCAAAGAGTAAAAATTTTTTGGCATCAGTGATAAAACTGTGGGAAGATTTCAATCTAGAAAACAGAAATTCTACTTTTTCAGAATTTAGCGTCGCCCTCGAAGAAAAATAAAATATATATGTAAAGAAGTATATATAGTACAAAACATGTTTCAGTTTAAGACTTAAACACACGCTTTTATTTTATATATAAAGAGGTCATTCGCATCTGCTGAAGAATTCCACATCTACCTTAAACAACATCTACAGTAAAGTATGCATATGACGTCACTATCGCTGAATAAAGAAAAAGTCCAAAAAAAGAGATGTCGTCATTCAAGAAACTCGACAAAAATAAGCAGCTATCTAATTATTCATATGACGTCATTTGTTTGTAATATTAATATGGATACTGAAAATTAAATATAGTTTATAATAGATCCATGTTTTATCAGAAATCATTCATTTACATTTTTTCAAGATAGTACGTATTTTAATTACATTTTTTTCTCAATTGTTATGGAAAAATGGCAACACATAGATATAATTACTGTTTTCCAGCTATTTTTCCTCTACTTTCTACATAAATGGAGTACTTCAGTTGCCAACATTAAACAAATGGCGCTGAAAACTACAAAAAAATTAATATCTCAAAAGTAAATTGAGATGCATTATTCAAACAAATTGCATTTAAAAGTACTTTTTTTTTCAAAAAAAAATTGTAAATGTGCAATGCTTAGAAGTTAAAAAATTTGCAGTATAGTATTTAACCGTACAAAGATACATTAGCTTTATTTTACGTCTGGCTTATACAACAGAACGTTATTTTTTAGAGACAACACTTTAATTTAAAAAAATACAAAAAAAATTAAATTAAATTAAATTAAATTAAAAATATGAAACCACAAAGAATCCGATTTTATGATATAATCGAATTATTATAGTTAAATACTATGTTAATTCGCGATCGGATTACATGTAAAACTATTTCTATTATTTTATTCTTTAATTTATTTGTTATTTTCTGCCACTGGTGGTTGTTTAAACATTCGAAGTAGTATTTGTGTGTTTCTTTGCATAAGAGGAATTTATATGCTACAGGTGATTTAAAAGTTACTAATTAAATAATATTTTCAAGAAACAACTTTCTTATACTGCCTGAGACTTAATGAGAAAATCTACATTCCAACCGATTTGCAGCCACCCTTTTTCAGAAAACAGATACAATGCATCATACTTGGTAACTCTGCTTCTCAAAAATCATGCAATGAAAAATATTTTTTAAATTTCTTCAGTAGTTTTAGTTTTTAGTTTAGAGTTTGCCCCAGAGTCGGTGGTTCATGGAAAATATCCCATCTTCTGCTGTGGTTGTAGTCTTGCCGACATATGATAGTGAGAAGTGCCAGGTAGAACGTCGTTGCGCTGTACCGATGACTAGGGATTCGAGTCTCAGGTTGGACACTTTTTCACTCTGTTGGTTATACCCCTTTTAAGTAATTAAAACTTGAATATTATTTGTTCAGTAGCTTGAACTACTATCCAATAAAAACAAACGATTGTTTCTGTTTTACAGTATTCGTGTAACTTGAATCACCATAAAAATTAAAATGCCGTTGTTAATTAGTATGTAGGAAAATGCTGTTTAGTATGGTTAACCGTTGTTTTCGTACGGCGAAACGCTAAATATAAGTACTTCGTTATCTATCTGTCAATCAAATTTATTTATTACTATCGTTTTAATTAATCATAGAAGCTAATGGAAACTTGCGTTTTATATTACTGCTCAGAAAAATTTTATCTAACACTGGCATGACAAAGTGATTTCGCTTCTCTTTTCCATTTAAAAAAAAATAAATTAAAAAAGACATTATTCTTACACATCTGTGTCTTTGAAGTTTGAATGTTAGAAATTGCCAAATGTACAGTTAGTTTCTTGGCTGACTGTTTCAGAGAAATCATAACGAAAATATTACTATACAACTTGTTCCTCCCATTACGTACATTTGAAATTCGAATTCAAAAAACTTTAGTTAAACTTTAGTAAAACTTTAGTCAAAAATCACATTTTAATAGAAATTTGCACGCCAAATTTGAAATGTCTTGCCCCAACGGTTTCTAAGTAATCATGGTTATAGTGGGTTCTCTAATCATTTCATCCTTTTACGACTGTAATAATTTAACGAACGCTCTCAGCAAGCCTTTGCGTCTTAAAAGTATTCCATATACAAAATTTTATGTTTTTAGCGTCAAGAGAAACAGCGAAATCTGAATTTTAAACTGTTTTCCACTCTTGCATGCCCTTGAAGGTAGTTTGTAAAGATACAAAATATAGCCTGTTTATAAACAGAGGCTGTTGTTATTATCATGAGAGTAGATTTGAAATCAGTTTAGTAGTTACAAAGTATTCGTCATTTTTTAATTTTTTCCACTCATTTTGCCCTGCTTAATTTCAAAATTTTGGAAACTGTTCTAAGTGGACACGTACGACGTAAAAGACCTAATTTTATGTTTCTAGTCCGGACAGTTCCGAAAAGATCTTTGTTTATCGAACATTTTTTTATAATATTGGTGTTTTTAGAATCGCTCTGAACTTCCGCTAATTTTCATCTTAAAAGCAACCACCATATCAAATTAGATGTTTCTAGCCTGAACATATTCAAAGAAATCGTAATTTTAGAACGTTTGTTTTTCTTGCTCTCCCTTCGAGTACAATTGAACAGAGATTAAAATAGAGATACAAGTATTGTCCTGAAGACAAAAAAAATTAATCGGTAAAGTGATTCCAAAGTAACAGAGATTTTAGTACATTTCCGCTCTTTAGATCCTTTTAAATTTCGATTTTTTTAAAGAAATCGTTCTGTCCGAGCATTTCCCTTTTAAAATTATCACCCATTTCAATATTCAATTTTTTATCCTAAAATTAATTCCAAATGATTCGCAATTTGGAACGTTTTTTAATGTTTTCTGCTCACTTCTTAAAAGTAACCACGATGCTAAATTTCAGTCTTTTAGCCTCAATCTTATGGTATAGAAATCTCAATTTTAGAACATTTTTGCTACTGCACAATTTTAAAGTTCTAATTTTGTAGGAAATGTTCTGTGCGATCTTTTACGTCCTTAATGTAACAGACATGTCAAATTTCAAGTTTCTATCCCTAACATCTCTAAGAAAATCATAATTGAGAACGTTATTAAAAGGTTTTCTGCTCATTTTCCCGTTTTTAAATTTCGATTTTATTATAAACTCTTTATACCTAGCATATACATCTTAAAAGTTACAATCATTGCAAATTTTAAGTTTCTAAAACCAGGGTTGCAAAAAACCCGGTTTATTTATAAAAAACCTAACCCGGTTGGGTTTTATTGGGCTTTTTGGGCTTTTTTCATGTTTTATTGGGGTTTTTGTTTTTTATGAAGTGAAGGCAGAGAGAGTCCCTTACTTTTTAAAAGTATATGTGTTAAATTAAGAAATCTTATTATATTTTTATTGATTAATTTAATATACAAATAATTTGAATTGAAATAACATAAATAAACCAGTGTAAAAGTCTGATAAAAAGTTTTTATTTCTGACATTATATAATATTATATAAAAACCACGTATCACATATTTAAAAGTTACTTTAACAGATTGCTTTTTATCTGTATTACCCACAAAAATACATTTTTGACACAACTCTTTAATCTTTATTATTTACTAGCAGATCTACCCGGCTTCGCTCGTGTCAATAATAATGGTCCACCCGGGTAAAATACATTAAAATGAAATAATACGGCAGTGACAATAACTGAGACTGGTGCATTACCGTCCACGAATCGTTAAAAGACCGATAATAAATATAAGTAAAATAGTTTTAATTCCGTCTACTATTAACTATACCATAATAATGTATATTCCAAACAAATGTCATAACATATATTAAAGTACAATTATTTGCTTAAAAAGCGTCATTTAAATAATAAAAAACATTAAAAATATTAAAAATTTACATGTTTCGACTCTTTCATTGAGTATATTTCATTGAGAATATATATATATATATATATATATATATATATATATATATATATATATATATATATATATATATATAAACTACAAACACAATGCCAACTGTGACATTATACTGATGATGGCAATGACCTAACCCATAAATTTTGCCTTTACTAAAATTTTTTAAACTTATGATCATCATACAGTTTCGTTTTTCACACAGTCGAATTGAAAAAGCTTCTGTCAAATGAAATTTATTTGAAAATTGTATCTCAATTTTTTCATGTGAATGGATTTTAAAGTAATTTTCAATCATGGATATTTTTGATTTGCATGCAGCCAGGGATAAGATTTCCGCATTTTTTCACACCAGTATTTTGTTAGAGTAAATGATATTTCATTTAATCGGGACACTCTCTTGATTTAACAGAACAACATTTTCTTCAAGAATATACCGGTGTGCAAAAACGTGGAAATCTCATCCCTACATGCAGCCCAATTACGAAAGATATACCTGTTTGCTCTTAATGCAATATTATAAAGTAAAGACATTGATGAAATATGAGTAACTCTAGCATCATATTGTTGGTGGCAATAACCTAACCCAACCATAAATTTAACTTTTACTGCAATTTGACCTTTAAACATCGCACATTTGATTATTCCAAAATCTAATAGAATACAAAAAGTACTTTCAGTAATTTTTTTTTTTTGAAAAGCTTATCTCAATTTACGGATTTTTTATCCATTTTAAATTAATTTTCAATCCCGGATATATTTTTAAATATACCTGTAACCCAATTCAGAAATATATATCCGTTTGCTATTAATGCAATATTATGAAGAAAAGACATATCTATGAGTAACGCCTAGCACCATATTGTTGGTGGCAACAACCTAACCGTACCATAAATTACGCCTTTACTGCAATTTGATCTCTAAACATCATGCATCCCATTATTTCAACGTCTAACAAAAAAGTCTGTCAGTCATGAAATTTTGTTTAAAAAAGAAAAAAAGCTTACCCTAAAAAATAGTAGCTATAATTTCTATTTAATATAAATCGTACAAAAATCGTATTTTATATAACCGTATTCGATACAAATCGTAGAATGTTATCATTGCATTTCAGGTATTAAAACATTTATCTAAATGATATAATTAAAGATTACAAAGAAATAGGGAATAAATTGTAGCATCCAGTTTTTAGAGCCAGTTTGAAATTATATTGATGACATTGACGTCATATCTACCAAACGATTTTTTTTTTTTTTTTACTAGGGGGCTCGGCCCCCTACGAGCTACGCTCGCCAACCCCCCGTTCAGACACTGCAGTCTCTAAAAGCACGCTACTTTGATCGGCTTTAATTGAATTTTTTTGGAAGATTGAATTATAATTAAAAAAACAAAGGCGATCGCCCTATAAACGGGTTTCTATTCATTTCTCTTTGATTGGGGAATTTTACGGAAAAATCAGCTGCTGTTAAAAGATACAATGGCATTTCAAAATCATCTAATATAAAATGAATTAGTAAACAGAGTCTTTGTCTCCCGGTATTTTTTAACAAAGCGAAAAAAAAGTCCTTTTAAATAAAACATTTTAAATATATCGTTTTTAATCTGACGTAATTTTCACCAAACTTTTCTTTCCCTTTTTAATATTCACGTGAAAATGCTTTTATTAGAAATGAAATATTATTTGCGCTGTCAAAAAAAAAAAAAAAAAAAAAAAAAAAAAAAAAAAAAAAATAGTTGAAAAGTTCATCTCAAAATATCAAGTAAATGTCTCGCGCTATTTTTAAATTTAAACTACTATTTTGCAATATTATTTTTTGTTCATTTTACGTAATAAGTGTAATGTGACGTAAATGTGATGTAATATCTCCTATTTAAGACTCCTAACGCATGTTAATGAATTTATTACTTTACAATATCCTTTCTCTGTTAAAATTCACGTGTAATTATAGATGAAGTAATTTTCAATAAGTTCCTGCTTTTTATACGTAATTATTTAATTCTAATTTGAAAGTTTTTCTTTTCTGTTTATAATAGTCACGCGTAAATAAATTTTTAATTTGAAGCAAACATTATTGTTTCCATTGTTTATACAGTTTGGCAACAGGTTAAATTAGTACAATTTTCTGAAATAAGTAAAAAAATATCTCTCGAAATGCTGAAAATTTAAATTTAAAATAGAAATGAAACGTCGAAAAATGAGTCAAATTAAAAAAATAAATTATTTCTGCACACCGGGAAATTATAACGTATAAAATTATCTAAAAAGTATTAAATTCCGATGTGTAGTTTTTGCTCCTATAAAACTTTTTTAATGGAACGATTTTGTCCAACTTTAGCATTAAATATCTCTTAAAATAATTCTTCGATTTGAAAACTGTCTACATCAGCGTGTTTATCAAACATTTCTGTATAATACTACCAATTTTCATATTTTTGTATGCATTATTGTTCTTAATATTAACGAAGAAAGACCTCCGGTCACAAAAAATTCAAAACCGGCGGCGGCGGTGACAGCGGGAGTTACTTTTTTTTAGAATAGAGAGACTTTTAGGATTTTCCTTATTTGATTCTTGATATTGAAACGACTTCATTAAAATGGATTTTTTAACATTCAACTAAAGTACTTCTAAGGTCATTTTAAAACATGCTTAGTTAAAGTTTTTACATAAATATATAAAAATGTGCATTTTCTGATTAGAATGATGTCGATTTCAAAAATGTACAAATATAGCAGTCGAGTCTGAATTTTTATTGGCTAATAAAACAAAGTACTCGAGTTATCATTTTTTTTTAAATTATTGAGCAGTTTTTTAGACGTGTGGCAACAGGAAAGAAGCTATTGAATTTGAAAATTTAAAATGAGATATTTCTATAATGTTAAATTATGAAAGACGATAGAAAAAAGGGATAAATATTGGTCTGATGACTTTTTAAAGGTGACAGGAATCTATTCCACGTTCTAAAGCTTATGTACAGCAAGTTTCGTGCAAAACGGTCAAAAATTAAAGATTTGTATAAAGGACATACACACAGAGAACGGCTTTTATATATATAGATTAATCAAATTAGTTAATCAAATTATCGAATAATTTATTATTTATTAATCAAATAACGCTTGATGATATTTTCTAGATACCTATGGTTCATTGTATAGACCATTTTATTCTTTGAACATATTGCATAGATGTTACTAATAATATTTAAATTTCAAATGATTTCAATTATCTTCATAACTGATTGAAGTTATAATACTTATGTAATACCCAAGAATGTTTATTTTTATCAACACTAGGGGGCTCGGCCTCCTAGGAGCTACGCTCGCCAACCCCCGTTCAGACACCGCAGTCTCTAAAAGCACGCTAATTTGATTGGCTTTAAAAAGATTTTGAAAGATTGAATTATAATTTAAAAAACAGTGGCGATCTCCCTATAAATGGGTTTTTATTCATTTTTCTTCGATTGGAGAATTTTAAGGAAAAATCAGGTGCTGTTAAAAGATACAATGGCTGTTTTCGTCTTTGATTAAATAAAATCAGTTAAACATTTCAAAATAAGCTAATATAATAAGTAAATCTGCATCAAAATTCAAATATATTTTACAAATACCAATGCCTTCTTTTGACGGAAACGATAAAGAAGGTTAACGAATCTTAACTAAACCATTTAAGCAATTTCTTTATATTCTGCTTCACAGACTTTTCTCTTTCAAATCTTATTTTTTGTTGATGACACTTCATTTTCAGCTTGTAATCTTTTTTATTTTTATTACATTACTAAATAATCGCTCGAAAGCAGTCTAAACGCGTTCAATAAAAATAATATTAATCTTATTAATATAATATCAAAATATCAAATTAATGTCTCGCGCAATTTTTAAATTTAAACTGTTTTGCAATATTACTTTTTGTTCATTTTACGTAATAAGTGTAACGTGACGTAAATGTGACGTAATTTCTCCTATTTAAGGCTTCTAACGCATGTTCATGAATTTATTATTTTGCAATATCCTTATAAAATTCACGTGTAAATATAGTTTTTATGAAGTCATTTTCAATAAGTTCCTGCTTTTCACACGTAATTATTTAAATCTAATTTGAAAGGTTTTTTTTTTCTGTTAATAATAGTCACGTGTAAATAAATTTTTAATTTGAAGCAAACATTACTATTTGCGCTGTTTATACAGTTGGCAACAGTTTAAATTAATACCATCTCTCTATTCTAAAAAAAAGTAACTTAGACTGTCACCGCCGCCGTCGGTTTTTAATTTTTTGTGACCGGAGGTCCTTCTCCGTTAATATTAAGAAAACATACTACATACAAAAATATGAAAATCGGCGGTATTATAGAGAAATGTTTGTTAAACACTCTGATGCAGACAGTTTTCAAATCGAAGAATTATTTCAAGAAATATTTAATGCTAAAGTTGGACAAAATCGTTCCATTAAAAAAGTTTTATAGAAGCAAAAACTATGCATGGGAATTATTTCATTTTTAGATAATTTTATACGTTAGAATTTCCTGGTGTGCAGACTTCATTTATTTTTTTAATTTGACTCATTTTTTGAGGTTTTATTTCTACTTTAAATTCAAATTTTCAGCATTTCGAGAGATATTTTTTACTTATTTTAGAAAATTGTATTAATTTAAACTGTTGCCAACTGTATGAACAGCGCAAACAATAATGTTTGCTTCAAATTAAAAATTGATTTACACGTGACTATTATAAACAGAAAAAAAAAAGCTTCCAAATTAGAATTAAATAATTACGTGTAAAAAGCAGGAACTTATTGAAAATTATTTCAAAAAAATTATATTTGCACTTGAATTTTAAAAGATAAAGGATATTATAAAATAACAAATTCATTAACATGCGTTAGAAGTCTTAAATAGGAGAAATTACGTCACATTTAAGTCACATTACACTTA
Organism: Maratus speciosus; assembly: GCA_963932465.1. Classification (NCBI taxonomy): domain Eukaryota; kingdom Metazoa; phylum Arthropoda; class Arachnida; order Araneae; family Salticidae; genus Maratus; species Maratus speciosus. The sequence continues at coordinate 268,288,109 of OZ010786.1, forward strand.
TTACGTAAAATGAACAAAAAATAGTATTGCAAAACAGTTTAAATTTAAAAATTGAGTGCAAAAAAATATTTCATTTCTAACAAAAGTAGTTTCACGTGAATACTAAAAAGAGAAAGAAAAGTTTGGTGAAAATTATGTCAGATTAAAAGCGATACATTTAAATGTCTTATTTAAAAGAACTTTCTTTTCGCTTTGTTAAAAAATACCGGGAGACAAAGACTCTGTTTACATAATTCATTTTATATTAGCTTATTTTGAAATGTTTAACTGATTTTATTTAATCAAAGACGAAAACAGCCATTGTATCTTTTAACAGCAGCTGATTTTTCCTTAAAATTCCCTAATCAAAGAGAAACGAATAGAAACCCGTTTATAGGTATATCGCCTCTGTTTTTTAAATTATAAATCGATCTTCCAAAATCTTTTTAAAGCCGATCGAATTAGCATGCTTTGAGAGACTGTGGTGTCTGAGCGGGGATTGGCGAGCGTAGCTCGTAGGGGGTCGAGCCCCCTAGTTTCCCAAAATAAGTAAAAAATATCTCTCGAAATCCTGAAAATTTGAATTTAAAATAGAAATAAAACCTCAAAAAATGAGTCAAATTAAAAAAAGTGGATGCAGTCTGCACACCGGGAAATTCTATCGTATAAAATGATCTAAAAATTAATTATTTCCCATGTATAGTTTTTGCTACTATAAAACTTTTTTAATGGAACGATATTGTCCAACTTTAGCATTAAATATCTCTTAAAATAATTATTCGATTTGAAAACCTTCTTCATCAGCGTGTTTATCAAATATTTCTCTATAATCCCTCCGATTTTCATATTTTTGTAGGCAGTATTTTTTCTTAATATTAACGGAGAAAGACCTCCGGTCACAAAAAATTCAAAACCGGCGGCGGCGGTGACAGCGTAAGTTACCTTTTTTTAGAATAGAGAGAAACATGCATCTATATGTAATAGGAAATGATATTTAAAATTACCAAAAAACCGATATTTAAACAACAGCAACAGGAAAAAAAACATGTTTAAACAAACAAAAAACGGTTTATTTGGGTTTTTTGAAAAAAAAAACCTCCCCCACTTTTTTTTTTTTTTTTTTTTTTTTTTTGCCAAGGTTGGCCAAATGTGAATAAGTCAAATTTGTATACAGGTGGGTACTTACATTATGAAGTTTTATATTGTTAAATCTGATATAAAAGACTGTAATTTTTTATCTATGCAAAAATGTTATGAATAGCTATGTATATTGATTTTGTCTTATTTTTCTATATTATTAACAGTCTTTTACAAGACTTAACCATATTATTTCACATTCACTTTGTCACATTTGAATTCGACAATACACCCACAATATGTTTCAACAGGATAGTGTAACTCTTTAAACACAAAAGTAAGTAAAAAGAAAAGTGCCCAGTTAAACTGATGGCATTGAGCTCACAGGCTATTCACACTAATTGTATATTATACTCTTATTTCAAAGAATAATGCCCACAAAAAATAAATGAATGGGGATTAGCCCCCATTCCCCCACTTTAAATTTAACCAATGATCCTCCAAATCTAATCTGGGAAACACCTTAACATAATAAACCAGTATACCAAATTTTCAGCAAATCAGATAATCCTGCATGAAAAAAACATTTCACTAAATTAAGGGGGGGGGGGTCTAACCCCCTTTCCTCCCGTTATATTTAATTAATGAACCTCCAAATCTAATTAGGAAAGCTCCTTATCAGAATGAACATAGAAAAAAAATTAAAGCAAATTGGATAATTCTGCATGAAAATCCATTTATCTAAATTAAGGGGATGGGTATTGCCCCCTTTCCCCTTTTTATACTTAACCAATGAACCTCCAAATCTAATAAAGGAAGCACCATATCGGAATAAACCTGCATATCAAATTTCAAGCAAATCGATTAATTCTGCATGAAAAACCGATTTATCTAAATTAAGGGGGATCTAGCCCCAGCCCCCCCCCCTTTTAAACTTGTCCAATAAACCTGCAACATTAATCAAGGCAGCTCCTTAAGATAATAAACCGGTATACCAAATTTGGAGAAAATCGAATAACTCTGCATGAAAAACCCATTTATCTAAATTATGGGGGGGTCTAACCCCCTCCCCCCATCCCTTTATACTTAACTAATAAAACTCCAAATCTAATCATTGCAGTTTCTTAACATAATAAACCGGTATACAAAATTTGGAGCAAATCGAATAATTCTGCATGAAAAATCCATTTATCTAAATTAAGTGGGAGGGGTTAGCCCCCCTTTCCCCCTTTATGCTTAACTAATGAACCTCCAAATCTAATCAGGGAGCCCCTTAACATAATAAACCGATATACCAAATTTGGAGCAAATTGAATATTTCTCCATGAAAAACCCATTTATGTAAATTAAGGGGGGGGAGGGATAGCCGCCCTTTCCCCCCTTTATCCTTAACTAATGAACCTCCAAATCTACTCAGAGAAGCTTCTTAAGATAATAAACCGATATACCAAATTTGGAGCAAATTGAATAATTCTGCATGAAAAACCCATTTATCTAAATTAAGGGCCTGGGAAATAGCCCCCTTTCCCCCCTTTATACTTAACCAATGAAACCCCAAAACCAATCAGGGAAGCGCCTTATCAGAATGAACCTAGAAAAAAAATTTGAAGCCAATCGGATGCTTCTATCAAGAATTATCGCGTTTCATACATACGTACGTACATACATACATACATACATACATTACATACAGAACCGGCGGGCATATTATCTCTCAGGCTTTGATAGCCTGTGAGCTAAAAAGTAGTATAAAAAATACTTAATATTAAATAATAACATCATAGATTGTAAAAAACCCAATAAATCCCACTTTGACGTGGGTTTTGTTGGGTTTTTAGAGTGGATTTTACCCAAAAAACCCTGGTGGGTTTTAGGTAGCTTTTATTACAAAAAGTACCTATACACACTATTACTACCTATTGCAGGCGTTCGGAGGAAAGCGATTTCAAAAAATTTTGGTATATTTTCATCGATCATGACCCCCAGACCCCGAAACCACCCTCCTTTCAAAAGTTGATATTATATATATCCATATATATATATATATCCATATATATATATATATATATATCTGATCTTTATCACACTGTAACTCTCGTATTTATGAACCGATTTGGATGAAACTCGGTGTGTGCATAGTACATACAAATGTCTCGACCGAGTTCGTTGGCCAGGTTCATCGCCATCTTGTTTCGAAATGGCGGCCATTTAAACTTTTTTTAAAAATTTAAATTTGAAATGTGGTACCAAAAAATTTAAAATTTAAAAATATATTTTTTTAATGTGTTTGACCTTGATACAAAGATTCCGGAGCAGTTTTTGTTTCGTCTATATCTTTAAAAAATGGCTGAGTTATAGCACTTTGAATTTCTACCGTGGCTGACATTTTGACATGACATGACATCGCGGTGCTTAAGGAGTGCCGACGCGGCGTGCAACGCCGCCGCGCGTTACCTCCAACTAAATATGAAGAAGAACTAAGGATGAATTTCGAAACAATGCACTGCCTAAAAGTATAATTTGGAAGCTCTGGTGGAGTCCCTATGGCCATTCCAGAGTTGAAAGCACGAGGTTAAATATAACCTCCAGAAAAAGAGGGCGCATAAGGCATCCAAGAATTTTTTGGTTGCCCTATACTTCAATGTCACTTCACCGACTGGCGTAGGCAAAAAACGGAGAATGTAAAGGTAGTAGGGTACCAGTGAGCACAGGAAAGCTATAGCATAAGGTAGTCAAGCCTAACTAACCTTTCTAAGAACTTGTAAAAAAAAAGGGGGGGGGGCACATAGCTCACTTATTTTGATGTCAAGCCTAGTGCGCATTATGCTGCGTTTACACTATGGCTTATCAGGTCTACAAGGTCTGCGAGGTCTGCCAGGCGTGTGTTTAGCCGGGTTTAGGAGGGTCTGCGTGGTCTGCGAGGCTTGGTCTCTGTGGTCCAGGCCTTGGCTTTAAAATACTAGACCCAACCAATCAGCGTGCTTCATTTTTCTGTATTCCGCCATTTTAAAAGATTGAAGAAGCAGACGACAGCTTATGATTTTAAAGATTACTAGGGGGCTCGGCCCCCTACGAGCTACGCTCGCCAACCCCCGGCTAGACACCGCAGGCTCTAAATGCACGCTAATTTGATCGGCTTTAAAAATATTTCGAAAGATTGAATTATAATTTATAAAAACAGTGGCGATCTCCCTATAAACGAATTTCTATTCATTTCTCTTTGATTGGGGAATTTTAACGCCAAATCCGCTGCGGTACTACTTGATTATCCCGTTGACCAATTTCGCCAAATTATATAAATCGCCAAATTATACAAATTGACATAATTTTTATTTTAAATAACGAAAGAACAAATAAATTCGTACAACATTAATAAAAATACAAATAAAACGTCGAAATAAAAATAACTTGATGACGAGACACGTGTAACAACATTTCAAAATCAGCTAATATAAAAGGAATTAAGTAAACAGAGTCTTTGTCTCCTGGTATTTTTTAACAAAGCGAAAAGAAAGTTCTTTTAAATGAGACATTTTAAATTAATCGTTTTTAATCTGACGTAATTTTTACCAAGCTATTCTTTCTCTTTTATATAATCGCGTGAAAGTACTTTTGTTAGCAATGAAATATTATTTGCGCTTTCCTAACAAAAATAGTTGAAAATATTTTCTCAAAATAACAAATAAATGTCTAGCGCAATTTCTAAGTTTAAACTTTTTTGCAATACTATTTTGTGTTCATTTTATGTAATAACTATAATGTGACGTAAATATGACGTAATTTCTCCTAAGACTTCTAACGCATTTAATGAATTTATTATTTTACAATATCCTTTCTCTTTTAAAATTCACGTGTATACTTTTTATGACGTAATTTTTAATAAGTTCCTGCTTTTTATGCATAATTATTTAATTCTAATTTAAAAGTTTTTTTCCTGTTCATAATAGTCACGTGTAAATAAATTTTTAATTTGAAGCAAACATTATTGCTTGCGCTTTTTATACAGTTGGCAACAGTTTAAATTAGTACAATTTTCTGAAATCTGTAAAAAATATCTCTAGAAATGCTGAAAATTTGAATTTAAAATAGAAATAAAACCTGAAAAAATGAGTCAAAATAAAAAAAATTAATGCAATCTGCACTCCGGCAAATTCTAACGCATAAAATGATCTAAAAATGATTACACTGTCATGTATAGTTTTTGCTGCTATAAAACTTTTTTAGTGGAACGATTTTGTCCAACTTTAGCATTAAATATCTCTTAAAATAATTCTTCGATTTGAAAACTGTCTGCATCAGCGTGTTTATCAAACATTTCTGTATATAACCATTGATTTTCATATTTTTGTATGCATTATTTTTCTCAATATTAACGAAGAAAGACCTCCGGTCACAAAAAATTCAAAACCGGCGGCGGCGGCGGCGGCGGTGACAGCGGTAGTTACTTTTTTTTAGAATAGAGAGATTTGAAATTGATAAGGGATTTACAAATTAAAGGTACGTAATGGTTTTTTAGATGTTTTTAACATTTCTTTACATTGTTTCATAACTGTAGAAATTTCTTTTATAAAGCTATACAATCGTAAGTTACTATTTTCATGTATTTACATACTACGCTACTAAAATTAATTTGTTAACTATGTTACTTTTTAATATTACCAAACTCTATAAAACGATGTATTCGTAAATTCTTTAATTTGCATCTTCCTGTATTTACATACAACGCTGCCTATGCATTTGTTAATAGATAATTATGTTCCTCATTTCCAAATTCTTTAAAATTAACCTGGTTTCATATGCATGAGTTTAAAACAAATTTGATAGTATATATGAATACAAATTAATATAATACGGTCGTCATTCTATTATAATGTACGGTAATGCCTTTTTTCTGAATAAATAGTTTCATTTCCTTCAGGAATTTATTTGATATTCTATTTCAATGCATTTTTAGTACTGACAATTTTTTAATTTATCCTAAAACTAGCAACAAATTTTTAACCATAGAATTAATTTTGAATTAACTCCAAAGTTTTCTCTATTATTTTTATATAATTGACTGATCATAGCAAACTCTGCATACATGATTTACATTATTATTAATCAGTTTTAAATGTGTTAATTTTTACAATGATACTGTACTATCTAAAGTAATATGAAGACTTTGAATTGTATTTAGCTTTTTATCCTCCCCCTAAAAAAATTCTAATGACATATAAAATTTAACTTTTTTTAAATTGAACAAACTTGTTTTTAAATAAAGTTTTTACTTGTAATTATTATTAATAATTTATAAACCATCCGTTATTCTTTTTAAAATTTTATCTTTCTGAAGTTTTCTTTAATAATTAATCAGTAGTAGTATATTAATACTGTAAAATCTAGAACATGAATTTTTTCTCTCCACTTCCTCACAAGAGATGATTTACGATTGAAAAGTTCGTAAATTATTTTTTTTTTCAGAAAGAGTTTGAAAAACTTTCAAACCTATAAAAGTTATACTAGAAGTAGAGATTCTGCAAGAAAGTGGATTGTCTGATGCTCTTGGACTATGTGCTGTTTTGTTGTTTTCTACTTAAAATTCATCAATCAGGAACTGTCGTATAAATAAAGTATTACTAACTTGTATGACTGACTGTAAGTATGTAGTTTTTTTATATATTTATTTTCTGTTGCTTAGAACGAGGGATTTTGAAATGCATTCTACATTGTTTTTGTTGTTTTTATTAGTTTATTATACTCTTTTTTTTCTATTCATTTACATTGCAGGATGTTTTCAATGGGACATTTTCAACAGTTATGTGAATGTTTGTCGATTGCCTGTTGACCCGACTTTTACATGAGATTTGCATGCTTTTTTTGAAGATATGAATCTTCAATAATATTCGTGTATGATGATTGTAAGTAAGTCATTTTTCTCAAAAGTACATGTTCTGTATTTTATTTATCATTGTTTTATCTTCTATATATAACGTCATTTTTCTCACAAAATCAATCTGTATCTAAGAAAATTTTATTCTCAATACAATATTTATTATTTAATTCCTTTTATTCTTTAATCAATGTTTTCTTTGCATTAGTTTTTTTAATTTCTAAAATGGCGTTAAATGATCAATTAAAAAATGTAGTTTATGTAAATATGTAAACTATGTTTTATATAAACATCGAGTATATGAGTATTCTGTTAGTGGAAAGCAGTTAACCTCTCCCGCCCTCCCTATACACACTTTTCAAGGATTTGATATTGCAAAAAATGTGTCACTCAGACTTAAAAAAATTCAGAAATTACACGAAAGCTAGAATAACTTATCAGATTTGTCTAAAATAAGATCACAGTGTTAAATAAGCAATTTAAGCACAGTAATTAATTAGTAATAATGTATATATTTGAGAATATGGTTATGTATATTGCTTCATAGCTATGAACTATGATCAAATGATATCTCTTCCATTTCTAATTCCTTTATCTTCCATTTGGTACACCTGGATAATTTTAATTTAATATCAGCTTAATAATTATTAAACTGCATATATTTTATTTAATATTGAAATAATATAAAATGTATTATCTGTGATAGTATCATGATTTTTATTTGTTTAATAATTATTAAGCTGCATATGTAATAATCTAATGTATTTGATTTAATATTTGTTAATGTTGAACTAATCTAAAATGTATTACTATTATTATTAATATTGTTGTTTTTTTTTTGTTGTTGTTGTTGTGATTTGGGTTGTTTATTTACAATTCTTTGAAGTGATATGAATTATCTATTTCATTAGTATAAGTTATTGAAATTATCAGGAGCATATGGTGTATTTTAGAATTTAATTAAAATGTGTCAACATTGTAATTAATTTTTATAAAGCTCTGAGCTTCAAAATAAAATAAGTGATATTGTTTGTTTCGCTCAATCAATGTTTATAATTCACTGGGTCATACGATGGTAACTTACGTTACATTTAGAACAGTTTACTTCAGTAATTTTAGTAATAAAAGACCAAAAAAAATATTCCCAGTGCAAAGTTGACATGATTTGTTAATTAAACCTATTCAAAGATAAATTTAGATGATAATGGTCTAATTTTAGTATTTTTTCTTGAACTCTGCCAGTTATATTTATTATGGTAACTGACATTACTGAAAAAGTAACGTAAGTTTCCATAAAAAATATAATTTTCATTTTCTAGGTAATTTTTATCCAAATTGGCCTTTGGATAGGTTTAATTAACAAATCATGTCAACTTAACATTTGAAAATTTTTTGGTGTTATATTACTGAAATTACCGCTGTAAATTGTTTTAAATTATAACGTAAGTTACCTTGGAATTAATACGTATCCGGTGCCATAAAATGCTATAATTTGAAATAAGTCTTCTAAATTTTTGGGTCAAAATTCATTAAACAAAAAAAAAAAAAAAAAAAAAAAAAAAAAAAAAAAAAAAAAATCAGAAGCCATGCTTTTATGATTTTTACGCTTTTAGATTTCGCTCACAAAATTTACATTTTTCCTATAATATATTTTGTAAGTAAGCTGCAGCTTCATACTTTATTTTAAAAATATGAATTAACTAAGAAATTGTGAGCATAGCAAGTAAAAGTTTTTTAAATGTTTTTTTTTTTTTTTTTAGCTCAAAAGATTAGTTTTGAGATGTTAATGATAATATTCATAGCTGCTGAATCAGAATTTAGTTCAAAAGTGTTTTGAGAAATTTAAATGACCATGGTATAAAATTTATCACTTGTATGGTTTGTTTATTTAGTTGTAATTAATGCAGTTTATAAATATAACATATAGAAAGTAATGATGTTTATTAGTAAAACATATTGTGCATTAGCTGCGTTTGGTTGTCCCCCTCCCCTGCTTTTTTTGGAAAAATAACCTTTATGTATAGTGCGTAATATAAATAAGTGTCTTTTATTGAATTCTTCCACGTGTGGAAATATTCTCTTATTTTTTCTATTTAAATTATTCTACACTGACTATTACTCATGCTGGTTAAGCTATTTAATACTTATATTTAACTTCTGAGTATTTTTGGTACTTTTATGTTACTCGTGTATAAATCTTTCCAATGACACTCTTTTTTTTCTTTTTTTTTTCTTTTTTTTTTTTTTTTTTTTTTTTTTTTTTTTTTTTTTTACACACATGAAAATTAGAAACAATATTTTGATGATATATTTTTTTTTCTGCAATTGAATCGAAATGAGTGAAAGGCATGTATTTAAATGCGACATATGTATTAGAATGAAATGAGTGAATGGTTTATATTTAAAATTAAGTGAATGCAATGCGAATGATGACAAAGGAAAAATATTTGTTGATTTATCGCCTGTGCCGACTAACAGAAAAGTACCATATTTTAAAATTATTTTTTATATTACTATGCAAATCGTGAAATGAAGAGTTTTAATGTTATTAATAATTAATGTTATTTTGATTTCGGATTCGAAATTTTAAGTTTATTTATTAATTATATTATGTTAACTCTCATGGAAAGATGTTTGCAAACTAATATTAAACCAATGGTAACTTTACAAATTTATCGTTTGCTTTTGAATATTTTTAAATAATTTTTTCTGTTTTGCATGGGACATGTCTAATTGGGTATCTTTTTGCCCTTGATTTCAGGTGCAGTTTTTCAGAGGAAAATTTCAGTTTCAGAACTTGTTTCAAAATTAAAAGTGTCCTCAGAAGAAAAAAAAACTGCAACCAAAGAAATAAAAAGTAAACATATTTGATTAGACATCATTTTCAGGTTACCCAGGCCAAAAAAAAACCCCAAAGTATTGAAATGCAAATAAGAATTTTGAAAAGAACATTGCCGTTGGTTTAACATTTAGTTTCAGTGTTCTCGTGTTACTACTAGATATGAGAGATATGGGCTTGGGCTACATTTTTGTACCATTCTTCGAGCTCGGGTGGGCCCAAACTCATTCATTCTGAAATTAACAATTTTATTTATTCTCATACAGAAAAAATAAAACAACTTTTTTCCCCTTAAAAATTACTTATTCCATTTCAAGTCATTTTAATGTTATTTTTATCAGAATGAAAGGGAAACAGAAATAGTGTTTTTTAAGCTCTTTTTAGATGTGTTTGTAACTATATAAATACAAAGCACCTATAGTCTTCATCTGGTTTGTCCATCTGTCCGCATATAACAGTACAAAAAATACCCAACCAAATGGTTTGAAATTTAATATATATATAATCGTTGCAGAATTTTGTCAAGTCATTTCAAATTTTAAGAAAATCAAATCAAAACTTAAAAAGATATTAATAAAAGTTTTCTTCTTTCTATTAAATCCTATCGTACATAATTAATTCAGTGATATCCCATGACATGTAATGATTCCAGGTTGCCATGTTGATTACGTCATATTTAAGATGGAATCCTATTATTTCCATATTACTGAATTTAATATACAGAATCATAATAAATTTCGTATTCATGCATTTTTGCATAAAACTGCAACAGCTATTGCACCAAGATCTGAATATTTATAAAACTAGTTATAGTATGAATGCACGTCTCATTTGCCGTACAATTTCTAACTTGTTTAAATTTAGTATGAGTTTTGACTTCCCTGAAAGCAGTTCTGTCAGCCACACAATACATTTCTCTTATTTATGAGAAGTAAATATACAATACTCTATATACATTCTTGTAATATTTTAGAAATTTTGATGTGTAAACTAGGGATGCACCGAATATTCGGTATCTATTCGATATTCGGACATGTTACCGAATATCAAACTATTCGGTATGCCGAATATTCGGCTTGGCCGAATAACAAACTATTCGGCATGCCGAATATCGAAATATTCGGCCAAACCGAATACTTTAAAAAAACTTTTAAAACATATTTTTTAAAACCTTATACAACTTCTACGTTTAACTGTCAGAATAATTAGAAACAGAATCATATTTAAATAAAATACAATGTTATTACATTATTTATTTGCTGTTTGTTAAGTATTATTTAAGAAAATTAACCAATCATGAGGATTTTCATAGGAATTAATTATGCACAAATGCAAGTTCCTGAACATTGTCCAGTAAATTCTATTTTTTGCTAAGATTTTAAGAACAACGTTTACAATCTCTTAAAATGATTGCCCACTCCAGACGCCAATCTAGGTGTTTTAAAAAAATTCCTCGCTTAATCAAAGGGAGTAGAACAATTATTCTTGCTAAATTGCCACCATATATAATTTGAATCGATTGTATTTTTTATTTACTTTTACTTTAGTCTCTTCTTGACAAACAAATAATATATGATCCTGTACAATTTCTCTAGCAATTTTTTCACAATTTCTCTTTGATTTTAAAATGTTTGTTTTAGAATTTAAGAATTTTTTTTTTCATTTATTTTAATTTTCAGAAGAAGCCATGAAATTTAATAATTAAAAAATTTTTATAATTTTAATAATTAAATTTTAATAATTAAATTTAATATTTTAATAATTAATTTTAATAATTAAAAAAATTTTATAACTATCCTTCTTAAATAACTCAAAGCAGATTTTTTTCATCATAAAGTTTACTTGAAAAAAGCTCGTTTATTAGAATAAAAGTTTCTGTTTTAAATATTATGTAAAATTGTTTTAAAATTTAACATTTTAATGCCTTTAAACTTTGAAATATAAAAGTATTCGACGAGCCGAATATTCAGTATTCGGCTGAATAGTTACTATTCGGCAGGCCGAATATTCGGTATTCGGCCTAGCAGTTACTATTCGGCTAGCCGAATATTCTGAATTCGTTTCGCCTGTTGGCCGAATATTCGGTATTTGGCCAAAATCACTATTCGGTGCATCCCTAGTGTAAACAATAAATGTTTCCCTTTTAATAGCATCACTTGCATTTTGTATGTCTTCAATCTACTGATATTCTTAGCAGTTTGAATTAGACATTTCTTTTTGTCTCACTAAATATTATTTACTAATTTATGTATTCTTTATTTCAATTAATGGGCTGAAATTTTCTTTCTTTCCTTTTTTTTTAGGTATGTAAAGAACATGCTTTTTGGTTTTGATGCACTATTTATTACTTCTTAATTATTATATCAAATGAAAGTTATTAAATGATTATCTCCCTTCTTTCCAAAAAACTGTCTTAATAGTTCACAATTTAGCTAGTTACACAGTTTATTTTTACTCAATTTTTACTAATGCTTTATCTTCCTTTCAGATTGAAATATAAATACCTGTTTCTTCAAATCAATAAAGTTTTCTGCAAAACATTGTCATCATCATAGACCATTATGATACATATTAATATTGTTTCATTTATTATACGTAGTAATCATTACATTCAATAATATTTATAATATAAAGAAATTTTATTTTGTTTCTGTAACTTGTACTTTCAAATAAAAGAAATTTATTAAAAATTTGTTGTCTTTTATTTGACTATATATTTTTATTATAAATGGTATTTCAGGTATTTACCTGTTTTGTCTATCATGTAAACCTTGATTTAAGAATTGTTTTTAATTATCTATTTATTTTTTATAAAAAATGGCTAAGATATAAAATGAGAAAAACATTTTCAACATGGTTGAAAAGTATTTATGAATTCAGTTTGTCACACTTGTAAATATACTGTGATTGCATTGTAATTATTAAATGCTAATGATGTTCGCTATAGAGGGTGCTATTTAAATGTGAAATTCAATAAATATAATGCATCAAAAAGTGTTATGGGGACAACAAGTGCTGAAAATGCATTTTTACCGAGTTACATGTTTTTAAATGGCACATTTAGATATTTCATTTCATTGTATGAAAATATTAAATTTCTTAATAGCTACTGTTGTAGAGTGTTTCATAATCTATGCCTAATTTTTCATAATTTGTGTATATTCCTTATACCAGTGGTGCAGCCAGTGTCCTTATTTGTAAGGGGTTTTGGAGAATTATTACTCCTTGTGGGATACAATATGTGACAAATAAAAACCAATGTAATGAAAAGCAAAAAACAAACATAATAAGTTTAGCATTTATGTGTTTAAAGGTTTCATAGAAAAGCTTCTTTATAATATAAGGTATTTTCAATACAACTTATTAGTTTTTTAAATACTGTGGGAGGAATTTAGAAATGTCACCTTCTTTTGCTGCTGCAGTGTTTATACAAATTAAGGGCTGTGCATATATAAATTATCATTTTAATGTGTGTGGGAGGGAGGGGGGGGGGACCTGACGTTTGATTGTCATAAGATAGTTTTGGGGAAAGTTTTTTCTTTTTAATCCAAACGATTTTTTTGTTTTAGTGCTTTAATTTTTTCTTTACATCAAAATAGTCTTATACCTTTTTAAATAGTAAGTGCCCCTTTTAGATGTTAATTGATATACAGTTGTTTAAATGTAAAATCATATCTTTATGCAAACGCAAACATATAAAAATAAAAAGGATTTTTAAACATTGATGATGATTTCATTAAGGTGTGTGTGTGTTGGGGGGGGGGGGGGGTCAAGGAATGATAACGTATGATATTGTAAGTGATGGGGTGGGGACTAAAATTACCTAAATGTTGATAACATTATATATGTACAACACCATACAATAGTTTTAGAATGGGAGTAAAATTATTGCAAATTTATGACAATTATCAGATTTCTCAGCCCTATTTTCAACCATCTGCTATAGTTTATAATTTTTAAAAAATGTTATTTAATTTTCTAATGCAACTTTTTCTTTCATAATGCAACTTTTTCTTTCTTGCCACAAAAAGAAAATGGGTAAGAGCATTATTTTTATAAATCAATTAAAAATCAGACTCACTGTATTTTCACGTGCAAAAATATATAAATTTTTAAGCCTTTACTATAAGTGTTACCTTAGTACCTTTATTTAAATGTAACATCACGACTAAAAGTATATAGAAAATGGCATCATTTTCATGTAATCATTGTAGATTTAATTTTCACAAGCGATAATGTAAGTTTCCATTTAAAAATATTGTTTTATCATCAGGTGAGAACACTTGCTCTTCTGAAATTAATGTCCATTATCTATAAAGTAAAAGCTTTATTTTCAAACTGTCCAAAAGTAAAATTTCACGAAATGTTACATTTAGTTCCTTTTTTTTTCCAGAATTGTCAGGGAAATGAAATATTTTCTGTTACATGTGCCAAAGAAATTCTGTATTCTCCCTTATAAAACAGCGGGAATTTACTATTATTGTGTCAAAGTAATTAATTTTTTCCTCATTGTCGTTTTAAAGATTTATTGCTCAGAAGGTAGTGTCAGAGATGATAATAATATAAGTAATGAGACAGGCAGTTAACTGTTGCACCAGAGAGTGGTGTTGCCATAGCAACATCATACGCTCTACTGCAATGTGAAATGAGTGGTAACCTGATTACTGGTGATGTCTTTGATTAGGTTTTCCATCAGTGTTGGTATTCATTTCACATTGTAGCAACATAATGTCAACATTAAAGCCAAACCATACATATAACAATTAAGAAAACAAAAGTAAGCTCCTACTGCCATTTTTTAAATGAAGAATTGAAGCAGTTATCTCTTTTGTCAGGGGTCGTCCCTGCCCTCCTGGACCCCTCTTTAAAGTAATTTTTGAACACTTAAATCAAAAAGAAAAATCGTCCTTGCCCTCCTGGACCCCTGTTTAAGGTAATTTCTGAACACTTAAGGGAGAGTTTCCCTTTTCAACAATTTTCTTTATTTTAAATATGATTCAAATGGTGAACTCACCGAATTTCAATGTTCAACTAAAAGTACATTTTGAAAAAAAAATTAACTGTGTATTTAATTAAAAATTTTATAAAAATTTGAATTTTTGAAAAATCCCTACTACTTTAAAAAAAAAATTGATATTTTTGCCCAATTTTTTTTTTTTTTTTTTTTTTTTTTTTAGATTTTCAAATGTGTACTACACAAACTTGCACATGGATTTTTAGACATATCTAATATTACATTTATTATGATTTTTTTACTGATATATATATAGTGCAAAACGATGAAATCTAACATATCTTCATATACTTTTTTTTTTTTTTTAAATAACAAAAAACCTAACGGCTAATTCCATGCGCAGATTTATCACATATGTAATAAAGAACATGCACAAAAAAAAGCTTAAAAATCTCTATCTCAAATACAGAAAAAGCCTTAAAACATGAAAGTGAAGAAAATATGAAAATAGAGAAAAAACCATTTAAAGTTTTAATTTGTGTGTTAATTGCGCTGGGTGTTTTAACAAAATTTACAATACCTCGCGATATATTTACGGTATGGATAAAAATGAGGTGTCAAAATATTCACAATTAAACAGGCTTTCATTTAATATTAAAAAAGAAAAATCAATTTTTTGACCAATTTTAAGGTAAACTGCCCCCTTAAATCAAAAGGAAAAATAAATGTAAATTTTATTTTGTGGAAAGGAGGGATCGTACCCCTTCCCCAGACAACAACAAAAAAAAAGTTAGATTCATTTTCTCTCTGTGTTTCATTATTTTAAACTGTTTGAAAAGAATAAATTTTGTTTTTTTCAAAATCAGAGAAAAAGAAAATTAGGGGGCAATTGCATTTTCTTGCTTGCCTTGTGGGCAATGAGCTTAGAAAAACGCGTAATTTTTATTAATTTACACGTAATGTCTGTGCAAAAGAAGTTTCGGCGCAAACAATTCTGACACGTTCATTTCGATACGAATACGAACGTAAACAAACAAACACGACTGTCCCTCCCTTCCCCCAACCTGCAAATATACGCATGCGCAAGCCAAGTTCTTACGCCGTAGTGTGAACGCAATTTTTTTTATTCTTGGACCTGAAAGACCCAAAAGACCTGACAGACCACATAGTGTAAACGCAGCATTACAGGTCGCAGGTCTCCCGGCTTTCGCACAAACCGTTAAGCCTTGAAAAAGGCTTTGTGGTACTAGACATCGAGAGAACACCGCTATTGGAAATTGCATTTTGGCATTGACAGTGATCGAAAATTGGGACAAGTTAAGATTAAAATTAAAAACTAAAAAAGACAAGTAACTTCAAAATTAACTATAAAACTGGGTCATGATTTTCGTGACCGTGGTGCCTGAGTACCGCCGATCAAATGAACCGAAAATGGGGGGGAAGGTATATATGGCCAGGGTGCAGTGAGCAAACACCCTAAGGCCGGTCGGGAAAAAGGTAGGCGAACCTAACCTCTCCCTGGGTGGAAGTACCGAAACTGTTTGAAACAATCTGAAATTTTGAAAAGTAAAGAGCACCCATAAAAAAAATAAAGTAAAGGAAGCTCTAAATAAATAAATAATATAAAAAATACTAAAGAAAAATCAATAATTAAATTAGAAAAGTTGAAATTCGCGGCTGTTGACAATGAACAGTTTGCTGCATGACATCATGGGGGAAAGCCAATTCTAGATGAAAATTTCTTTCAATCTAGGGAAAAGATAGAATTTTCCCGGGGAATTCTGCGTTTAAGTGACACCAGATGGGTTCCTCCTGGATGTTTTGGAGCATGGGACGAAGTCGTCGTCCCGAGTGAGAATTGCGAGGGGCCGTTTCCGGTTCCTCCCCACTCTGGCGTCATAACGACGGACGGCATCTAACGCAGGATTCCTCACGGCTAGGGTTGACCTGTGAAACTTCAACGTAAGTTTTTTGATGCAACGTCCTGATTTTTGTCACGCGATAACAGGCGTATTCATGAACCGATATGGATGCACCGTAGTGTGTACAAAGTACATACCAATGTCTCGACCGAGCTCGTTGGCCAGCTTCATCCGCCATCTTGTTTCAAAATGGCGGCCATTTAAAAAAATTTTAAAAATTTTAAATTTAAAATGAGGTATCAAAAAATTGGAAAATGAAAAAGAATTTTTTCTGATGTGTTTGACCTTAAAACAAAGATTCCGGAACAGTTTTTGTTTCGTCTATATCTAAAAAAATGGCTGAGTTGTACCATTTTGAATTTCTATTGTGGCTGACATTTTGAAACGACCTGATTTTTATCACGCGGTAACAAGCGTATTTATGAACCTATTTGGATGTAACTTGGTGTGTACATAGTACATACCAATGCCTCGACCGAGTTCGTAGGCAAGCTTCATTCACCATCTTGTTTCAAAAGGGAACATTTAAAAAAAATTTTAATTTAAAATTTAAAATGAGGTATCAAAAATTTGGAAAATGAAAAAGGTTCTTTTTATGTGTTTGACCTTGATACAAAGATTCTGGGGCAGTTTTTGTTTCGTCGATATCTTAAAAAATAGTTGAGTTATAGCACTTTGAATTTCTAGCATGGCTGACATTTTGAAACGATCTGATATTTGTCACGCGATAACCCACGTATTTTTTAACCTATTTGGATGTAAGAAGGCATATGGATAGTACATAGCAATGTCTCTACCAAGTTCACTGGCCAGCTTCATCCGCCATCTTGTTTCAAAATGGCGGCCATTTTATTAAAAAAAAAATTATATGTAAAGCGAGGTGCAAAAAAATTAGAAATTGAAAAAGGTTTCTTTCTTAAGTATTTGACTTTGATATAAGGATTCCGGAGCATTTTTTGTTTTGACTGTATCTTAAAAAAGGGCTCAGATATAGCAGTTTGAATTTCTTTATGTGGGTGACATTTTGAAAAATCTGATATTTTGCCTTCGACAGCACTCGTATATATCAACCGATTCCGATGTGAGTGAGCATGTGCACAGGAATTACTAAGGTCTCGACCAAGTTCACTGGTTAGCCTCATCCTCCACGTTGTCTTAAAAGGGCAGGCACTTCAAGATATCGCCGAATTTGGAAACCAAATATAAGTTACTTTAAATAAAATCAGCTTGGATAAAGCTGACTAATTTCGCGAAATTCTCATTCATAATGATTTAGTATTGATAAAAATTACTATTGAATTTTCTATAATCGGTTTCCACTAAATTGAGCTTCGTGTGCTTGAATAATATAAGCAAGCATTTTAAAAATAAGGAATCTGAAAGGTACCTCTTCCTCCCGGCACTGGCCGGAAGGACTTTTTTGCAACCCTACCTGACACTAACAATTCCAAATAAATTGTTTTTGAATGCTTACCACTCATTTCACCCTTTTAAATTTCAATTTTTTTAGAAACCTAATATTTATATTTAAAAAGTAACTACCACGCTAATTTCCAAGCTATGGAGTTTATTATATTATGCAAATTTTCTGAATATTATACCATTTTCTCCTCGTCAAGTTGAATATTACAAAAATTTACATTATGTAATTTGTTAATATTGTTTAAAATAATCTTTTGTATTTAATTAAATGTCAAAAAATATAAATATTCTATTTTTTCATTGAAATTGTTTTTTATAATTTAATTAAATATTGAAAAATAAAAAATAAAATTTTTTCAAAGTCTCCGAGGCTTGAACGATTCGAACTCACGTCTACAGAGCTGGAAATTAACGACATACCACCGATCTACTAAGAACTGATTCCGAAACAGCTGAGAACAAATTTTTAAACAAACAGATTGCTAAGATTGGTTTAGTCTTAAAAATTCTCCAAATTTTACCCAGTGGAAATTGAAAACAAAACTGATCTTACGGGAAGAGCCATTGCTGTCACAATCTCCCGAATTAATCATTTTACGGAGTCGGTTTGGGAAATATCCACTCATAATTTTTACATTGCTTTCGCATTGTTGCATTTTTTATTTTACATTGTCAATTGCTGTTTATAAATTTTCATATTGTATTTTTTTTTAATGTTCTATTTCTATAAGTATATTTTCCTGTGATATTAACAAAAATTTTGTTAGTTCTTTTAATAATTTAACCCATTTGTGCCTAAATCTTTAAGTAGCTTTCATTACAAAAAGCTACATATTGCAGCCGTTCGGAGGAAAACGATTCCGAAATATTTTAATATATTTTCACCGATCATGACCCCTAGACCCCGAAACGACCCTCCGTTCAAAATTTATATATATATATATATATATATATATATATATCCATACACCGTATATTTTATGGAAGAAACGCCGCGGCGTTTACAAGTTTAAAAGTTATTTTTTTTTCCAAGTGCGGCGTTTACGCCATGTGCGACGTTTACGATGTTTTTAAAATACCAACTGGGTTTCCTTAATTTAAAAATTCATAAAAGTATTTAAAATCGGATTTAAATATTTTAAATAAAACTTCGGACATCTTAAGATATAAAAAACGAGGCATCCTACACTGCTCAGAAAACTTTGATTAAAGTTAGGTCAATGTGACGCTGTCGACAAAAGTAGCGTTCCGATGGGTGCGGCGTTTACAACGGGTGCGGCGATTACGATATTTTTAAGCTTATTCAGGCCAATTAGAGGAGTGCGGCGATTCTTGCATAAAATACGGTATATATATAAATGATCTTTGTCATACTGTAACTCTTGTATTTATGAACCGATTTTGATAAAATTTCGTGTGTACATAGTGCATACCAATGTCTCGACCGAGCTTCATCCGACGTCTTATTTCAAAATGGCGGCCATTTAAATTTTTTTTTAATTTAAAATGAGGCACAAAAAAAATTAGACATTGAAAAAGATTTTTTTCTTATGTGTTTGGGCTTGATACAAAGATTCTGGAGCATTTTTAGTTTCGTCTATATCTTAAAAAATGGCTGAGTTATAGCACTTTGAATTTCTAGCATGGCTGACATTTTGAAACAATCTGATTTTTGTCACGCGATAATACACGTATTTATGAACCGATTTTGATGTGACAAAGAATGTGCATACTACATAGCAGTGTCTCGACCGAGTTCGTTGGTCAGCCTCATCCGCCATCTTGTTTCAAAATGGCGGCCATTTAATTTTTTTTTTTAATTTAAATTTAAAATGAGGCACAAAAAATACTATACATTGAAAAATATTTTTTCTTATGTGTTTGGGCTTGATACAAAGATTCTAGAGCATGTTTAGTTTCGTCTATATCTTAAAAAATGGCTGAGTTATAGCACTGACATATGACTGAAATTTTGAAACGATCTGATTTTTATCACGCGATAATAGACGTATTTATGAACCGATTTATATGTGATAAGGAATGTGCATAGTACATAGCAATGTCTCGACCGAGTTCGTTGGCCAGCCTCATCCGCCATCTTGTTTAAAAATGGCGGCCATTTAAAAATTAAAAGAAAATTAATTTAAAATGAAGTACAAAAAAATTAGAAATTGAAAAAGATTTTTTTCTTATGTGTTTCAGCTTGTTACAAAGATTCCGGATCATTTTTTGTTTTGCCTTTATCTAAAAAAAGGCCGAGATATAGCAGTTTGAATTTCGAATGTATGTGACATTTTAAAAGATCTGATTTTCTACCGAAACAGCACTCGCATATATCAACCGATTTAGATATGAGTGAGCATGTGCGCAGGAATTACTAAGGTCTCGACCAAGTTCATTGGTGAGTTTTGTTGCACCCATTATATTGTTTTAAAATGGCGGGCTATCACCGATAATTCGGGTTAATATAATTATTAATATAATTCGGGATATCACCGAATTTGGCGACAAATATAAATCACCTTAATAAAACCAGCTTTGATAACGCTGACTAATTTCGCGAATTTCTCATTCATATTCAATATTGACAAAAATTAGTATTTAATCTTCTGTAATCGGGTTCCACTAATTTAAGCTCCATGTGTTTGAATAATATAAGCTGACTTTTAAAAAATAAGGAATATGAAAGCTAACTCTTCCTTCCGGCACTGGCCGGAAGGACTTTTGTTTTCTCAGATTTGTTGATAAAATCGCTTTAGAATGTTGTAAAATGAACTGGAAAAATACTAAAAAAAATTATGCTAAAATATTTTTGCATTTATTTGATAAAAAGTAAACGTACTAAATATGGGAATATCCCTATGTGGAAAAATATATTATTATATGTTTTGTCTAAATTTATATAAAATAGGCTTTTAAATTGTATTTTATATACTATAATTAGTATTTTTATGAACTATTAAAAATATATTTATTTTTTTACAGAGACTAATAACATTATAAGAATAATTAAGAATAAATTAAGAATAATCGTATTTTTTCAAAATCATCTTGAAAAGGACATTACATAAATAACTGCCCCGTAAATGGCTAATAGAAATATGCAACCATTTGCGCCTAGTACCCTATATTTTGTACGTTACAAACAAGCATAAAAAATAGGTTTGAACATATAATTTCGTACGTATTTCAAAGAAGTCAACAACCTAAGATTATGAGTTATTTATTTGGATCCTTGATACAAAAATATAAATAAACTTACTTTTTACATTTCGCTATCTTGAAAAATGAAAAATTTATAAGCACCGATAAATGCCTTCATTTAAACAAATAAATATCAATCTTATGCTGTCATCGCTTGATAATAGATAAAGACATTTATAGACAATTATTTCGTACCATTTTCATGTTGTAAAGAAGATGTAAATTTATAAAAATTTATTAACATTTGAAACGTCCCAAAAATGGCATGCTAAGCATAAATGGGTTGATAATACTAATTATTTCCCAAAAAAATTTTACATCAAGTAATAAAAAAATATTATAAATTATAAAATGATTTTTTTATTTAAATTTTTAAAGTGAAAAGAAAGTTTTAATTAAAAAAAATATATAAAAAAAAATCAAAATCACATGAACAATGTTCAAAATGCACTTGCGCATTCTAAATTGGACAACGTTTTCTTTTTAATGTATGCATGTTCCATCTTACAGTCAAATGAGAAAATTCTGTAAATCATACAAATATGTGATAAATCCGGTGATAAATTCGGGGGAGGGGGGAATTTTTCAAAGAATATATTTAACTTTACTATTTCAAAATTGCTTTTCTTATTAACTGGACTTAATCATACAATTCTCTTTAGAAAACAGCGGATTTTTTTTTTTATTATTCTAACGACTTTTTTCGTAAAACTCAACATAATAACATATTTCCTCTTATTTTTCCCTGGAAACTTAACGAAAGTCTATTTTTTCATACCTTTTTTTTTTTCGACAAATTCGTTATTATTTTAAGCATACGAAATGCATATAGAATTGTTAGAAGCAGAATCCTCTTGAGAATTAAAAATTTCCATTCTAACAAATGTAGTAATTTATGATTGCAGCTTAAATTCAATAAAAGCCAGGGGAAAAAACTTGTATGTACATTTAAAAAAGAAATGATGAATATAAATTTTCTGCTTTACAGGGAATTTACGTTAGAAGGGAAATTTTAGCTGCAGATATTAAAATCTAATAATAAATCTTTGGATCTTAAGTAGGTATTATATCAAAGTATTTGTGACGGTATTAAACCAAATTATTTACTGGTTTCAGATTTAGAAACGTTTCATTATAAAATTACTCTCAAACATTATGAAAGCGGAGTTACATCTTTATTTGTAAATTATCTCTTCTTAAAATAATAATTAAAGTTCAAGCAAGTTTTTTGCATATGTTCCAATGTTCGGAACAGAAATTTTTTTCAGTATATAATGTAAGGTTTTCAAACTAATATTTAATTAATACTTGAAAATCTTTTCCAGAGAGAAACATTCGCCTTGCATGGAATATTTCAAATGAAAATCAAATTTCAAATTAATTGCTTAAAAAGCGCAAAAGCCAACACAGTGAACAAGATTTCATGCCGGGAATAGTTTCAATCGGTGCTGGATTTAATTAAGTCTCGTGTTTGCCCCCTCACGAAAAATATTCCATCTTGTGCTGTGTTTGTAGCCTTGTCAAATGTAAGAGTGAGAAATTTTCCAGAATGGGTATCGTTCCATGTGGTTTAGTCGGTAGAATGTCAGTGTACTATACTGATTGCCCGGGTTCCAGTCCCGGCATGGAATCTTTTTCATTATGTTGGCCTTTGCGCCTTTTAAGCAATTAATTTTAAATTTGATTTTCATTTGAAATAATATTTAGTTTATCTTCCCTCCATGAACGAAGACTAAAAACTAGAGAACAGCAATTCTGCTTTTCCGGAATTTAGTGTCATACCCGATGAAAAAAAAAATATATATATAAATATAGATAGTACAAAACATATTTCTATTTTAAAACTTAAAATACACGCTTTTATTTTATATAAAATGACGTCATTCGCATCCGCTGAAGAACTCCACATTTATAATCCAGTCTTAAGAAACATCTATAGAAAAGTATGCATATGATGTCACTTTATTTAAATAAGAGGAAATAAGCCCCACAAATATTCTTTAAAATACATTTTTATAGCAGACGACATTCTTAGCATAGCCCTTATTTTAATTACAATTTTCTTTTCAGTTGTTATGTGACGATGGCAACAAAAAGATATACTAATCTACTATTTTCCAACTATTTTTCCTTTACGTGATACAGAAATTGAGTACTTCAGTTGACTCCATTACAGAAATGGCATTAAAAGCTACAAAAAAATTTAATATAATAAAAATAAATTGAAATGCACTTTTTAAACAAATTGCAGTTAAAAGTACTTTTTTTTCTTACACGAAGGTGTAAAAAGTGAAAATGTGCGATACTTAGAAACTTAAAAAATTGCAGTAGAGATTATCAGTATTTAACCGTACGGTGATACATCTGCTTCGTTTTACTGCTGGCTTATGGGATGACACTTTACTTGTTGCCTGAAAGAAATAGTATATCGGAGGCTAAAAAAAAAGAGTTTAAATAAACATCTATAAACATCTATCTTAACTATATTTTATATTTTGGATTTCAAATGCAGGTTAAATGTTTTTGAGCAACATTAGAAAAGAATTTCAATGCAATTTATCAGGATAGATAGGATGCGATCGGAAAAAAGGGAGAAAGAGAGCGAACAACTCAAACAATTAAATCGACCTCCAATTGCCGCATAGCAAAATAAAAATAGCCATTCGATTATGATTTATGTCCTCTTAGACTTGCCATATAAAAATTGCAACAAACTTTGAAAATATCAATATGAACGTCAAATGGTAAATCAATCGGTGAAAAGTTTAAGAACTATATGCAGATTTTATTTATTTAACTCCTAATGTTAAATTTATTCTTAACCCCTTGCCTGTGACGCCCGAACTGAGTTCGGGTAACGCAAATGCGACAACTTTGGAATGCCCGACCTGAATTCAGACAAGAGAAAAATCGGTGTTTCAATTCCAACGGAGAAAAAGCCTACTCCAACCAGACAATGTTTCCTTCGTTGTCGTAAAACATATGAAAAGGGAAAGAGGATACGACGGCAGACTCGAGTTTATTCTAAAGACTGTGATGTAGGTTTGTGTGCCGTGCCATGTTTTCGTATATACAATACTGTAAAGGATTTGTGAAAATCAAAGGAATCTGAGGGACATGGAATTCATGACAGTTGATATAAATAATAATATTGTTGGAATGAGGGGGGAAAGTTATACAGCATTATTTTTACCGTGATTTCTCTGAAACTGCCAACCTAGAAACTTTGAATTTTTGCATGCCAGTGTTAGATACAATTTTTCTGAGCTGTAAGAGAAAATGCAAGTATCAATAACTACTATAATGATTTAAAATGTCAATAATAAAGAAATATTATTCTTAATTAGGTAAAGAAACACTACACATTTAACCCTTCATCGCAAAAAATTGACGGTTAAATGTACTAAACGAATGTTTCCCAACTTATTACTTAACGGTATTTAAGTTTTATGGCTATTCAAGTTATACTAATACTGTCAAAAAGAAACAGCTGCTTTTTCTAGAAAATAGACTTTGAGATTACTGAACCTAGTTAAAAAAAATTTATTTACTATACAAGAGAGGATAAACAGGGTTCCCAAGTAGATTCATAGTAACTGTTTCTTTATACACTGTAAAAAAAATATTTAACGTGACTCCATAAAATTGGTGGCAGACTTGCTGCCTCCATTTTATGGAGTAATTTAACAGATATAAGTGGTGTTACGTTACACCAATATGTAATATTACACCAGTTATATCAGTTTAAAGTTTAAATCCCACCATTATAGAAGTTAAATTACTCCATAAAATCGGAGACATCATGCTGCTACCAATTTTATGGAGTACCGTTAAATATTTTTTTTAGTGTAGGAATGACTAAATCTGCGAACATTTTCACATTCACGTGCTAATTTTTTCAAAACTATATTTTACGTGATTATGATGACAACAATTAGACAATAAAATGATTAGACAATAAAATGATTAGACAATAAAATATTTTAATGGATCAAATAATAATGAATCAAAATTACTTAAACTTTTGTTTTCAGCATTAAAAATATATGGATAATATTTGATGTTATACTTCAGAAATTTATTTTTTAAATATTATTTTTGCTATCTCTTCGAAGATGCCAATTAGTTTATATAAGCTTCGTACTTAGTTATTTTAAAAGAATGGATGTTGAATTGGACTCATTTTACAAGATTTTTTTACCTCAAGTTATATTTTAGTTTCTTCAATCTGTATGTCGATGATAACCAACCAAACTAATCGAATCCAGATAAACAGAGACAACATGTATATTAATTAACGCATTTTGTGCAATTCTACTAATATTTTGATGTAGAACATGAATATATGCCGTGCCAAAAATAATCTGCAGCGAGCCACTAATGATACGCGTGCCATAGGTTCGTCGTCCTTGACTTCGGGTATTTCAACAACCAAGCGTCCTACGATGCGGGTTTTGCTACTTACAGTGCAAAAAATTTATGAACTACTTAACTTACATAACAGTGTAATTTAAACTGATATAACTGGTGCAATATTACACCATACTAAAGGGAAAATATCAGAATTCACATTATTAGGGTATAACGTAAGCAATTCTGCCACCAATTTTACGGAGTAACGTTATACTTTTTTTATAGTGTATCAATAAACATATTTTTTCAAGCTTAGTAAAAGCAGGTTAACTTTTATTAATGTACCGCCTTGTTATTATTGAAATTATTCACATGAGAAATACCCAGGGTTCTCGATGCCGCTCGCCATTGCGCCAAATCACGACAAACTATTTCATTTGGCGAGTAAACAGATGATTAGACTCGCCAAATTGCGAGTGCCCAATTTTTACTCATCATTTGTGTGTGTGTGTGTGAGTATCAGTACCGGCGACACTCTTATTTACATTAATGAACGATTGATGCAACTTATCATGTTCAATCGTATCGTACAATTTACATTATTTTTAGAGATACTAACACAACACTAATTCAATTTAACATCAGTCAAAGCCACAGTAATCAAAAATGTCATTTCAGTATGTGTTAATGTTCACAATAGGCAACAGAACTATTTTCAAATTGCCTTTGAAATATAGACTTATGAAAAGACGAAAAATTCTAGAAAAATAAAGTTTTTGACGCATTTTGTTGTTTATATTTTGAATTTTTCTGAATTCATTGAATGCAATGTATTGAAATCCTGAGTTAACAGGGATTGGAAGTTTCATTTCAAAACATTTTATTGAGTTAAATCAGATTTTTTATTTTTTTTCTTGATTGCGCATGAAATTTAGAAAACAGTTAAATTTTTAATTTCTGTAGCAGATAATTAAATTTAGATGAATAACTGATCTATAAACCGTTTCAAAAACATAGATTATTTTACAACATATTGAGAAAAAGGAGTAACATTAAGGCGTAAAGATCTAATTTTCAATGTTTCACAACGAATTTTTTTTTTTTTTTTTTTTGCAAATTATTTTTCATTTGGCGAATATTTTTTACTTCTAAATTAGCCAAATATCTAACGTTCGGGAAAAATCAGCGAGAACTCTGGAAATACCGATGATTATTTTCGCACATACGCTTTGTACTGCGCTTTTCCATAGGATAGGTTGGTCAAATGACCGTGAATATTAGATGGGTTGAAAAAAAAAAAAAAAAAAAGAAAAAAAAAGAAAAAAAAAGAAAAAGAAAAATGCAATTTAACAAATTACAACGACCATTTGGAAAATAATTTTTTCAAAGACTAAAATTTAAGACATAAAAAATAGCACGGACTTGATCATACATTACGTACGCCATGAATTAAACATTAATAGTGTTATTACACGTAAAAGTTGCAAGTGACAGAAATCGCCTGCGACTCGTACATATTATCCACCTGAAACTTATGTATTATCCAAGCATTTCATTGGCTGTTCGGGAAAAGGCTTTTCCATCGTCAGATTTCCAAGAAATCTGACGGCCAATTTTAATTGAAATTTATTTCTTAAACTTCTAAACATCCCACAATATTACATTTTACATCGTCGTATAGAGAAAAAAATGTACTTTTGGATGCAATTTGTTTGAAAGCTGTATCTCAATTTATTTCTGAGTTTAATTTTTTTTGTAGTTTTTATTACTTTTTTGTCATAGTGGCAACACTCTGTTGTCCATCTCTGCTGAAAGTAAAGGGAAATACATATTACTGTATAGACCAATCAGAAAACAAATAAATTGCAGATTAAACCAATAAAAACCTTCAGATATGCTTTTGATTTCCTACCCTGACGAGGACAATAACCATTTCTCCAAATGGTTAAAAACGTTTAAACTTTAAGATGTGTCGGATACATTAAATTTTTTTACTGCTTTGGTTAGTTTAACTATTTTAGACAATAAATTTTGCAAAAATGTAAAAAGCAATTTTTAATTTCTTTTAGCAATATCATTTCATTAAAATGTTTAATTCTCATTGCTTTTTGCATGTGAATCATATCATAAAATAAACATTTAGGTTGTCTAGAAAATATTACACTTATTTATTTTGTAAAAGGTCTACGTTTCATTCTATTTCATATTCGAATATACTAAAAACGTTATTAGATGTAACTATACAAAAAAAAAAAAAAAAAAAAAAAAAAAAAAAAAAAAAATTATGTGTTATTTATCTGTTGCGTTTAAAGAATGTATTTCTTGTCAAAAATAATGTTTGAAATTATATAACTTACACTTATAGAATAAAATTTTACATATCTTTGCAAAATGATATTAGATATTTATTAAGAAATATTCTGTGAAATATGAGCGTAGGAAGTCTGGAAATGTGAGCTAAATAAAATTAAAATGATAAGCAATGTGAATTAAAAAAAATTAATAAGTCAACTTTCAGCGTTTCATATGCTCTAAAAAGGAAATGGAATGAATAAGATCAGGATTTAACCGTTACTTAATATATTTATATTTTATAGAACGTTGTCTCTTTTTTTTTAAAAATGTGTGTTTAATTTTGTTAATAAGTTGTAAAAAAAAAGAAAAATATATACGTATTTTTCTTTTTTACTTATTTCATGATATGTTCTTGCTTTTAAAATTCAAATTTATTAAAGCACGAGATTTGATCAAAGTTATAAAATGCATGTATTTTCTGCTCAGTCAAATTGTTCGTTCTTTTAAAGTCATTTATTTCTCTAATATGTACAGAAACAGTATATCATTAGTTTTTCTGAGGACAGAATTTATTTACCTAATGGGAATCTCTCTGTACAATTCAGTAATAAAATGGCATTATTATTTATTATATACTAGCAAACCCGCCCGGTGTTGCCCGCGGTTTGTAAATAATAACCTTAAACAAAACTTAAGTTTGTATGATTTTATACCTTTGGAAATTCTTTTAAATAAACCTAATTTCGGAGGCTCCATTGCTTTCCGCAGTGTCTAATGCGTTCACATCAAACTTCTTTACAAACGAACCTATAATCTAGATCCCCGCTACATATGGCAGCATTTACCGGAAGTGCCCGCACGTGCCGGAGACAATCGAAAACCAAGTTGAGTGAGCCAAACCTCGTAGGCATCAAGCCCACATAAATAAAAAAATAAAATAAAATAAAGAATGCTCCATTAATGTTAGAAAATATTGGTAACTAAAGTCGAAGATAAAATTTCATAATACAGAAAGTAGCTGAATTGTAATCTAAGTTGAAGGAAGCAAATCCCGTTGAAATTGGGCCCTTAAATCCGTAGAAATAATGCGCCACCAAGCGGTGGAAGATTCGTCCTCGCCTTGTAAATTTCATGAATCACTGTTAACATTAACACAATATTTAATAAACGGATGAAATCCCTTATCTAAAGTTACCTTTAAAGTAACGCGATTTTTAATTTACGGCTGTAGTGAGTAGACGTAAGTTAATGCTGGAAAAGGAGATTAATGTTCGAAAAAGGTGGTAGCTGAGGAATAAAGAAAGACCGAGCCCTGGGGGGCCAAGGTCTTAACTGGAATGTAGTTGGGTAAAAGAAAATGTTTTAGAGATTTTAAAGTAGCTGGAAGACGCTATAACTATATTAAAGAAAATTGCAATAGAGTAGGATAGTTTTTAAAGAAGCTGCAACTAAGTCCCCATGAAGACGATTAATATTCAAAATTGGTGGTATCTGAAGTCTGCAAATTTTTTTTTGTCGTTCATGTAGTAGCTGGAGAACCGAAGAAGTTGTTAGAAAAAAAGTTCGTGAGTCAAACCATTTTTAAAGGAGCTATAACAATGGGCCGAAAAGGGTCTGTAAGTTGAGAGCAGGGCCCTAACATGAAAACATGTTTAAATGTTTTGGTACTTAGCGTTTTAGATCTTCAATTAGTCAAAATTAATCATAGGGTATGAAATAATCATTAGAATAATATTTTAAAGAAATGCGAAAAAATGGGGTAAATGCTTAAAAAGGGGCCCTAAGACTCCAAGACTCAATTTTAAAATCATGCAATGGGAAGGTGAGAAAATTAGGGTGTAAAAAATGCATACCACACAAAAAATTCAAGGGGCCCCGGATCGGGCCTACAGGACCCTAAGGTGCCCCAGGATTTTAACTGTAATATAGAAACTAGAGAATAACTGAATGGAAAAATGGTTCCAAAAATGAAGATCGGATTAAGAGTGGCAATTTATTAATAATTTATGGTGCAAAAGCTTCAAGGGGCCTTGTACCGGGCCGCAAGGGGGAAGAGACTTAAATGGCATGTAGTTTGGTATAAATACAGTATTTAGTAGTTTTTAATGTAATCTGAGTACGCTAGAACTATGGTAAAGAAAATTGCAAGGAATTCGGATAATTTTTAAAGAAGATGCACCAAGGGCCCTGTGAAGACGATTTATATTCAAAATTGGTGGTAGTTGAAGCCTGAAATAATTTTTTGGCATTCATGTAATAGCTGGAGAACCTAAGATGTTGTTAGGAAAAAAAGCTAGTGAATCGGACTATTTTTAAGGAAGTTATAATAGGGGGCCAACTGATAGTTGAGAAAAGGCCCTAACGTGAAAACATGTTACAACGTTTTAGTACTTAGCGTTTTAGATCTTTGATTAGTTGAGATTAAACATAGGGTACGAATTAATCATTAGAATATAATTTAAAAGAAATGTGCTAAAAATTAGGGAAATGCTTAAAAAAGGGTTCTAAGGTCCCAATAAATATATGTGAGTGTTGGTCTAAGGAGAAGAATTCAAGACTCAACTTTAAAATTACGCATTGCGAAGGTGAAAAAATTAGGGAGAACCTAAGATATTGTTAGAAAAAAAAGCTAGTGAGTCGGACTATTTTTAAGGGAGTTATAATAGGGGGCCAACTGATAGTTGAGAAAAGGCCTTAACATGAAAACATGTTACAACGTTTTAGTACTTAGCGTTTTAGATCTTCGATTAGTTGAGATTAAGCATAGGGTAAGAATTAATCATTAAAAAATAATTTAAAAGAAATGTGCAAAAAATTGGGGAAATTCTTAAAAAAGGGCCCTAGGGCCCAATAAATATATGTGAGTGTTGGTCTAAGGTGAAGAGTCCAAGGCTCAACTTTAAAACTACGCATTGTGAAGGTGAGAAAATTAGGATGTGAAAAACGCATGGCGCACAAAAAATTTAAGGGGTCCTAGACGGGGGTCTAGGGGTTTAATTTAAGGGGTCCCCCTTGCAAGGGGGCCAGTGTTTTAACTGAAATGTAGAAATGGGGCAGAAACTAAAAGGAGAATTCACCCCAAAAACGAAGAAGATCGGATAGAAAAAAGGCATGTTATTAACAATTTAGTGCACTAAAACTTCAAGGGCCCCAGCGTCTTAACTGAAATGTAGAAATGGAGCAGAAACTGAAAGGAGAATTCACCCCAAAAACGAAGAAGATCGGATAGAAAAGAGGCATGTTATTAACAATTTAGTGCACTAAAACTTCAAGGGGCCCTGTACTGGGCCCGTTGAGAGGGTGCCAGGGTCTTAACTAAAATGTAGCAATGAGGTAGAAACTAAAAGGCGAATTCACCCCAAAAAAGACGGAGATCGGATAGAAAAGAAGCATGTTACTAGCAAATTAGTTCACTAAAACTTCAATGGCCCTGTACCGGGTCCCTGAACAGGGTGCCAGAGTCTTAACTAAAATATTGAAATGAGGTAGAAACTAAAAGGGGTATTCACCCCAATAACGAAGAATATCGGATAGAAAAGAGGCTTGTTATTAACAATTTAGTGCACTAAAAATTCAAGGGGCCCTGTACTGGTCACCTTGCAAGGGTGCCAGGTTCTTGACTGAAATGTAGAAATGGGGTAGAAACTGAAAGGAGAATTAACTCCAAAATCGAAGAAGATCGGATAGAAAACAGGCATTTTATTTTAGTGCAGTAAAACTTCAAGGGGCCCTGTACTGGGCCCCTTAACAGGGTGCCAGGATCTTAACTGAAATGGAGAAATGGAGAACAAACTGAAAGGAGAATTCACCCCAAAAACAACGAAGATCGGATAGAAAAGAGGCATGTTATTAACAATTTAGTGCACTAAAACTTCAAGGGTGCCAGGGTCTTAACTGAAATGTTGAAATGGGATAAAAACTGAAAGGAGAATTCACCCCAAAAACGAAGAAGATCGGATAGAAAAGAGGCATGTTATTAACACTTTAGTGCACTAAAACTTCAAGGGGCGCTGTACTGGGCCCCTTGCAAAGGTGCCAGGGTCTTAACTGAAAAATAGAAATGGGGCAGAAATTGAAATTAGAATTCACACCAAAAACAAAAAAGATCGGATAGAAAAGATGCATGTTATTAACAATTTAGCGCACTAAAACTTCAAGGGGCCCTGTACCGGGCCCCTTGCAAGGGTGTCAGGGTCTTACCTGAAATGCAGAAATGGGGCAGAAACTCAAAAGGAGAATTCACCACCAAAAACGAAGAAGATCGGATAGAAAAGAGGCATGCTATTAACAATTTAGTGCAATGAAATTTCAGGGTGCGCTGTAATAACGATTTTTACGTCGTTTCATTACTGTACCATCAAAAAGTGTATGAAGTATGCATAGAATTGAACCAAATATCATGTATGCGTTTTTGACTATGGCAAGCAGATGCTACTTAAATTCTGAAGTATTCTGCAGGATGTGGCAGCTGTAATAGCAATTTTTCTGTAATTTTCTCGATTTTTTTAGTTCTGTTGCACATTGGCGGCTCGTGCAGCGACGAGAAATTCGCATACTGCTAAGCCGGTGATTCGCAATCAGCTAACGTACGATAGAATAACGAAAATAGTGATTTTATTAAATATCATGATCGAGATTAACTCGCTTTTACTCCGACTAATTGATTGATGCAGAGATTATAGATGAAAATCAAAGTTGATATAGTATTGAACTAATAATATTGAAGTATTAACATGTGTAACTAGTTTATTTTAATATTAAAATGTGTGAGATAGAAGAAAGATTTGCGACCGGCACATCCAACTTGTTTGTTAACTAATATCATATCGTCCTAGATATGCTTTAGCTCTTAAGCTGCTGAATGACCGATGGTGGTCAAATGTACTTTTCACTGCTAGACCAACGCTTATCCCACATTAATAATTTAAACTCTGAATTAACTGTTAAAACAGGTTATTATGAGTGGGGGATATTTTGAAAAAGAGTGCGAATTGTATAATTATAAACATCATAGTAAATTGAAATCTTATCACCAAAAGACAGAATACTCGCACATATACGTTTTCTTTTACACAACCTTCTTTTCTCTGTGCACAATCATTCAATTAAGCAGTAATTTCTATTAAACGTAGAAAGTTAATAATTAGAGGGTCCCACTTAATTTACTTTAATTATAACAAATTATTTCTCAATAAAAAATATAGGTAAGTAAAATTAACTCACCTGTGATATTCCTTCATGAGGATTGCGGCACAAATTCATCGGTATGTCGCTGAAAATAATTGTAATTTTATTTATTTACTAGGGAGCTCTGCCCCTTCAAGCTACGCTCGCCAACCCCCGTTCAGACACCGCAAAATCTAAAAACACGCTAATCTGATGGGTTTTAAAAATATTAGAGAAGATTGAATTATACTGAAAAAAGCTGTGCGGATCTCCCTGTAAACGGGTTTCCATTCAATTCCCTTTGATTGCAAAAATTTAAGGGCGAAACAGTTGCTGTTAAGACATCCAATGGTTGTTGTCGTTTTTGATTAAAGGGGGTCAGTTAAACATTTGAAAAGAAGCTAAAATAAAATAAATTAAGTATACAGAGTCTTTGTCTCCCGCTATTTTAAAACAATCTCTATAACAATAGCTTATGTCATGTGACTATCATCAACAGTTCCAGGCGGACCACTTCGCTTTTTGTACTCTAGGAGCCATTTTGGTACTTTAATGTTAGCCAGGCACAGGTGATAAGTCGCCAAATATTACTCTATCGCCATCCTTTCATCTATATTATAATAGTCCAAGCCATCAACTGCCATAAACAAATACGGTCTGATCCCTTCGCCGTTCATATGAAAGTTTGGCACACATGTCATATACGTCCCATATGAGCGCGGTTTTTTAACGACGCCAATTTGGGGAACGCTTCAACAGCATAAACAACAACATCCGGCTTACCATATCAAGCAAAATAACGATACTTTGGCGCCACTTAAGTGCCTGTTCCGTATATGACATTGGCGTCAGAAAAAAATCGCGCCAATATGGGACCGTAAGTTTCCCATTTTGATTAAAAAACAAAAATTTTTTTTCGAATAAAAGTACATAAAATTTGCCATGGTCGCAAAGAATTCTTAGTACTGTTACGCTAGCCGGATGCAAATCTCGTTAATAGCTTTTTTCAACTCGCCAGTTAGCATTTTTTTTTTTTTTTTCGAGTGGTAAGATTTGGCCTGATGTCATATGGACAGCAGGTTTGGCGTGATTTTTTTTTTTTTTTTTTTTTTTTTTTTTTTTTTTTTTTACGAAAATTTGGCGAAAACCTCGTTTTCAAATAACAGTTACATATGCATTTTTGGTATTACTTAGTTATCCCGTCGACCAAAAATCTATCGCCAAACTATAAGATTAAATGCCAATAATGGTTGATTGTAAATGTCACATTCACTTGACTTTAAGCAAGTTACACGTGTTTACGTCATCAACTGATTTTTATTTTGACTTTTTATTTGTATATTTATTAATGTTATACTAATTTATTTGCTCTTTCGTTATTTAAAATAAAAATTACGTCAATTTGTATAAATTGGCGAGTGATTTGGCGATTTATATAATTTGGCGAAATTGGTCGACTGAATAACTAAGTAGTACCGTATATTTTAATTATTTTTTATTATTTTCTAAAGGAAATATAAAAAAAATAATTAATAATTATAGAACAAAATAATTTATATAATTTATAAAAAGAAATAAAAGTAAATAAACATTTATTATCAAATAAACAACAATAGCCGGGTTACCATGTCAACCTTTTCTGAAATATGAAAAATATATATATATATGTTTGATTAAAATTTGAGTTGCCATCATTAGAAAAATGTATATAAAATTAGAAAAAAATAATATTTCGAAAACTAATTCGAATTTCAAAATTCTAATGCCAGTTTTGAGATCTGCGGATCAATGCTGATTTTTGGTGTTAATTTCATCGCAAAGTATTCCATATTTTAGGAGAAATCGCTTGAAACATAATCAGTCGTTTAATCAGTCGATTTATATATCCGTTTCATAAATTCATTTCATATATTCGTTTCATAAATTCATTTCATTAGGATTTTATGTATATCGGGCACTTGTGTATGGTGATCTTCGTTGTGAAGATACGTTGAGTGGAGCAAATTCTTATTTAATATTTGCACTTTTCCACTAAATGAACAATCTTGATTGCATAATAGGAACTGAAAAGACATTAAAAAGATAATTAATTAATAAGTATACAATATGCGCGTGTACTTGATTTACACTGGCCTCCAAAATTTAAGGTACAGGGACTGGATGCTTTCGATTGCACACGTTTTGACGAATATCTACCAACATTACTGGCGAATTTTCCTTGAACTTCTAGGATGTAAAGAACATGTTTAATTTCATATTTCTCGGTGAAGATTTATCGGAGGATACAATTAAGGGGCTAATAATAAATTTAATAATAAAATATTATTTGCGATCACCTATGTAACAGAAACGGCTGGAAATGGTTTGTTACTGTGGCAAATGACTATTTGGGTCCTGTTCAACGTTTGTATACATTTGTGTGAGCATAGCACTCATATTCTTGAAGATGTTAACGTTTTTGAGAAAAATTCAAAAGTTTTTTGTTTATGGCATACAGAGTTTTCAACCAAATTTAATACAACTTTTCAAAAACCTGACAAAGAAGAGTAGCAACAGTATACTGCAATTAAAACATGAATATATTGAATATTTGATGAGATATGGGCATTTGTATGAAATAATTTTTAACTGCGCATGCGTGGAAGATCCTACATTTTTTATTATATAATTTGGAAGTCAGCTATTTAGGGTAACTTATATAAAAAGTCCAGTCAAATATTGTGAAAATTCACAAAGACAGGGTCGATATAGTGAGTTGCTTCCTAAAAATAGCTTTATTATAAGGGATTTTCCACAACTTTTCAATCAGTTCACTATATCTTTCTAAGTTTTCACAACATTTGACTGAACATTTTATAGAAATTGCCGCAAAATACTGACTACCAAATTATGAAATAAAAATTTGGAAATCTTCCGCGCATGCGCAATTAAAAATTATCTCATAAAAATGCCCATATCTCATTAAATATTCAATATATTCATGTTTTAATTGCAGTATACTGTTGCTAATGTTCTTTGTCAGGTTTTTGAAAAGTTGTATTAAATTTGGTTGAAAACTCTGTATGGCATAAACAAAAAACTTTTGAATTTTTCACAAAAACGTCAACATCTTCACGAATATTATTGCTATGCTTACACAAATGCATACAAACGTTGAACAGGACCCAAATAGTCATTTACCACAGTAACAAACCATTTCCAGCCTTTTCTGTTACATAGGTGATCACAAATATTATTTTATTATTAAATTTATTATTAGCCCTCTAATTGTACCCCCGATAAATCCTCACCAAGAAATATAAAATCAAACATGTTCTGTACATCCTAGAAGTTCAAGAACAATTCGCCAATAATGTTGGTAGATATTCGACAAAACGTGTGCAACCGAAAGCATCCAGTCCCTGTACCTTAACTTTTGGAAGCCAGTGTATATGGAGGTATAGAGCTAATACTTTTGCTTCTATCCATAACAGAAAACTCCACACGTACTAAAAAGTAAAGGGTGTGAACAGTGTACGTGTATATCGAAAAAGTCTAACTCATCAAATTTCTCTCCGCACAGAAAAAGAGAAAAGATGTTCGGTTAATTTAAAAAGTTTTAGAATGAAATCCTATTAAGATTTTTTCTTTCATACTGATCTGTGGTGTCACATGGCGACACTTGGGCAAGTTAGTCCTCGTTTTAAGACCGAACTCATTGTTTCGTTTCTTTCCAATAATTTCCACATATAATCTATACAAATGTAGTTATACATGTTGCTGATTGCGTGTTAACCCCTTGAGGGGCACCGGTATGTATTATATACCACCTACGATTAATGAAATTTTACACCAGAAAAGTTTTATTAAATTTTACTTTTCTAACTTTCGTGGAAAAAAAGCCGTAAAGTTGCTTTTACTTATTTTGAAATAGAATTTTTCAAAGATTCCGGTAGGGATTCAGCATTTCACAAACGTAATTGCTTGCCCCTCAAGGGGTTAATAGTTTTTTCCAAAAAAAAATAATTATGACAAAATATTTTCTCTCTAAATCCACCCGCATTTCAGTTTCACTTTAGAATTCCTCCGGAAGAAATGTGCGGGTTTAAATTAGTTTACTAAGAAAAAACCAAATATGTTCAACCCTCGATATAGCATCAATTGTTTATTACGGCACTACGTATATAATATCAAATTCATCTGGCCTCACACTGTAAAAAAAAAAAAGACTGAAAAACGGAGATCCTACTGGCAATCTAGACGGCAGTACTATTTCCGTATTTTTTATGGAAATTTTTCCCCGTAAATTACAGAAAAATTTCCGTTTTTAATCAGAAAAACGGAATTTTTCTGTAATTTATAGCGAAAAATTTCCGTAAAAGTACGGAAATAGTACTGCTTTCTAGATTGCCAGTAGAATCTCCGTTTTTTAGCCCGTTTTTTTACAGTGCAGTCACTGAAATAGCAATCCAAATAACTCCATGTAGTATACTCTGTGTATAACGTCAGAAAATACTGGTTTCCTTAGATAACGTTATATCGAGGACTGAACTTAGATTAAAAAAAAAAAAAAAAAAGATGTAAAAGCAGTTGCCATGCATAGATAACACGTGTTGATAAATAATGCATTTGAAAGTTAACGCAGTAAACTTTATTTTCTTTAATTTAAAGAACTTCAATATATGATGTATTTTCTTAAAGTTGTCGTATCACTTTTGAAATAAAAACAATAAATTCTGGTGAGACGTTTCTGTTAATATATCGGTGCGTACATATATTACTGTCTATACAGATTTGAGTACCAGCTATGATTTCTGCAGGGATAGTTCTTTCTCAAAACATTTTGATAGATTTGATTAAAATTTCGCCGACGTTTGAAAGCGCTAATAATGAAACATGTATGTGAAGAAAACCTATTGTAATATAATTAATCTTTCTGCTCACTTTTTGGATCAAGGATAGTAATATTAATAAGATT
This sequence comes from Maratus speciosus, assembly GCA_963932465.1. Lineage (NCBI taxonomy): Eukaryota > Metazoa > Arthropoda > Arachnida > Araneae > Salticidae > Maratus > Maratus speciosus. The sequence goes on from OZ010786.1 coordinate 268,326,149, forward strand.
TAAACCCCACTTCTTAGGAAAAGCATTAAAAATTTATTTATTTGACGCTAAACATCTATGTAAGTAAGAAAGCAATATGCACTCCCTCACACATGCAGATATGGATGCCCAACATATTTGAAACTTAGATTTTTTTTTGTTGTTGTTGTTACTGTTTATAGAACCTGATTATGCAACATATCGATTCAAACTAACCCTATCAATTTTGAAATAAAAGCAGCCAATTCTAATTGGAATTTATTACTTAACCCATCAAAATGTATATAAATTACTGTTTTACATAAATGAGTATACCATGAGTTTCTTCAGTGCAAATTTCTACCTCAAAACATTTTGATTGATTGATTCAAATTTTGCATAAAGGTTTGAAAGTGTTAACAATGAAAGGTGGTTGTGATCCAAACTATTGTGGTACAATTATTCTTCCTACACTGTCTGCGAATCTCGTCTATAATCACTGAATTATTTCCTCAATTTTTAACAAATTATTTCTGTACTCCTAGAAAACATATTTTATACGTGAATTGTTTCCGAAAGTCGAAAAAAGAGGAATAAGTTCCGTCCATTCCTAGCACGCATGCGTACTGGCTCTATTAATACAGTGAAACCTCCCTGTGCGACCAACTCCCTGAACGACCATTTTTTCATGGAACGAAATTTATTCCCATAGGCTCAATACTAATTTTACCTCCATTCAGAGACCATCCCAGTTGAACTCCCTCCATGAGCGACCAATTTCTCTGAAGAAAATGAAATAAATTCCCTTTTGTCCCGGTTGCTTGAAAAAGGTTTTATTAGAAAAATAATTCCGGAGAGCGCATTATTCATCAAACTTCTAAACTAAGTTTGGAATTTTTTTTTATTCCGGTTCTTTTTAAGTGTTTAAACCCCTTTGCACCTTTTTAGGCAATGAATTTAACTCTAATGACTAATTAAAAATGACGATTAATAAACTGCCCTGCCCTATCCTGTCAGGAAACTCAAAGAAATAGACAAATTAATGAAATCGTCATTATTTGTTCCCGTCAAAAAAAAAAAAAATGCATTTATCTTTTGAATTTCGAAAGGACTTTGAAATAAAAGTTATAAAAGATAAAACCGTAATATCAAAGAAAACATTAATGTTCATTTTTTAAACTCTATAATGATTAGCTTATCTAATAAACTTTTGTTTTGATACTTAAATTTTCGTATTTTTTCCTACTGTGAAAAATAAGTTTTAGTAACATTAATTGTTACCTTTTTTCAGCAATTAAAACCTAGATTTAAACATGACCTCCATTAAGAGACCACCTCTCGAAACGACCAGTTTTTATCGGAACGGAATGTGGTCGCTTTAGGGATGTTTTGCTGTATTAAAATTCAAATTCATTTTAAAAACGAAAAACCAAAAGATTTCTAATTTAATTTTAAAAAAATTAAAAAACTAAACCAACAACAAAGAAAAGAAACGTTTTCGAATGTAAAAATAAATAACAATTAATTTTCTCATTCATTTAAAAGTATTCACAATTTATTTTTTAAAGTTATAAAAAAATTCGCATTTAATATATATTTTTAATGAGCACATTTAAAATAGATATTTTAATTAAAATATTAAATGAAATAAAATCAATTTTACTCCAAAAAAAAGTCGCAAAAATGTAATATTCATATTTTGCATCTTGCATCATATTCATATTTTTATTCCATTTTAGTACTAAAGTGTTAAAACCCCAGCCAAAATCTCATTAAAGACGAAACCTTCCCGAAATTAGCTTCAAAATTCAAAGGTTTTTAAAGAAATTAATCAAGGTATACCCATCTGGGGCAAACATATTAACTTCAAACTGTTTCACTTCTATACAACTGTAACCGAGTGGTTAGAGTACTGGTCTCGTAACACTAAGATAGCTAACCGGTACGACCCCAAGGTCCGCAACTTTTATTTTATCCGCATTTTCTTCAATTTACGTATATTTTACCTGCTGAAACGGAGAAAAAAGAAACGGATATTCGTCTATTAACGGAAAAATCTGGTAGCACTTCTGCCAGAAAAGTTTCCGTGAGTTAAAGAAAGTATTTCTGCGAGTGTACTGTATCCATATCAGTATAACTTAAATTTCGTTTCTTTCTTTAAAATAAACACTTGATTAAAAATAACTATTCAGCATTTCCATTTTACGATGTCCGTAAGGTTTATTTTACGTTCAAGAGATTGTGAGGAATTTTTAAAATTGTATGCTTTAGATTATTCGAAATAGGAAAGAAAATGAAACCTCATACATAGATTAGGGAAACACATTCCAAACGTTCGTTTATTATGAAAAGTCATCAAAAATATTTTATAATTTTATAATTTCCTAAAAGAGATTCAAAGTGTTCTACAAGGGAGCATTACTTTGCACCAACCTAGTGCACTAATTATTTTACATCAAACCAATATTTTGGAGCAATGAAAACCTAGTTAAAATTGATTGTGTTACCTTATAACATAAGAGAAAAGTGATAAGAAACAGATTTTTTGTCTACTGATAACAAAAATCAAAAAGTCAAAATTCACAAAACTCTTCTTATCGGATTAACAAGTAAACATAGTTTCTAATATGAATGGATTTTGGCAAAGGCTATCCCATTTATTTCACATGCAACTCTTATGGACGAGGATATGTATCAAAGTTGAGTTGACAGCTGATGGCTCAGTTTTTACTTCAAGAAACTTTGCTCAACTTGAAATGTGGTATAACATTACTCATATTTTACTCAAAACACAACCTTCAAATGAGTATCGTCCATTTCATGATAAATAATCATTCAATTAAAATTTCATAAGTTTGATTTAAACAACAAATATTTCCGGCACATGAATTAAAGGTACTTTCATTGTATATACAGTGTGTCCACATATAACCTGACCTACCTTTATTTTCGCAACCTTTCGTCCTAGATGCATACTTCCAGTTACAAAAATGGTTTATCTAAGGTAAAGAATTACTTTTAACGCGATTTGGGTCAAGAAAAACATTTATTAAAAAATTACGAAATTAAAATTTTGATTCGGTCCCACGGTCCTATAAGTGATATTTACTAAAAATTTACTGTGACACTAACAAGTAAGACAAAAGAAGTCCCATTCATCTAACATTAAAATTGACCGAGTTATGAAACTTTGAAATGCATGACTTATACCATATTTTTGCATATCAAAACAGATGATTTCGACCATGCTTTCAGGGGTCGTGTATAAAGTACTTAAACTTATTTCAAGGTACCTGCGCTTTGAAAGAAATCGTACAAATATTACGATTAACTTTTATTAGTTAAGTTTCAGATTAGTTAAAATATTTGAATTTTAACATATGTTTTATTTTGTAAGGATTTGAGGCTATGATTTCTTTTAACTAAAATTATGTTATTTTTGTAAGGTTTTATTTAACTTGCAATGATATTCTTTCCAGTTTAAAATTTGTACTCGAACTTTAACTTACTTTCAAATGTCCGATAGAAGTTAAATTTAACATACTGACTTAAATCCGATGACAATGCAATTATTATGATTTTCGACTCTTACCATCTTATACATACTTATATTAGAGGATAACACAAAAAAATTCGGATATATTACCGTCAAGAAGTTTAAGAAAGAGGTTTAGATTAGATAACACAAACCTGCGATGGTTGTGTTTTTTAACTTTCATAATTACATTTTATGTATTTTTTAACGCTGAATCAAAAAATTACCTTCACTTTTAACCATCATGTCAAGACTTTGCGCAAATCGTAAATTTCAAGGTTAAAAAATAGCGAAAAACCTGATACTATAAAATACATGTGACTTTTTTATTCAGTTTAATTTTATTTAATTCAATAATTTATTAAATTTTTTGGCTTATACTCGGTTTCTTACAGCTAAACAGCTCGGGGGTCCGATGAGGTTGGAAGGGGAGGGGGTATTAATTTTAACTTTTAGCTTTTTAACTTTGAAATTTGCGATTTGAGAAAATTCCTGACGTCATGGTTTAAAATAAAGGTCATTTTCGGATTCAGTGCTAAAAAATACATAAGAATCAATTTTCAAAAGCTAAAAAACAAGCCACAACCCAAAATTTGAAAGACATGGTAATCTAACAGCATTTTAAAATATGTATCATTTTGTAAAGAATTGAGGCTGTTGTTTTCATCCTTTTATTTAACAAAAAATCTGTTATATTTATCCCTTATAATGTTCAATGCAAATTGTACATTTTGCAGTAATATGTCAGAATGATTAAATATTTCAAATTTATATTGCAATGCTAATTTTACTCTCAACCATTTCTTTAATATATCTGACGAAATTATATTTCTACTAAATTTGTGAATGATCCCTAATATGCAGTAAAAAATATACTCCAACTTTAAACAGCTATTACTCGGTCAATTTTAATTGTAGAATAACGGGACGTTTTTTTGCCTTACTTGCCAGTATAACAGGGAAATTTTACTAAATATAACTTATAGGACCGGGGGACCGTATAAAAATTTAGATTCTGTAATTCGTCAATAAATTGTTTTTTCGCTTCAAAAGTTTTATATTAACCCTGCACCTAATTTCGGCCATTTTTGTAATTGGAAGTATGCATCTAGGACTTACGGTTGCGAAAATAAAGGTCGGTCAGGTTATACGTGGATTGTATGTGGTTTTCTAACAGAAAACAACTTTTCTTGTTCAAACAGAACAGAAAGTTTTAGCAAACAATAATTAAAACAATGTCTATAAATACAGTTGGCAGAGAGTATTTCCTATCTGGAAGAAACAAAGCAGTTTAGAAATGGTTACTAGAATCGCAGCGATGAATATCTTTCAATAATTGGTGCAAATTAACCCCTGTTGAAGCAAACTACCATCGGTAATGATACTACATCTGTACTATATTACATACTATATCTATAATATTTTTCTTTTCTTCTATTTTTTAAGCACATCACTTCAAAATTTTACATAAATTTTTAAGTTTATTGATTTTACTCTTCAGTAATCTGGAATTTGTCGAATTTTAATCAACATATTATTTCTTAAGCATTTTTCTGGATTTTTATCATTCTAGAGCCTTTTTTTAATTCATGTTTAAAATTAGTAACATAAGTTTATAAAAAGACAGAAAAAAATTAATTAAACCTTACTCGAAAAATTTTTAAACATAAATAAAAGAGATGCAAGCTTTCGTAAAAAATTAAATAAAGATTTCTTTAAAGAACTAATTACCTTTATGAATTAAAAACCCTGAATGTATAAACATAATAATTCATTTAAATTTTTTCAAGTTTATAGTTACATCATTTGCATTTTTAAGGTTTCAATCTCAAACTACCGAACCCATAAAAATTAAGTAATTTTTTAAGCGTTCAATATAAAATCTAGAACAGCTTATTTGTATACTCTATTTATCCCTATTTACGTGGAATAATAATCAAAATAACTGCTTTAAAAGCCTGTTTTCATGGTAGCATCCATTATGTGTATACAACTTTTGCTGCATAACTTGTTATTTATCGTGAATAAAGTTAAAAAAAAATAAGTTAAGAAATACTGTAAACATGTTTTCCAGAGCAAGTGTTTTTTTTTTTAATGATCGCTAACTCGAAAAAGTAGGGCTATTGGTCATTCAAAATACTCAGAAATAAAATATTTTTGTATTTTAGAATAGCAATCTCATTTTTTTTTCATTCTGTACAAATTTATAAATGAAGTGAATATCAAATTTATAATCAATACAAATTTTCAAAATTTCAAATTTGAGTATTTTTTTTTATTAACTTCTTAAGTGGAAAAAGTCGTGGGAAAAAAAGGTAAACATCCCCTGATAACTCAACAACAAATTATCGTAGAAAAACGTTACTGGCACCGAACAATTGGAAATAAAGTCTACTTTTAAATGATGCATATAAAATTTGCTTAAGAGTCCATCTACATATTAAAACGAACCCAACCTTCATTTTTTTTCAATGGCAATGCACGATTTTAACAAGATATTTCAAAACTTCGGTTCAAACTACGCCTAGACACCAAATTTCAAGTCATTTTAATGATAAGTTTTTGAATTATAAACATTAAAAATTTAGTCCTTCTAATGTTAAATTACATTTTCATATTTTTATTAATACTTCCTGAAGTTATACTCCTAATGTGCTAACTTTTTGTACAGCAATAATACTAAAATACCCAAACATAAATACGTTGAATTTGCAATTTTTATAATTTTATTATACGAATTATGAATTATGAAATTAATATTCGAAAAAGTTGTGAATTGCAACCTACAATTTTTTTTACGTACTTAGATTTATTAAGTCCTGCTGTATGGAAATCCAAAATTTCACATTTTTCTTCCAAGTAGTTTTCAAATTATGCTTAGAAAACGGAAAAATGATGGTTTCAGATCTTCCGTCTATGATAGAAGTGACTAGATTTGAAATTTCTTATGCTTTCCTATAATCTAGCAGTCTTCAATGAATGCTTTAGTGACGCTTAAGATGCCTTGATCAAGAAGGGGACTCTCTCGGTCAACAATCGAGTACTGAACTTAAATATGAATTACAGGCCGTAAAATACGATCGTTTTAAAATAATTAATTTCTCGGAAACTTATCGTACGAATTGCATAAAAATTTGGCTAATTGAAGGGTGTAGAGTTAATTTATGCTGTCAGAATTGTGTACTGCTATTAAAAAAAATAAAGTTATGGTTTGTTTTAATATGTAGATACCTCCTAAGCAAATTTTATATACATCATTTTAAAGTAGACTTTATTTACCAATCGTGTGGTATCAGTAACTTTCTTCTACGATAATTTTTTGCAGAGTTAGTAAGGGGTGTTTACCTTTTTTTCCACGACTGTACGTCGTGGGTTACTGTAAAAAAATAAAAAAAAATCTACGTTATATTCAATGGTTTTAACTCATACGCGGCAGTAGTCAAGGGGTTAATAAGCCATTCAAATTCAAAAAATTTGTATTTTATGTAAAATTGTGAAAGATAAGGTTGTTTTGTTAATCTTCTGGTCTCACAAAGTTTGTTTTCACTGTTTGGTAAATGTCATGAAGAATGTCAAAACAAGAAAGAAAAGGATCAAAGAGCATAAAGTGTACATAAAATTTTGTCGTCAACCCACAGCTCTCTGGCACTTAAATTTTAATCAGAATATTACAGTAGATTTTGATCAAGCAAAAATTATATACCCAACATCTAATAACTACACATCCACTGTCAGAGAATCCATAGAAATTCTGTGTAAAAGCAATTAATTTTGTAACGACGCTCTATCATGCAATATCCCAACATATGCTTAAATATCCTGAAAATGAATCCTGCAATCTTAAACACCCAGTAATTTTCCTCTACATACTTTTAATCCGAAACTCCTTCTACTACTTCCCATTTAAAAACGAAGTGACGTATATGAACAAAGTAACGCATTAAAATGAATGGTACGGCAGTTAAATATTTTCTTCTACGCATATTTAATCCGAAACATTGCTACTTCTACAACTGTCCAGCTGCGCATTTAAAATACAAGTGACGTATGTGAACAAAGTGACGTATTAAAATAAATAGAACGGCACATAAATATTTTTCCCTACATAAGTTCAATCCAAGGCATTACTACTTTTACTTCCAGATACCCTTATAATTATAGATTTTCTTAATTCAATCGAAGTGACGTATTTGAATGAATGGAACAGCAATTAATAAGAAATATTCTTTCAAGATGGCCGTGGGATTGCAGGCCAAAAATGCTAGGAAATTTAAATAAAATGTATATTTTTAACTTGTAACATCTATGTTATTATTATCTTTGTCGCCTTTTTACTTACCCATCATACGTAGTATAGGGTAAGTCTTGTAATTGTTTTAAAGATAGAAAATTTTTTTTGACGGATTTACACGTTTCAGACACTGAAGATTCCGAAAAACATATATTTAGAAAAAAAATTTGTCCGTCCGTCTGTATGTCTGTGTGTCTGTAATCGCTCTATCTCCCGAACAAATTGAGATAGAGACTTGAAATTCAGTGTGTACTTAGGGAGTAATAATGGAAAGAAGCCTATTGAATATCAGTATCCTCGATTAACCGGAACTACTTTTTTCGGATTCTTGAATTATTTGTTCTCATAAAAGGTATACAAAAATTTTCGAAATTATTTATTTGAAGGAGTGAATATAAAATACAATACAAAAACATAAATTTTGCATCATGAATGAACTCGATCGGATAATTAGTTTCCGAGATATTTGCAATTCTATTTTTCACACTGTTCGATTTTTCATGACCCTGTATTTTATTCAAATTTGGATTCAAAGATATATTTTAATTGGAAATGAGAGGCTTAATCCGACACAGTAAACTGTTAGTTAATAGGATTATAATTTTTCGAGTTATAAGGATGTTTTTTTCCCGCAATTCGGTGCTGCTCGATTATCCCGCCGACCAAAAAACTATCGCCAAACTATAAGATTAAATGCCAATAATGGCTTATCGTAAATGTCAAGCATTTAATGCCTCTCCATACCTATAAGGGAGTTACCGTAGGGGGGTTGGGAACTGTTCTGTTGCCAAATAACGCCAAGTTTGTTGCCAACTTGGCGGTATATCGCCAAATTTGGCGGCCAAAATAAGTCGCCAAAAGTGACGCCAACTTGGTGATATCTCTAATATTTCGCCAAATTTCCATAGACTTCCATTGTAAACCTATCGGTATTACTTGCATACAGAAAATCAACAAATTGAGATATTTTAATGCAACAAAAGTAATATTAGCTTAAGAGGTTATATTAATTATATTTAAGGGAGTCCAAATAAATTAAATTATGAATAAAAGTAACATGGTACAATGCTTAGAAAATATCACATGTTTTATTTTCATATTTTATATTATCTATATCCATGATGGGTAAGTATTACGGTGCCCCCCAACGACTAGTTAAGTAAAGCGGTGAGCTTTTTAAAGTTTATATTGTGTATTTTGTAAAGTTTTATTACAGTATTTTGAATGCGTTGGAAAACGTTATATAATCTATGCTGGACGTCTTATTATTTTTTTTCTAATTTAGGTACATTTTTATATAAGACGTCTTGTAATTTCATTATTAATATTTAATTATTTAAATCCAACGAAAAATGTATAAGCTGAAATAAAGATTAATATTCGATTGTTTTTATCATTAACCTTTTGAAGAGAAACTTTTTCTCTGCTCCCCATGGCAACGAAGGACGCGCGATGCGCGCGCATCCTACCTTAGAATGCGACTTCAGTATTATTGCTGGAACGATAGGAAGAGATGTTTTGATTTCAAAAGCATGATCGCTGTAATTTTTTTACAGTTTGTTGATGAGGCTAAGTCTCTCTTTTTCGAAAAACCAGATTAAGTATTTGATAATACTTATTGTAAATATGTATAGAATCATGTATCTGTAAATATTCATTAAATATTTCAAGAAAAGAATTCCTCCTTCATTGATTTTATGTTCGACTGTCTTTGAAATTATCCACATGGTGCATCACGCCGAAAAAGAAAGAAAAAAAAAGTATTTGTTACCTTTTTAATGTCTTCAAAACACAAATAAAGAAATAGAGGATAGTAAGTAATAAGAAGACATGTAAGATAAGATAAGTTTTTCATATTTTATTTCGAAATGTCTGATTTAGAAAAGTTGAAAAAGAACCGAACAGTTTTGAGAACAGCAGTAACAAAGCTGATTAATAATATAGAAAATGTTATGAAGGATAGTCCAATAGATTTTGATAATTTAGAAGAATTATTTATTCAGTTAGATACTAAAGCAGAATTATTGGAGTCAGTTGACGAGAAAATTGAGCCCCTTTTCGGGTTAGACGACTATGAAACTGAAATCAATTCTGTTTATGATTACGCGGATAAAATATCAGTTGCAAAATTCCGGTTGAAGAAAAAATTAACCGAGAACAAAAAAATTGTTAATATTGATTTAAGTAACAGTCAAGATTTAAAATCGAATGTGATTAATGATGAAAACTCAGTTGTTAAATTGCCAAAACTCAATATACAAAAATTCTATAGCGACTGTACGCAATTTATTTCATTTTTTAATACCTTTAAAAATACAATTCACGAAAATAAATCGCTTTCGAAAATTGAAAAATTTCATTATTTAAAGAGTTATTTATCTGGAGCTGCGGCTAATGCTGTAGAAGTTTTTGAAATATCAGAAGCTAATTATGACGCAGCATTGAAAGTTTTAGAAACGCGTTATGGTCAAAAAGACGTAATAATTAATCATCACCTGAACAAGCTTCTTAATTTATCCCTTGTTTATAAGGCTAACGAAATTGAAAAATTGAAAAATTGCACAGTGATATAGAAATAAATGTTCGATGTTTGTCCACATTAGGACTCGAACCAGCAAATTATGGCTCCATGCTTATCCGCGTAATTTTAAAATTAATAACGGCAGAATTAGCTTTGGAATATAATAGACAAAATGTAGATAATTTAACACATTCAGATATACATAAATTATTAGATTTTCTGCACACTGAAATAAAAAGCAGAGAACACACATTTTTTTCGAGAATGAAAGCATTTGAAAGTAATAAAACAAAAATCAAGAGTCAAACAACAAAATCTGAATTTAAATCTACTTGTGAATTTATGAACATTTCGAATGATAAATCGACTTCAGATAGGCAGCTGGCTCATAGCATTTTTTGCAACGATAGTAAACATTCATCTGATTTGTGTGAGGCTGTTGATGTAAACACTAAAAGAAATTTGTTGAAATCTCAAGGAAGATGTTTCCTTTGCTTAGACAGGAAACACGTTATCAAAAATTGTAACTCTAAAACTAGTTGCAAGAAGTGTTCAGGCAGACATAATCAAACGATATGCCTAAAATCTAAATTAATAAAAGAAGTAAACACACCCGAATTAAAAGGTAATGAAAGTGAAACTAGTGAAAAAGTAATTTCGGCTATTTCCTCTACAGAAAATAATAAAATTCTTCTACAAACTTGTTGTGTAAAAATAAAATCAAACGGAAAACAATCTCTAATTAGGTTACTTTTACATTGTGGGAGCATGCGAACCTTTATATCTGAAGAAATAGCAAATAAATTGAATTTACAGGCAATAAGAAAAGAAAAATTGTCGGTTTTTACATTTGGAAATAAGAACCCCATTGAAAAAACCTTTGAAGTAGTTAAACTAACTATTGAAAATAAAAATGTACCTAATTCAAAATTAGATATAGAAGCGCTAGTCACCAATCAAATATCAGCTACTGAAATCCCCCCACCTGAAATCAATGATTTGATGAAAAGTAAACAATTTGAAAATTTAACCCTTGCGGACACACCCACATCCAAAGAACTCATTACATTACTTATAGGTGCTGACTATTATTATGATATAGTTACTGGAAATATAAAACATTTGAAAAAAAAATAGTAGCTGTCGACACCATTTTTGGTTGGTGTCTACAGGGAAAAACAACTGACAGTTATACGCCCTTAGCATTTAATGTAATAGTAGAAAAAAATTTTATTTCTGAACAGATTGAAAAATTCTGGAATATCGAATCATCTGGCCTTTTCAATACTAAACAGGATTCAGATTTTTCAGAAAACAACGTTATGAAGCAGTTTGAGTAAGAAATTAAATACAATGATAAGCGATATACAGTTCGATTTCCGTGGAAGCTTGAAAGGGAATGTTTAAATGACAATCGGAAAGTTGCAGAATATAGATTTTTTAAACTCAAACAAAGATTGATTAAAAACCCTGAATTATTTTTTGAGTATAAGGAGGTGTTAGCAGATTATTTGAAACAAAGTATTATTGAGTTAGTTACAGATCTGAAGAAAAACAAAATGTAACTTTTTATTTACCTCATCGAGAAATAATTAGAACTGATAGGACAACGAGCAGATTACGCATAGTTTTCTATGCCTCTGCTCATGACACAGGCTCACTGTCTTTGAATAATTGCCTGCATGTAGGTCCAAATTTGTATCCTGAAATATTTGATGTTTTGTTACGGTTTAGATTTAATCCCATAGCTTTTACAACTGATATAAAACAAGCATTTCTACAAATAATTATAGTTGAAAACGATCGTGATGTAACAAATTTTTATTTTCACAAGATTTGTTTGATAATTCTAAACCCTTTGAAATATATAGATTCACCAGAGTGTTATTTGGAATTAGTAGCAGTCCCTTTTTATTGGCTGCAACAATTAAGCACCACTTGAAAAAATACACCGAAAAATATCCAAACACAATAAAATTTTTAAATGAAAATATCTATGTTGATGACGTTATAGGAAGTCATGAAAATATTGATCAAGCCCTATCCACGAGTTTACAATGTATCGATATATTTGAAAATGCAAGTATGCATTTACACAAATGGCATACGAACTCTTTACCACTTAGTGAACTATGGAAAGAAAATGGCATAACTTCAGAAGTCAGTTCTGAAGCTTTAAGAGAACAAAATCTCCCTTATAAAGTTTTGGGAATCGCTTGGAATAATTCCAAAGATTTACTTTATTTTGATGTTCGAGGTTTAGTTGATTTCGTTTCAAAAAGAATAGACACCAAAAGATTTATTCTACAAGTTTTAGGCAAGATTTTTGATCCACTTGGATTCCTAGGACCATTTACATTAAGACTAAAATGTATAATTCAACAAATTTGGAATTTGGGTCTAGATTGGGATGACACCTTACCCGAAAATTTACGTATACTTTGGAGTAGCTGGTGTAACGAACTCCCTCATTTGAAAAACTTTTCAGTACCCAGATACTATTTTTCTGACATCACCAATTGGCATGATTATGACCTACAATTGCATATTTTTGCCGATTCGAGCATGAAGGCTTATGGTACAGTTGCTTATTTACGTGTAGCAACAACCACCAAAAATGTTCGAACAGTTTTTGTTGCTTCGAAAAACAGGGTTGCTCCACTGAAAGCGCTTACCTTACCAAGGCTTGAATTGATGGCCACATTGTTGTCGGCCAAGCTAAGTAGTAACATTTTGAAAGCTCTGAAATTGAATGTACCGACTTATTACTGGACGGATTCAAAAATATCCTATTTTTGGATAAAAGGATCCCCTAAAAAGTTTAAGCCCTTTGTCAGAAACAGAATTGAAGAGATCCATAAATTGACCTCACCTGATAACTGGTATCATTGTCCTGGTACTGCCAATCCAGCTGATATAGTTTCTCGAGGATAAAAAATCTCTAGGATAATCAATGATACAACTTGGTTACAGGGACCAGAATGGCTAAGATTACCTCCTGAGTGTTGGCCAATATCAGAAAACAAAGAAATCGCTTATTCTGATGAATTAGAATAAAAAAAATCCTAACGATGTTTTTCAGAGCGAGTGCTTAGTCAAAAAATTCGAAAATCCCATAAACATTTCAAAATATAGTAATTTAGAGAAACTTTTGAGAATTACCGTTTGGGTAAAGAAATTCATTATGAAGCTGAAAAAATCAACTGAAGTGCAAGACGTAGTAACAACCAAAGAATTACTCGAAGCTGAAAATTTTTAGATACAATCTGAACAAAAACAATTTTATAAGGAAGAAATTGAATCTCTAAAAAATATTAAATCAATGGATAAGACGTCATCCTTATCAAATTTCATGCCCTTTATTGACAAAAACGGGTTGATGAGGTTGGGCGGAAGGCCCGAATTTTCTAACCTGTCCGCAGAAGAGAAAAACCGAATAATTCTCCCCAAACATTCTTGGTTAACTACTCTAATAGTTCGTCAAGAACACGAGAAAATTATGCATGGAGGGACAGCCAGTACTTTGGCAAAAATTAGATCTCGTTTTTTGGATACCTAAAGGTCGTCAGTTGGTCAAGAGTGTTATCAAGAATTGTATAATATGTAAAAAATATTTCTCCAAACCAGCAGACCAGATCACCGCACCATTACCAAAAGACAGAGCTAGTGAAGCACCGCCATTCGCAATCTGCGGTTTAGACTTCGCCGGTCCGATCTATATCAGAAATTTTAAAGAAACGCAAAAATCTTACATTGTCCAGTTTACTTGCGGTGTGACTAGAGCCATTCACCTGGAACTCGCGTCTGATATGACAACAAATTCTTTTTTGATGGCATTCAGAAGATTCACAGCTAGACGAGGAAATCCCAAAATTATTTATTCTGACAACGCAAAAACCTTCAAAAAGGCCAAAGGTGAACTCGGAATTTTATACAACATACTGACAGACAAAGTATTTTTAAATTTTATTACAAAAGAGAGAATTATATGGAAGAATATTATAGAAAGAGCTGCATGGTGGGGAGGCTTCTATGAACGACTAGTAAAGTCAGTCAAAGACTGATTGAGAAAAGTAATTGGTAGAGCACTCTTAAGTTATGATGAATTAGCGACTCTTTTGACAGAAGTGGAAGCAGTTTTGAATACGCGACCACTGATGTATGTATATAGCGACAGTGATGAACCAGAACCTCTTACTCCAATGCACTTTTTAAATTTTGGAAATAAACTTTCATTTCCTATTAATTTTTTTGAAATAATTGAAGATTGTTCAAAGAGATCAACACTCCTGAAAAGAAAAAAATATCAATCTTTACTATTGAAACAATTGTGGACCAAATGGAAAAAAACAATATTTAATGGATTTGAAAACAGCCCATTCCTTGAAAAATCCTAATGTCCATACGCCACTGAAAGTGGGCGATGTTGTTTTGATTCAAGATGACGCAAAAAATAAGTTTCTTTGGAAACTTGGTAAAATTCAGACTGCCATTCCTGGAAGAGATGGCAATATTCGTTCATACGAAATAAAAACAGCGAGTGGAATCTTAAAAAGATCCGTCCAGCACTTGTATCCCTTTGAAATACAAAATGACTAAGAAATGACTTTTTGCAGACTTTTTATAAACATTCATAAACTTTTATAGACATTTATTTAGTTTGTTTTTTCTGCATTTAGGACTCTAAATATTTTCTTTCTCTTTTTTAATTTCTAATCTTATTTATATATAGAATCTTTTTGAATTTTTGATATAAGTAAGTATATGATTTAACTGAAAAAAAAATGTGTGTGTTATTTAACTGTCATTATTTTTACTTTGTTTGAATTTAAAGTGTTTTATTTAGAATTTATTGATATTTTGAATTTGACTAATTAAGTGATTAATTATATATTGTTTGAATTCTTATATTTAGTATTTTGTATTCGAATTTTAAAAATTGTATTAGATTACTGAACCACTGATACGAAAAATTGAATTTTTATGATTTTATGATGGAATTTTGATTTGTGAACTTTTTAAGAGTTCAGGTGGGGAGTGTGAAGAGAAACTTTTTCTCTGCTCCCCATGGCAACGAAGGACGCGCGATGCGCGCGCATCCTACCTTAGAATGCGACTTCAGTATTATTGCTGGAACGATAGGAAGAGATGTTTTGATTTCAAAAGCATGATCGCTGTATTTTTTTTACAGTTTGTTGATGAGGCTAAGCCTCCCTTTTTCGAAAAACCAGATTAAGTATTTGATAATACTTATTGTAAATATGTATAGAATCATGTATCTGTAAATATTCATTAAATATTTCAAGAAAAGAATTCAGAAAGCACCTCCTTCATTGATTTTATGTTCGACTGTCTTTGAAATTTCCCACACCTTTAGCACTCGAGGGTTCCGGAGCGGAGCCATTTAAAATTTGTCTTCAAACTCGAGGGTTCCGCTACGGAGACAATGCAAATAATTTTGTGATACCTGTCTAGAAAAGCCAAGATTACATATTGGCAATTGCTTCGAGAGGTATCACACTTTGGACGATAACAAAATGTAATAATTTTATAATTTTTATTTGTTTTTTTTATATATCATAACATTTGTATTCATAAAGAATTAAAAAAAAATAATAAGATATTACTAAAATCGCTTTGAGTTGCTGGTAATACGAAGGAAAAAAAACTTCGAGTGCAAAGGGTTAAAATTTATCAGAGCTAGAAACTGTTATTTACAGTGGATGGCATAGTGAAATAGTTACAAGAAAGAATTGCATAATTCGACGCCAAATAGTATAAATGTGTTTAGTTTTTTAAGAAAAGAGCATAATAGTTAAATTCGAAGGAATTTTTACACTGTAAAAAATAATTGTGTAAATTAGTTACTTTTTCATAAGTATATGTGTAAATTTGTAAAATTACACTTTGTCATTAAAGTTAGTCACTTTCTCTAAGTATATGTGTAAATTTGTAAAATTACACTTTTGTCATTAAAGTTACTCTCTTGTCATAAACATTTACCTGTATTTACGTGTATTTATCGGCTTAATGGAAGTGTGTAAATTGTTATTACGTCAAAAACTCAAACAAGTGTGTAAATGTTAGATAGTTTTACGGATTTACCCGAATTGGTGTGTTAATGTAAATTTAAAAATTTTGAGTATGACACAAACATATGTGTTTTTGTATAGTACACCGAAATATGTGTAAGAATATTACACATATTTTTTTTCAAAAAAATTATGGCATTATTCTTCCTGTTCTGACCAGAAAATCAGAGTTCTAACTTTTTACGGCTCCTCTTTCATCTTCACCTAACACTTCCTGTATGATGGCAGTTTCATAATAATGGAAGCCATCAGTCCATCAGAAGAAAATGATCCATTCCAAAGGTATAAGTTCGATTAACTCGGATAATCGGGACTCTACTGTATCTGTATTTGTATAGATACCGGGTGTCCCAAAAATGACTGATGGATTTTAAAATTCAATAACTTGCAAACGGTGACAGATATTAAAAAAAAATTCTTGCAGGAGTTTTTTTTTACAGTGATTCTTGATTTTAGTTCGAATTTCAAACAATAGATGGCGCTGAGAGCAATAGGTGCTCAGTCCAGATCCGATTTTTGGTACTTCGGGATCCATTCAATGCATTTTAATCTCCCTTTTTCACATGGAAGAAGGGAGAGGCTCAAAAATTGAGCCTGGATTTAGCGGTTATTGCTTTCAGCGCCATCTATCGATGCTATTTGTAACTAAAACTGAAAATCACAGCATAAAAACTCCTGGCATTTTACATAACACTCCTGCAAGAATTTTTTTAACGCCTGTGACTGTTTGCAAGTTACTGAATTTTAAAATCCATCAGTCATTTTGGGACACCAGGTATACTTCTTTTTCATCGGGGGCGACACTAAATTCTGAAAAAGCAGAACTCCTGTTCTCTAGTTTTTGTTCTTCTTTTTCCAGTAATACGTCAATGGCAGCCATCAAAGTTCAGATACTTTCAGTATCGCCTACGAAAATGATGGAGGCAACACGCAATGTGCATTGCGTGATAGAAATTTCGCTTTCGCCAGAAGAAATCGTCAGTCGAAGAGTATGATGCTACAGGTCACTTATGGAGAGTCTGTTCTTCCCTGTAGCACAGTTTGATGTTGGTTCAAGATGCTTTAGAAAGAGAAAGACAATCATCTTCCAGGGAAGAAGGACTCGTAGTTCCCTCTAACTGAGCTTACAGAAGTAAACATAATACCGTCGTTATTATTGTCAGAGAAGATCGTTAGATATGAGAACTGTTACAAATATTGCAGATATAATGGCGTTCCATCCATACTTTGGTAATGGAAAGTGAACATGAGACGTGTTTGTACGCCTTGAAATCCGAGACTCCTCATACCCGAACAACAGGACGTTCGCGTGGAGGTTGTTCGAAATTGAAGGTGGTGTTACATGAACATGAGATGAATCCTCTAACGTAATAATACGCTTCGACTGACGATTTCTTCCGGTGAAAGCCAAATTTCTATCACGCAAGTGCATACTTGTTCATTGCGTGTTGCCTCCATCGTTCCCCTAGGCCAGGGTTAGCGAACCTTTTTGGTGACGCATGCCACATTTGAACAAAAATATTTTACATGACAATGACGTGCCAAATAAAAAACAAATTTAGTAGGTGAAAAAATAATGGCTTAAAATTACGTAAAATTTTCTATTAAGATTTAAAAAAGATGCGGAACATACGTGTAGGTATTACAATATAATAATTATGGCAACAAATATACTATTTTAGAAAAAAAAATTAATGCGATGTAATTTGATTTCTGTTGTTGTACCTTAATATTAGGTTAATTTCAATACAAAATGAACCGGATTTATCTGACGAGTGCTTTCAGTTTGAGTTTTGATATTATTTCTTTGTGTAAACAGTAAGTGACTCGAAAGCATAAATAGGCAGGAAAACTGTCAAAATAGCAAATGCCAGTTTTTTTAATAGCCCTGAAATAAATTCTAAGTTGCCATAACTTTACTGTCGGAATTTAATAATCACTAATAACAAATTCTTATAGATAGTTTTCAAATATCATCTTTGTTTGAGAAAACAATTCAGCCAATAATTAGATTGGAATATTATATGCCGAAATTAAAATCATTTGATCGAATATAGAAAAGATCGATCAATCGCGATTTTGTGTTATCCCATTTTATTTTGATTTAGAGCCACAACAACGTCGTGCCAAAATTATTTTTTCGCGTGCCAAAAGTTGCATGTGTGTCATAGATTCGCCGCCCTTGCCTTAGGGCGATAATGAAAGTATCTGAAGTTTCATGGCTGCCACTGACGTACCACTGAAATAAACGAACAAAAAAATTACCACGTATCCACTATACATTAAGCTAACAATGGAACATAGTAAATTTGCGTGCAAAAAAAATATGATCATTCTTTATTCAACAGCCCTCATATTTTGAAATTTCTGAAATAATGAAATAAATAAAATGAGTATGCATTAAGGATTTTTTTTAAAAATGGATGAGTACTATATTAAAAACATTTTATTAAGATTAAAACATCTGACAAACAGTACACTGTAGAAAAATTCCTTTCAAGATTCTACCATTTGATGGTGCAAAAAAAAAAGCAGAAGCTTCAAAATATTGCTCAACTGAAACAAAAAATGCGAAACTTCAAAAATGGTTTGATTTCTCCCCACCTTTTGGCAATATCTAACAGCAATAAAAACAGAGGTATGCACTTTCAATATGCGATTTTAAAAAACGGGGATATTCGCCTGCTTGTCTAGTGGTTACAACGCTGGGTACAAGTTTGAATCCTCGCACCACTTTGGAATGTCGGTAGCTTGTTTTACTTCTTACGATAGCACTTGAAACACAGATAATTGTCTGACTATAATCTTTGTTTGCAATGGAAAGCTATAGCGAAATTATGGTTAAACATTTTACATTTTTACATAACATTTACCAGTTTAAGATTGTACCGGATCACCGAATATTTCGACAAATTTTCACCGCTTTATTGTGTCAACTTTCTCTGCACAAAGTTTTGTTGTAATGTTGATCCAAATTTTTCACACTGTATATTCCAAATTTGGATATTCATGGGGAAAAAACAAACACTTATTTTACAGAAATAGCTCTCCTAACAAGTCGCATTCTTCATCATGCTAGGAAAAACGGTACTTTTATGTTAGTCGTGCTCAAATATCGGTAATAGAATTTTTTTTTTCCTCGTCAATAACAACTTCTATTTTTCGCGTGTGCAAATTAGAAAGAATATTTTTATGGAGAAATAAAATGTTTTGTTTATGGCATTATTTCATGTTTTTTTTTTCTTTTTAATACTTTAAATGAAATTAGGGAATGGCTGTATTTAACCCTTAAGTGGTGAGTTGATTTTTTATAACATAAGTGGTGAGGTGGGGTGTATGACACCCCAAAGTTTGACTTCTTACACACTCCACAAAATTTGGCGAATTAAAATAAGAAAAGTTCCTGTGAATTTTGCATTATTTAATTATGTAAAAACAACAAAAAAGTTCTGTAAGTGTACATACATGTACATATAAATTCAGGTATCTAGATACCACAAAAATTTTGTGTGCAAATATAGAGCTCATGCACAATTGCTATATAAAAAAAAAATAATATCAAAATTACAATCAAGCTACACCATATAGAAGATAAATAACTGAATTAAGTATAAAATAACAATAAACATAAAAAAAAAGTTTTTTAAAGTAAAAATTACAAGTCTTCATTTCTTTCATTTCTACATTCATCGCAAATGGGTGCTGAACACGATGCACATACAGGCAGTTCACAAACTGCACAAATAGATTTAGTTTTTCGGTCATTTTGTCTTGGGCACTTTGCACACCTAGTTTGCTTGCTCAGGACTCTTTTCTTACCAGTTTCTGGCTTTATTTTTAGAATATTGTGAATCATACTTTTCATAGCACGAGGAAGTCGAGTATTCATTAAACGTCTCTGCAGTTGCGATGCTATTAATTCTTGTGCCAATGATTTTATGAAATCAAATCTGCTTTGTTTAGGATTATCTGGGAATGAAGAGAAGATCACGTAGGAATGAACAAGAGAAATATTTAAAAGATTGAAGAAAATGGCCATGGGCCACCTTCGTCTTCGCCGGCTTGTTGAGTATTTTGTGCATTTCTCATCTAGTGCATCCACTCCTCCTTTGGTAATATTGTAGAATTCTATTATCTCAGGTTTTCCACTTTCAGAGTCTATTGATTTATCGTGGTGCATAGATGAAACTAAAATCACAGCTTTATTTCTCTTTGGTACGAAGGAAACAAGTGTAACATCATTTGAAAATCCAAATAGGCAAGAATTAGTTTCTCTTTTTTTTGCAGGCAAAAAATACGAAGGGATCTCTTTCTTATTTTTCTTAATTCTTCCTACATATGTGAGACCTCTTTTCTTCAGTTCAGATAATAGTTCTACAGAAGTAAACCAATTGTCGGCAGTAATGTTTCTGTTGGTGCCTTCTAAGGGCTTCACCAGATTGAGTACAGCTTGAGTTGGCTTAGCAATTTTTTTTTCTATCTCTGAAAGAGTATTTCCATCACTGCCCTTTCCAGTATAAATATATCTATTCCAAAAATAGTGAGTCTTAACATCGCATAAAACAACAAGTTTTATTCCATACTTTCTAGGCTTACTTGGTATGTACATCCTAAATCTGCATCTGCCACGAAATCCAACTAGCATTTCATCTATACAAGCATATTCTCCTATCGAGTAACTTTTTTGACAGTTTTCTACAAATTTGTGAAATACCCAAGAAATCGCCGCAGAAGGATCAGTTTCCTTCCTTACGTTTCTATTTTCTTCGTTGTCAAACCGAAGACATATTAATAACACATACATTCTTTTCAAGGGCATACAGCATCGAAATATTTCTCTTCCTGTTCCATCAGTCGAGAATAGTGATTTCAGATCCTCATCATTAGACTTGAAAATGGCTGTTAAAAACAGAAGTCCCAAGAAAGCTTTCAATTCTGTCAAATCTAAATCTCTATAGTCCATTCTGTCAGCATCAGAAATTTTCTGCCTAATTTTAATTAACTTCTC
The DNA here is from genome assembly GCA_963932465.1 of Maratus speciosus. Classification (NCBI taxonomy): domain Eukaryota; kingdom Metazoa; phylum Arthropoda; class Arachnida; order Araneae; family Salticidae; genus Maratus; species Maratus speciosus. Next base: position 268,347,554 of record OZ010786.1, read on the forward strand.
GTTACTTCGAAGAACTATCTCGGTCAAAATATCTTCTGTGAAAATTAAACTCCAAGCATCGGACTGAGAACAAGATTTACCGAACTGCCGAGCAAGTCCTATGTTTCCTGGTAAGTGAGATATAATATTATGTGCTCTTGTACGTGTTCTACTAATTGAAGGTACATTTGACCACTTGTACCTATTTCGTCCGTAATAATTCGATGAGGATTTGCATTGCCCAGATGATGGATGATCAAAGTCTCCAGATTTATCATATGCACGAGCCTTTTTTATTGGTACAAAAAATTCTTCGCCACTTCCACATATTTCGGAATCGCTGCTATGATGACTTTCAAAATTTGCGTCATTTTCTATGTTGTCACTTCCACATATTTCGGAATTACTGCTGTGGTCACTTAGAAAATTTGGATCATTTACTGTGCCATCATTTCCACTCAGCTCACTTTCTTCATTGAGGATTGTATTAACCCAGTCACTAAAACCAGGGTCATTAACATTCATTTTTTGCGGAAAAAAAGCCATAATTACTGCCAAAAGAAATTTCTGAAATACGTAAAAAACTTTCACTTTTGGTGAGGTGGGGTTGATTACACCCCGGAACGCAAAATACTGGACTACACTCAGAGATAACTTGCTCTATTATGCCGAGTCATTTGCTACATAGCTTGAAAAAAAAGGTACATGGACTCGTAGCGCCATCTAGTAATGTAAAATAGTAATATTTTAGAATTTAAATTTGTCTGGGGTGAAAAACACCCCACCTCACCAGTTAAGGGTTAAATGTATGTATTTTAAATAAAATGAATGCAACATGAATATGGTATGGGAACAATGTTTGGTGATTTATCGCTTGTACCCGGCTAACATAAAAGTACCAGAAAAACATATGGATTTATATTATGTACAGTTCTGATAGTAAAATGCGCCACTCTATTGTATTTCATTACCGAATTGTCACACAGATATGCGAGAGATACCATTCAGTTGAAAATAGTGTCTACTTTCAGAAAAGAAATGCAATTTGGGGGGTTGTCTACACATTAAAATTTGCACCAACTTTCATTTTTCAAACAATAATTTATATTTTTGACACTACATTTGTCTTCTTCGCATCAATTATAAATCATATCAAGATTGCTGAAAAAGGTGTAGTTTACACACTTTTTTTAATTTTCATACAGTTATAAAATAAAATATCTTAGGACTTTATCCACCATAACTTTCGAAAGATATTAAGATATTGAAATGAAAAGTAACTGAAACATATAGTTAATTATCAGAAAAATTACAGAATTTATCAATATAAAATAAACTCGCTTTACATGAAATATGCTCTCTAATATTCTCTTTTAAACTGACACAAATTAAAATTGGTCTATATCGCGAAAACTAATGATTGATATGAGATGTAAACATATACACCAATGTTTTATACAACTGTAGTTTTTTTATTCACGTAAAAATCAATGTAGGTCATAACTCATATTTTTTTCAATATGAATTGTTAAATAATTTTCATAATTGTCTCTAAATCAAAATAGTGCCTGGAATATGTTTGGTTCCATTCATTGTATCTCATTTAGGGGTCTTGTACCTTTTAAACGCGTCGATAACGAAAAACTTCAAATTTTGAATTAGTTTATCTTCGAAACCTTTTTATGTATAAACATGAAATTTTGGATATTGATGAAAGAGATTATGCTTTGTAATATGCTATCGTTAGAAACTTATTAGCCTTTTACAGAATTTGTGTATCGTTGAAAACAAAATAGCTCTTTTTTTACTCCAGAAGTCATTGCGCGCATGATATCTTGAGAAAGTATGTATGGATTGTCATGAAATTTGGTAAAGATACTAAACAAATATGTGTGTTAAAAATGAATTGCTTTTAAATATTCACAATGGTAATATTTTAGTTATGAATATTTTTATTCATTAAAAGTATAATATTTCGATTTTTATTTTTACAAAAATATTTTTTTTATATAGTTAATAAAATAATTTTGGCCTAAGAGTAGTTCATTTAAACACACATATATGTTTAGTATTTTTACCAAATTTCATGACAATTCATACATGCTTTCTTAAAATACCATGCGCGCACTGACTTATGGAATAAAAAAACGAGCTATTTTGAGTTCAACAATACACAAATTCTGTAAAAGGCTAATAAATTTCTAATGACAGCATATTACAAAGCACAATCTGTTTAATCAATATCCAAAAGTTCATGCTTATACATAAAAAGGTTTTGAAGATAGATTAATTCAAACTTTGAATTTTTTCGTTAAATTTCGTCACGTTTAAAAGGTACAAGATCCCTTAAACGAAAAGAACAGAAAACATTTTCAATCAGCTGATCTTTTCTGGAAGATATTAATTAAAGTTTGTCACATGGATATTGGTCAGGTACCTTTGAAAGAGTAAAAAAAATATTTTTTTATTTAATAGCTTATATTAAAATTTTATTTTTAAGGTATATTTAAATAGAAACCCCATGCACAAATTCACTTTAGAAGGGAAGTTATGACGAAAACAGTCTGAGATCTCTTTATGTTATCAAGGAGCAATTGGATCTTTAAAGTTAATTTCCTCAAAACGTTGATTTTATTCACTACGCGCATGATTTCTAATAAATGGCTGGATAGAATTTAATGAAATTTTAAAAGAACGTAACAACCTTATAGATGCACAAAATGACCTCTATATTGTTCATCAAGTAACAAATTTAGAAATTATGACTATTTTTATACAAAAGAAAATGTACAAATTTTGAGATTTTTTATTTTAATTTATTTTCTCAAAAACTAATCATTATATATATTTTTTTTTTCAGTATAGGTCATTTTAAACACATATTATATCTCTATCCAATAAAAAATTTTGGTCTCACTTTGACAATTCATTTATGAGAAATCATGCGCGCAAGACATATAAGGTGAATTCGTTTATTAAAAAAACATTTAAATTTCATTAAATTTCAAATGAAGTTAAAGAAAAACTTTATATGCATCTAGACTTTTTTTCAGAACATTAACTATTAGCCTGTGACTCTTTTAATGTGTATTTAAAATTTCAAAAGTTAATCAGATGCGAAATTATAGCAATCCATATCAGTGTCTCATTTGCATGCATTTTCTCAGTTTCAAAAGTACCTGACCTCTTAATAATAGCATCCTCAAATTTCGATCGCTTCTGACTCTATGAAGATCTAAAAAAATATATAAACTATACGTTTTTTTCAGGCTGTATTGATCCAAGGAATCCAAATAAAATGTCAAAAGTGAGTACTACTATTTGAAAAATCAAGGTTCGATTTTCAATATGTAGACAATACCTCTTACAAGATTACATCCATATTCGAACAGTTGACTCACCTGCCAAACAAATGGTACCTCTCGCGTATCTCTGAGACAATTAGGTGATACTATACATGGGGTGGTACTTTTTTCTCGGTGAAAATTGAGAATTAATTAAAAATCAAGACTGCTTCTTTGTTATAGGGGACTTGGCATGCGACTTATATTGATAATCAAATGCACAAATGTTTGTTTTTTCTATATTTACACCATTTGGTACACACATTGACAAGCAATCTGTTTAATTTATACATAAATAAGCCATACAGTAATGTAATACAAACTGTACAACATAAATAAGCCATATAAGATTGTGAATTTTTTCTTTAGTTGTCGTTTCATTTTCGTGATGGTTTACAATATTTGGAGCGAAATCGTACTTTCTCGAGACTGAGTAATGCCAAATAGCCTATAGCAAAGAAGTACCAAATTAAGTTTTCCTTTCAAAAGTTGAAAAACAGTACTTCTAAAAAAACTTTTTTTTTTACCTTTTTGTTTTTCTTTCTATTAAAAAAATATTTCTTTCTGGCAAAGCATTTCCATCTTTTAAGGGGAAAGGGACCTTAAAATCTTTAAAAATAATTTTTTTTATTTTTTGTAAATTTCACCTAAATATTATATGCATTATGGCATGCATTTATCACAAAAAAAATTATTATTGAGAAAAAATGGAATTTTAAATTTTTGTCTTAGAAATCTTCGAAATGCCCCCTGCGTCTTCCATATCAATGAAAATCCCCAATATTTTTTATAAAAGTTTGTTTTATATATATAAATAAAATAGAGCATCGAATTTTAAATATTTGAATTTAAAGGTAAAAAAAAATAATTAAAAATTTTGAAATTTTTTCGAAAAAATTTCAAAAATTTTCAATTTTTCAATTTTTTTTAACTTTTAAATTCAAATATATAAAATTTGATGCTCTATTTTATTTATGTATACAAAACAAACTTACATAAAAAATATTGGGGATTTTCATTGATATGGGATGCGCAGGGGGCATTTCGAAGATTTCTAAGACGACGCATAGAATTCCATTTTTTTCTCAAAAATAAATTTATTTTTTATATTTTTTGTGCTAAATGCATGCCATAATGCATATAATGTACCCCTGAATAATATTTAAGATAAAATTTACCAAAAATAAAAAAAATGAAAATTTTTGAAATTTTTTCGAAAAAATTTCAAAATTTTTAATTTTTTTTTTTTACCTTTAAATTCAAATATATAAAATTCGATGATCTATTTTATTTATATATATAAATCAAACTTTTATAAAAAATATTGGGGATTTTCATTGATATGGGGCGCGCAGGGGGCATTTCGAAGTTTTCTAAGACGACGCATAAAATTCCATTTTTTTCTCAAAAATAATTTTTTTTTTAATTTTTTTTTTGTGATAAATGCATGCCATAATGCATATAATGTACCTTTGAATAATATTTAAGATGAAATTTACAAAAAATAAAGAAAAAATTGTAAAATTTTGAAATTTTTCACATTTTTTTTTTTTTTTTACCTTTAAATTCAAATATATAAAATTCGATGCTCTATTTTGTTTATGTATATAAACCAAACTTTTATAAAAAATATTGGGGATTTTCATTGATATGGAAGACGCAGGGGGCATTTCGAAGATTCCTAAGATTTCGCGTAAAATACCATTTTTTTTCTCAAAAATAAAATTTTTTTTAATTTTTTTTTGTGATAAATGCATGCCATAATGCATATAATGTACCCTTGAATAATATTTAAGGTGAAATTTACAAAAAATAAAAAAAATTATTTTACGGTCCCTTGTCCCCTTAAGCTGAAAAACCTGCATCTTGTGTTCTACTTTTTGAAAAATATTTCATTCCGTTACAGTTTGCTTCTTGTTAAGAGAACTTTATTGATTTCGCTATGCCGGGAAACTTCCGGCACAAAAAGGATATTATTCGTTTATGATGCATGCAATTATTTTACTCAAAAGTTTTAAAATATTTTATTGATAAGAAAGCGTTCAGTATATTAAAATAACAGTTTTGCTCTTTCATATATAGTACCAAAAATGACAGATGCTCCAAACTTTGTGTAGAGAAAGGAAATCTCATTATATAGCTTGTTATTTTTTCAATGAAATACAAAGTTTTATACGTCTTTTTCAGATTAGTTTTTTCTACTGAAAGATAATAAATTGATTGCATTTGTTAATGAATTAAAATCAAGTGAAATCGATTGTGTTCAATTTATTAAATGTATCTGATGCTAAGTGATTTCTTTTCGTTGTTGTTTTGTTTATTACTTTCTTCTATATTTACACGAAGAAAGTATTGGATTCATGAAAATTTTCGACTTCCGGTTTTCGACGGATTTACATGTTTCAGGGGTCAGAAATCCCGAAAAACATGTTTTTACGAAATGTCTGTCTATGAGTCTGTCTGTCTGTATGTGACACAAATTTTGTGTGCTCTATCTCAAGAACTAATGCACGAAATTTAATAAAAAGTTTATATTCAGGTAGTCCCTAATATAAATTGATGCTGATTAGTTTTTCGTGTAAATCGCCCGACAGGTGGCACTGCTATACTGCGTTTTTCGCGATTTCTGCAATAGCTCTATCTCAAGAATTAATACACGGATTTTCATCAAACTTCAGATTCAGTTAGTCCTTGATATGAATTGATGCTGATTACGTTTTGGTGTAAATCGCCCAACAGGTGGCGCTGCTATACTGCATTTTGCAGGATTTACACGATTTCCGCAATATCTCTATTTCAAGAACTAATGCACGGATTGTCCTCAACTTCAGATTCAGTTAGTCCTTGATATAAATTGGTGTGCTAATTACGTGTTGGTGTAAATCGCCCAACAGGTGGTACTGCTGTGCTGCTTTTTTCACGATTAATGCAATAACTCTGTCTCAAGAACTAATGGACAAATTTTCAACAAACTTTAGTTTTAGTAGAACGTTCTCACAAGTTTTTACTATTTAGGTTTTGGTATTAATCGCCCAATAGGTGGCGCTGCTATGTTGGAATTTTCACGATTTTCGCAGTAGCTCTATTTCAAAAAATTATGCACGGATTTTCTCCAAACATGATATTCAGCAAGATGTTCACATAAGTTATTGCTGATTAGATTTTGGTATAAATCAACCAATAGGTGGTGCTGTTAGGCTGCATTTTGCTGGTTTACATGATTTTAACGATAGTCATATCTCAAGAACTAATGCACAGAATTTCATATTCATAGAATCCTCATCAGGGGCATAGATTGCCATTTAATTCTGGCAGTGTGATCGCGAATTTTGGAGAATCTTGTGATTGGTACATCCGATTAGTGTTTACTGTTCTACTTTTTGAAAAATCTTTCTCTCCGTTACAGTTTACTTCTTGTTAAGAGAACTTTATTGATTTCGCTATGCCGTGAAACCTCCGGCACAAAAAGGCTTGGTTTGTTTGGTTTGTATTTATGACGGCCAATTATCATCACGAGGGATATAAGCCCTAAGGGGGGAGTGCCCTTCGTGGGGGTCTTTCTAAGGGAACCTAACCCGTATTTACACTTAGGCACAGAAAATATATCATTCGGTTATGATACATGCAATTATTTTATTCAAAAGCTTAAAAATATTTTATTGATAATTAAGAGTTCACTATATTAAAATAACAGTTTTACTCTTTTATGTATAATACCAAAAATGACAAATGCTGCAAACTTTGTGTAAATAAAGAGAATCTCACTATATAACTTGTTATTTTTCCCATAAAATACATAGTTTCATACATTTTTTTCAGACTAATTTTTTCTACTGAAAGTTAATAAATTGATTGCTTTTTTAATAAATTAAACTCAAATGCAATCGATTGTGTTCAATTTATTTTGTGTATCTGGTGTTAAGTGATTTCCTATCGCTGTTGTTTTGTCTATTTATTTATTTATTAAGTGAAATAGCGACTATCTATCTAAGTAAACAAGTTTTGTTATATCCAGTTACTTAGTACAGTTCATTTTAAAGACAAAATCTTAAAAAGTTTATTCCACAAAAATCGACTTTATTTCGGTAATTTAAAAAAAATCCCTGCCGGCCCGGCCTACAAGCGGAGGTAGATTTCGAAGTTAAGTATACTAATTTCACCAACAAAAACTAAATCATGATTAGAGATAAACCCACTTTAACAAATTTATCTGGCCGCTTTTGAAGATTTTTATTGTATTTTTATATAAGAGCTGGTTTTATCAGAATAATGTTAAGGCGGTATTAAAAAAAAATACTTTTGCTCAACAACTCAAAATTTTCTGGCACATTTTCAGATTCATTTTTAATAGAAAAAATATGAAACTTGCTGACGTGATTTTTGAAGAGATTTATAAGCGACCTGTGGTTTTATTTTTCGTTCAATTAATTAAAACTTCATTTATAAACAATTATTTTCTCAGTAGGTCAATCTTTTTCGTTTCTAACACAATCACTTCGGGAAATTCGGTTCAAAATGCCCACTTTGACGTCATTTTTTGAAATATATTCTGCCTCTATCAAAAAATCGATCATTACGGTACATCATATAGTTTTTGAATAAGAGAATATACCGATTGGATGCGTTTGAGAGCAAAAATGAATTTAAAAATGAGTCAGAAAATAAGCAGTTTGGATTTGAATACACCCTTAATACGATGATTTTTTTTTCTTCAACCGCTATGTATTTTTAATTTGTTTTTGCTGCAAGAATTGGTCCTATAAAAAACTTGTCAATATAAATGTTGTAGACAATATTAAGAAGATATATAATAAATTCGTGCAGACATCATGCAGATTATCTTGTGAATTGACGAAGTTATTGATTTTTTCTTCTTCAACTCCCCCTTTTTGTTTTCGTTTTTATTTAGTTATTTTTTATTTTTTTGCGGTACGAATTGGTCCTATCAAAAACTTGTCAACATAACAATATTAAGAAGATATATAATAAATTCATGCAGATATTATGCAGATTATCTTGTGAATTGACGAAGTTATGGATTTTTTCTTCTTCAACTCCCCCTTTTTGTTTTCGTTTTTATTTAGTTATTTTTTTTTTATTTTTTTTTTTTTGGCGGTACGAATTGGTCCTATCAAAAACTTGTCAACATAAAAGTTGTAAATATTATTAAGAACATTTATAATAATTTTAATTGGATTTGATATCTTGAGAATTGGCGAAGTTATGAATTTTTTCTCTCTAAAACCCTATTTTTGCGGTTCTTGCGCCCATTTTCAATTCTATCAAAAATCTGTGATGCATAAATTTTTGGCCCAATTTTTAGAAGTAATAAAAACTTTAAACTGATTTGATATGTACAAAAATTATGAAGTTATGGGGTTTTTTTCGGTTTTCACAAAGCCCCTCCCTATTTTCATCCCCTTGGTCCAATTTTGCCCATTAACGAACTTAACCGAGATTTTATGCCTCTTGAATTTATGTATCAGTTTGGAAGAGATTTTTGCAGAATTATGGAAGTTATCGTGTCCAGAAGAAAGTGATATATGTATATATATATATATATATATATAATTTTTACTGAGGGTGGTTTTGGGCTCTAGGGGTCATGATCGGTGTATATCTGTAAAAAAATTTCAGAAATCCCAACATAGTGGAGAATGTAATAGGTAGTATTTCATACGAAATCTACCTAAAAACTGAAGGACAACTTTAAAATAATTTGCATAGTTTACAATCCCTTGATATTTTTCGTTTTATTATTATTAACCATTTGGGAAAATGGTTATTGTCCTCGTCAGGGTAGGAAATCAAAAACATATCTGAAGCTTTTTATTGATTTAATCCGCATTTTATTCGTTTTCTGATTGGTCTATACAGTAATCTGCATTTCCCTTTACTTTCAACAGAGATGTATACTTCTGTTGCCACTATTACAAAAAAATAATAAAAACTACAAAAAAAATAATAATAATTCAGAAACAAATTGAGATACAGCTTTCAAACAAATTGCATTTAAAAGTACATTTTTTTCTCTATAGGACGGTGTAAAAAGTAATATTGTGGGATGTTTAGAAGTTTAAGAATGAAATTTCATTTAAAATTGGTCGTCAGATTTCTTGGAAATCTGACGATGGAAAAGCCTTTTCCCGAAAATGAAATGCTTGGATAATACGTAAGTTTGAGGTGAAAAATACGCAAGTTTCAGGTGGATAATAGTGTTATTACACGTAAAAATTGCAAGCGACAAAAATCACCTGCGACTCCTCAGATTTCCTGAAACTTACGTATTATCCACCTAAATCTTACGTATTATCCAAGCATTCCATTGGCTATTCGGGAAAAGGCTTTTCCATCGTCAGATTTCCAAGCATTTGATTGGCTGTTACTGGCGACTCACTTCGTTTCAGGCGTCCAAGACGCGCCGACAGAAAAAAAATTGCTTGCTTTCGAAGCGACTCCCCTGGAGCCATAGGAATAACATGGAGACGCCTGGAATTTCAAGCGACTTTGACTCCTCGTGTAATAACACTATAATACGTACGAGTCGCAGGCGATTTTTTTCGCTTGCAAATTTTACGTGTAATTACACAATTAATGTTTAATTCATGGCGTAAATAATGTATGATCAATTCCGTGCGATTTTTTATGTATTACATTTTAGTCTTTGAAAAAATCATTTTCCAAATGGTCGTTGTAATTTGTTAAATTGCTTTATTTTTTAATTTAAAGAGTATTTTATTAAACGGGGTTTTATAAATTATCATTTAATTCGTTGTTTTCTATTAGATCCACATACCTAAATCAGTTGCAGTAAATCGCTGCGCGAGGCCCACGAGCCGCAGAGATACCTCTTTTTAAAAAATCGGAATCTTCATCTTATTTAATCGCAGAATTTCTCTCATTAAATAAGGCACATATTACTTTTCGCAAATAAAGGTGTGAGAATACTTATCTCAAAAAAAGTAGTGAGTAACCACATGCCTAAATGGATGAAATATATTTCAAGGGTATACACAATAGAAATCAGTTGTGTTGCTTATTTTTCGAAAACATATAATGAAAAAAAAATCAATGTATCTGACCCATACAAATAAACCATACAATGTTCTACAAGCTTGTTAAATAACATAAATAAAGAATAAACACTGCAACTACACGTTACTTATAAAAAAATTAAATGAAGCATGAATAAAAGAAACCAATGTCCCTGATAGATACCAGTGCAAGGTTCAGATGGAATCATCGACAACTAACGATACTGAAGATAGAACAATTGGCTCTACATTTTTGAGAATTTTTTTTTTTATGCACATAGAATTCTTTTTCCTGCTTGAGCTTGGATTACCTTACCCCTTTAAACCCTGACACGCACAATTGTGCGGGTGATATTAAAGTAAAAGAGAATGACTATTTCCTGTTTTTGTGAGATTTAAAAGCAAATCTGCACATTTATATGAGTTAATTGACTTCAGATGTTTTGATAAGACACAACTAAGGGGCACCAACTACAATACAGGGTTAGATTTTCTGCTATTAAAAAGACTATATCATCTGATTGCAATAAACAAAAAGAATGTACTGTCGTAATTTCTTTTAAATATGATTTTAGTGTTTGCTTAGATTTAATTTTTCTGTTCATATACTTTATTCATGATTTTAATTGATTTTGTCTTTGTAAATTCAATTAGACTTTACAAAAGTTGAAAAACAAATGACCCACACAATTGTGTGTGTACGGCATATACTATTTCCAAAATAGGTACAATTCCTAATATATAACATTTTTATTTTTATACAACCATTATTTTTTATTTTTATATTATTGTTATTTATTATTATTAATTTATTTAAGTAAACCATCAGGAATAAATAATAAATTATGGAAAGTTCAGCAAATGCTCTACAGATTCGGCAGTGTCTGCTTGAATTTACCAGGAGATCAGAGAAAAATTTCCATAGATCAGCAGACGATTCCATTTTTTAGGACGTGCCTCAGTAAATCAGTATATAAAAAACAAACCACACTGTGTTGTAACAGCATCATCTGGTATAGTTTTAAATTTTATAGTATACCAGTGGAAAAGTACAGACCTGGTCCACAAGGATCTAGGCTTAGGACCTGCTGTAGTCCTTACTCTGGTTCAGACCTAGTTTTATGTACTTCGATCGGTATTTCAGCAAAATACCGCTGCTAGAAAAACTAAAAAATAAAGAAATTTGAAGCACAATCCAAACGGAGTGAAAGGCATACCAACAGGTAGAGTACCAATAGAAAGGTCAATGGCTCTTAAGAGGGGTGCGAGCATTGAGCACGTCTCATAAAAAAAAATTGTAGTGGTCTGTCCAAAAACAAAATTTGTTTCAAACATTTTTTTTTTTTTTTTTTGTGGCTGATGAAAATTATCTCAATAAACAACTTTTTTTTGCTTAAACTTTTATTTTTAGATATTTGCACACATAATCCTAAACTACACAATTGTGTAGATTTTGTCCAAAAACGGCTGCATTAAGGCCAGAACCGCACAATTGTGTGGGTCCTCCCTTGGCTCAACCTGACATCGGGAATTTTTAGGTAGATTTCGTAAGAAATACTACCTATTGCAGTCGTTACCATGGTGCGACTTTTGAAAAATTCCTTCATAACTTTTCATTATAGGACCCCAGGAACCCAAAACCACCCCCACCTAAAAAGTTTATATATATATATATATATATATATATGTGTGTGTATGTATGTATGTACTAAATTTTGTCCGCACGATAAAAGTCGCAATTATGCACGAATCATCTTCAAACTCGCCAACAACTTTGAGATGGCTATTATCCCGGCGGGGATTGAAAATGGGCGAAATCGGCCCAAGAGGGTGGAAATGGGGAGGGTTCAAAATTTTGAATACTGTCTTAACATGATTCTGATAAAACCAGCTCTTACACAACAATGGCAGGAAAAAAATAAAAGTTTTTCGTTATAGCAGTTGCCAACAATTTAAAATAAACAAATAATAAAATTCTCATCACAACAATTACTTTTCTTTTGCAAAATTTTCACGTGTAAAATTAAATAGTTTGACAAATTGAAAACAAATTGAATATTACGTCATAAGTTTCCTAGAGCAAGATTTCAGCATGAAAACTCAAAACAAATAGTTTGACGAATTAAAAAAATATGTATATTGCGTCATATTGGAAATATAATGGACCTCAGCAGGTGAATATGTAACGCCATGTAAGTTTGAAGAAACGTATTAAAACATGATAAAAACCCGACTATGGAAATATTAACATATTTTAACACTTTAAGGTTCTCTGAATTTTTTGTAGCCATTTTTTAAACCTATTCCATATATATGTGTGTGTGTATTCGTGTATATTACAATTTTCACAAAAAGTTTAGCTCCCTACAGCTCGCTCTTTGTGAAGAAACTGGGTTTTATCTCTAATCTTGATTTAAGTTTTGTTGGAGAATTTAGTACTTAACATCGAAATCTACCTCCGCCTGTAGGCCCGAGCCGGCAGGGATTTTTTGTTATATTTTTTTTTCAATCAAATACGATCCTATCGATAAGGGAAAACTACCCAAACTTTCAATTTCTACCAAAAAACTCCGGGTCTTAAAGGCCGTCGTCAGTACTTCGTAAGTGTCTGCAGCTCAGACAACTTCAGGATATAATTTGGATTATGTGCTGTTAAAAAGCTGTATCATTACTTCCAAAAACCGTGAAATCATTATCGTTCTCTCTGCCTAACTTTGCGTTTTGCTCATCCAATTGTTATTATTATCATTATTATTATTATTATTATTATTATTATTATTATTATTATCACTACTATTATCAGGGGATCCAACCCGGGCTTCACAGGTTTCATAATATACAATTCGGTTTACAGAACATAAATTTAAAATCCTTTGAATTGAAAATTGCTCTACACTTTCTCAATTGTAAATATCTTTTTTAGTAGGTTGGTTGGTTATATAGGGTTTTATGGCACAAAATACCTTTAGGGGCATGCTGCGCAAATATATATATGTATATATATATATATTAGATTCCCCACTAACATCCCCAATAAAGCATTTTTATGAGAAAAATATCAATTATGTGTGGAAATAAAATTTATTAAAAACGGTATTTTCGCAATAACCACATGACAGGGGTTATTAGGCGAAGAAATCGCCAAAGATTCCACTATTTAAAGACATCTGTCTGATTCCGATTATTTTAATGTCCAGTATGTAATTTGATTAAATATCTGTTAAATTTGTGTTTTATTTCTATTATTCTTTCATTTATTCATTGATGAAGTTTTAATTTCGCTGTGGAATATTTGCTGGATACAAATACTGAACTATTTATACTGTTTTAAGAGCAAGCTTGTCAATCTTCCGTAAGCGAGCGGTCGTGATAAAGATAGATTTTTTAAAAGAATTGTTGCTAGCAATTTATTTTATAATAAAAAGAAGGGTGCCCAAACTTAAACTGGTGGCATTGAGCTCACAAGCTGTTACGGCTTGCCTTGACACTGTTTCGAAATCACCTCCTTATGCGTTCCACCAGACTTTTGTGTTTACCGTTTGGCAACAGCAGTCTTTATCGTTTGTTGTTGTTCTTCGCACGTCGAATGTTCTTATGGAATAATACCACATTTAATGAGGTATTTCGTTGGCTGAAATGACCATGGGATCATTACAGTTAGTAATAATGTCTGTTATAGTATTGTTGTAAAAGAATTACATAGATTATGTCTTTAATTCGAGTGGTATTGTCCACCAACCAACATCACAATATGTTTCGTAACTGATTATGGTATCAATCCTGATACATGTTCCTGTATATATGTATATAAAAAGAACTGTTTTGTTATTAGACCCCCTTCGTATTATTTGACTATCTTCGAATTTATATTTGAACTAGTTACAGTCCATAATCAATTTACATACACGCATATAAGTGGTCCGTCGAGTCGGAGTTAGGAACTAGTACTATTCTTGGAGTATTAGTTATAGATAATCAGTTGCAAAATGACTGAAAAAAGCAAATTAACAACGTTAAATAGACAGAGGGGAGCCTATAAGGTGACGAGAATACAAACGTTTCTAGATGATGAAGAAAAAGAAAGACATTTGGGAATATCAAGTTAAGTTTGACAATATTCGAAAAATTGTCTCGAATCTAGACGACTTAAATATCAAATATTTTGAAATTGTAGAAGAGGATACGGAGTTAAATGATCATCTAGCAGTCTTTACAGAAATAGAAGATGAAGCAGAAAAATAGAGGTAAGGCTTAGAAAATTCTTACTCTCTAACAGTAATAACAGCGAAAATGAATTTCATGTTAGTAATTCAAATTTTTATAATTAAAGTATAAATTTTAAATTGCCTGATATACCATTACCAAAGTTTTCAGGAAATAATCAAGACTGGTACACATTTAAAGATCAGTTTATGACTTTAATTGATTCAAATAATAAATTAAGTAGCACACAGAAACTGTATTATTTAAAATCTACCATTAGTCATAATGCTTTAGATGTAGGAAATTATGTTCCTCAACCCAGCAATCAGAAGCAATAGAGGATTTTTGCAATTCTTTTTTCTTTACATAGTTTATGTGTTCTTTGACTTTGTAAAGGAGTTTTCGTTTAGTTTGTACAATATAGGACAGTCCACATTGGCATTGAATATTGTAAACACCCCAATAATTTGGAGGAGGAATTTCATCCTATTAACAATTGATTAATTACCATTATCAAGAAATGCATTATTCCTCTACATTTAGACTTTTTTGAAGCTCTTCATATCCATAGATTTAAAAACTACTTGATTAATGATTGGTCCGGTGTACCTTACATCTCAACTTTCTGGATGGATTTGTTGTGTCATGACACTTCATTTCCGCTTTGATTTCATTAGCTGTTGGAACTTGATGATCTTTTGGTATTGGGTTTTCTGGCATTTGGGTTTTCGCCGTGCATGTAGTTGGGGGTGGGGGGTGGGGATATTGTTTTTATAGATTTTATACACTGATGATGTGAGTCCTGGAACTTACGAAACGTATACGTCTGTTCACATTACCTTATGTATTTTATTGTGAGTATAAACGTTGATTTTTGGTGATTTATATTTCCACAGAATGTTTTATTTACTAATAAAATATACAATACAAATTTAAGACACGTGATCAAACTATGCACTTAAACCACTAAAATGATCAGAATAAAAAAAGACTGATTTTAAATAATGATCTTTGGCGATTTCTTCTGCTGTTATCTCCTAGCGCGAGGCAATATAAAACTATTGCTTTTAATATATTTCAAAACTTTCTTTAACCCTTCATCTGCTGACACCTGACAGTATTTATAAGTGCCATTAAAATAACTTGTTATAAAATTCATTTAATACATCGATTAGTTGTAATACAGTTTAGAATGAGTTATAGACGGACTTATACTTTATCTTGTTCTAAAAGCATTATTGGTTACACAAAACAAAAATATTTTTAAAAGATGATTTCTTTTGCCTTTGCATCTTTTTAGCTTTCTTGGCGTTGAAGAAGGGAGCGGGGAATTTTTCAATTCGGAAATATTTCTATATTTCTATTGCAAGAGCATTATATTTGTACATTTCCTAATTCTACAAAATACTAAGTAAAATATTTAAAATAAAATATTTGAGTGGGGTTTATACGTTTGCACAAAATTCCTATAAATTCAAATTTAATTAATCCTTCTAAATCCTTCAATCCTTTTAAAATCCTCCTAAAATTTATTAAATGGTTGTGTAAATCTTCTAATGTAGTTTAAACAATTCACGAAAAATGCTTTAGAAGATAAAGTTTTCATGAATTCATAATTCAGTATATAAAGGGTTAAACTAATAATTAGTTTTCATATAAGCATGACTTTTGGTATTGTTAGTGCTCATTCTAGAAAAAAAAAAAATGCAAAAAATCTTTTACAAATATCAATTAAGTAAATGGTTTTTATCTATGTTCTGTTAGTCATCCGGGAAACCCGGCTAATATACCTTTTTTTTTTTTTTTTCTTAAAATTGTTGTTGTTGATAAAATCATAAGACGAAACGCAAGATTTTACCTTGACTCAAATATAAAATATACAATATGGGCTTTAAAATGCTCACAGTTTTACTTAAGGCTCCTGTCCCTGTAAGCGAAGACACTCACGAGCTAATGCTAATCCTATGGGGAGGGATTTATCTAATATTTCGTTTGCATTTCGGCATTTTATTTTTATTTATTTTATTTATTTTATTTATTTTATTTATTTATTTATTTATTTATTTATTTTGCATTGGATAGCTGAGGTCCGTCTTTACATTGCACCGTTTTTACTTTTTCGATTTTGGTCGCAGATATTTTTTATAAAGTTACTTTTACTTTCAAAACCGGTTCTGAAAATAAAAGTGTCATTCTAAAAAATATCTGCAACCAAAATCGAAAAAGTAAAAAAAGTGCGATATAGAGCTCGGCTATCCAATGCAAAAAAAAAAAAAAAAAAAAAAAAAAAAATCCTTTTAAAATATCGAAATGCAAGCGAGATATTAGAAAAATCTCTCCCCATAGGATTAGCATTAGCTCATGAGGGTCTTCGCCGGCAAGGAGAGGAGCCTTAAGGGGGTTCCCCCGTGTGATGGGTTCGCCCCGAACTGCGCACGAGTGGCATTGCGAAAAATGCCAGAATGGAAGCAAGAGCAGAGCAATCCGCATTGAAAGACCCCCAAGAGGAAGAAGAAGGAATGCTCTATGGACCAGGCATTGCAGATTGATGGTACGTTGAGGTTTTAACCGTACTTGTAACTTTAAACGCGTTTTTATCAAAACGTTGTTTTTCAAACTTTCCTCCATCATATCTCGAGAACAGTTTGACCGATTCACTTGACATTTACAGAGTAGACTCAGCACATGTAGACGCACGGGGTGAACTAGGACCGTCCGAAAATTCCGAATATTTCTATTTTTTTTCGTAACGAAAAATAAAATCATGAAATTTGAAAAAAAAAAATATTCAGAATTCTGCCAAAAACCCACTTTTCAATATTTTCAAATGATTCTAGTTCATTCGATGCATTTAGGCTTACAGATTAAAACGCCGCACAGAGGAGTATTTTTCAAAAAAGCTGGACAAACGTCGAAAAATGAACTTCGTTAAGAACCGCAATACTTTATTTGTTTGTATAGCTTAGTAGTCAGTGCTTTACGTAAACAGTATCTTAGGAATATTAGGAACCACTCCCCGTCGCGTTATCAGTTTGAACGCAGCTGTCGTGCATGACATATGTTTTTTTTTTTTTTTTTTTTTTTTTTTTTTCCTTCTTCTTCTTCTTTCTGAGCGCTGTGGTGAGAAACCCATTATTTAATTGCATTTATCTTTGTATACAGTGGAGATCTGAAAAAAATCTTTTATGGATAATGAAGTAGAAGGTATTTAGCTTAAATTACTGTATTTAGTTTCAGTTATAAAGGAATATAATTATGAATATAGATACATTATTTTATTTTTAAAAATAAGTGTAATTTTTAGTAGTTCTTTTAAATTATTAGTGATTTATAAATACCTGTCGCCCTTTGTCGGGCAAAACTTTTTATCGGAATATAAAATATAGATATTCCTTGTTATATTCATAAAATAAAATCTTGCCTCAACTTGCCCCATTTTTTTTTCTTTTGCCGTTTTATAAAAAAATGGTTTATAGATGTTGGTTATAGAATGGTTATCAGAAGATGACAATATTTTGAAAACGAAATATCTTCATTTTTCTTTTAGAAACTTTAGGGACAGCAAAAGATGTTTCAAGAAAGTTGCTGTTTGACCTTATGCAAGATTGTCCCAAGAAAAAAATAGATGAAAAATTATGTTTCATGAAAAGTAAAGTTATAGAAATGACGAAATGTCCGGTGGATGAACAAGAATCATTAATACGTCGTTAAGATATTTCAAATCAAATTTTAAAGAAAAGTGGGAGGCTGCCAATAGGACAAAAAGTCGCTTTCTTAAGATAAATGAACATTGGATTAACAGTTCTATAAAATTAGCTGTAGAAGATGCTAGCTGTATAATATCAAAACAAGGTCGACCATCAAAAGATTTTGCCAAATCGTGTGACAGAAGCAAGCAACGAAAAACAAAAGATTTAAGGGAGCAAGTAGCTCTTGATCAATTAACATATGCAGCTAGTACAAGTCAACGTGTAATATTTATGCCTCGACACTAACAAAGCATATAACTCTAAGTTCAACAAGAGCTACCAAATACAGAAAAATTATAGCTTCAGCAAAACAACCCACCATTAAGAAGTATACACCATCGCCTTATCAATTTTTGTAGAAGCTGATCTAACGAGAAAGCAATGGGAAATTATTCAGAGTGCAAATAAGAATATTTATCCTTGTTATTATCTGATTAAGAAAGCGAAAAAAGATTGCTATATAAGTGAGGAGTCGATGAACGTGACAGAAAAATGCACTGAAGTTAACCTACAGGATCTTCTTGATCACACCTCTTTAAGACTGTGCAAATATTTAGAAGAAGTGATTCAAAATAATACAGAAGTAGAAAACCACAATTTAGAACTAATATCTAAATGGGGTTAAGTTGGCTCCCAACAACTGCAATTTAAACAGATATTTCAGACTACTTCTGATAGTGGTGCAAATATATTTCAGAGTTCTCTTGTTCCTTTACGTTTAGTATGCAGAGTTGGCGACCAAGAAAAGATTTTGTGGCAGAACCCTCTACCTTCTTCTACAAGATTCTGCAGGCCAATACGCATTCGTTTTGTTCATGAAACGAACGATATTATTAATGAAGAAATTCAATATATTGAAAATCAAGTTAAAAATCTTAAGAAAACTGATATACTTACTACTGATGGTAGTTTATATTACGTAAAACACATACTCATACCTACTATGGTAGATGCGAAGGTTTGCAATGCTGCGAGAAGTATTTCATCAACAAGGAAATGCTACATATGTGGAGAAACTTAAAAAAAATTTTATAAATTGGAGAAGAAGAATCCTGAGAATCCTGATGCCTTAAGATTCGGTTTATCAATTCTTCATGCACGGATTCGACTTTTTGAGTCACTTTTGCATTTGTCATATAAAATTCCCTTTAAAAAGTGGCAAGCGAAAACCAATGAAGACAAAAAAGTTGTGGCAGAAACAAAAAAAAAAAAAAACGAATTCAAAATAGTTTCAAAGAAATGGGTCTTCTAGTAGGTATTCCCAAGGCAGGTTTTGGCAACGCGAATGATGGAAATACATCAAGAAGAACTTTTGTGGACCCCAATTCTGCTTCCCGAATCACTGGAATAAATATTGACCTTATAAAACGATTCAAAGTAATTTTAGAGGCACTGTCCAGTGGACATAGAATTGATGTTAAAAAATTTGAAAATTATACCGAAGAAACTGCAAAGCTTTATGTCGAATTATATGGGTGGTACCCAATGTCACCGACAGTACATAAAGTTTTAGTACATGGGGCCACAGTAATTAAACATTCAATATTGCCTATCGGTCAACTTTCGGAGGAGGCTGCTGAAGCTAGAAACAAACATTTCTGCCAATATTGGCAAAAGTTTTCCCGAAACTTTTCACGAGAGCTATGTAATAGAGATGTTTTGAACAAACTTTTACTAAATTCTGATCCTTTTATAAGTAGTTCAAAACCAAAGCCTAAGAAAAAAGCAAGCCTTTTTCTAGCTAAACAATAGAACTATTACTCCCAGAAGCACCATACGGACAATATCCAAAAGAAGAGGAGGATGAAGATGAAACAGGTGAAGAGGAGGATGAAGATGAAACAGATGAAGATGAATCTGATTAGATTAGCAAATTAAAAAAAAGAACTTCTTATAAATATGTAAAAAACCCTGAATATTTCACTAAATATCCTAAATGTTTATTCTAAATTGTTTTAAATAGATAGCTTACTTTTTAAAAAGCAAAATTTTTTGTAAATTCGTAAAAAAAATTATATGTTTCGTTAAGTATATATATATATAATGACTCTACATAGCTTTTTACAACATTTCAACTTGATATACCTCACAAAATAATTTTGTCGACATTTTTCATAAAATACTCCTCTGAGCGCCGCCTGTTTTTTTTGCCCTTTCAGATAAGCCAATCAGCCGAAATCGTGGAGGAAGTGAGAGTCCTTTCTTTGGAGGCAAATGTCTCCAGAGTGGTGTAACTTACGTTCTAATATCGATTTTTGCTTAAAATTTGTTTTACATATTCTTGAAATAGCAATAATTGTATAATAAAACTCTATTTTTTTCAATTGAAATAAAAAAAAATCCCCAAAAATGCTTAAAATACAGGACGACACACGGGGGAACCCCCTTAAAAGGCGACCTAAATAATAAAAGAGATGTTACAAGTTAAAAATATACATTTTATTTAAAACTTTTTAGTACACTTTAGGGCTGTATATCCCAAACCCTTCGTCAGAGAATATTTTAATAACTATTTGCTGTTTATTTATACAAATACGTCATTTCGTTTTGAAATGAGACAGCTACACGTTTAAAATGAAAGTCACGTATGAGAACAAAGTGATGTAATATAATAAATGGAACTGCAGTCAATATATATTTTCTCTATTTAAGTTCAATCCAAGGCACTGTTACATCTACTTTCAACTCTTAATAATTTTTGACTCTCTCATTTCAAAACGAAGTTATGTATTTGCATAAATAAACAGCAAATAGTTATTAAAATATTCTCTTGTGATAGGCTTGGGAAATACAGGCCGAAAGTACTGAGAAGTTTTAAATAAAATGTATATTTTTAACTTGTAACATCTCTATTATTATTTTAGTCGCCTTTTAACCCTCCGTCTACCAGACGGGTCCATTGGACCCGAAAGGTACATACAAAATATTCATTCAAACCAGAAATTTCTTTAAAATAAACTAAGTATATAAACCAGACAAAAATAAGGTAAATAAATAAGTTAAATAGTTTTAAATAAAAATTCTGGTGTAGAACGTTTTATTAAAACTTGAATAAAATTCCCGGTAGATCTAGGGTTAAGTAAAACAGTGAGCTTTTTAAAGTTCCTATTGTATATCTTATGTTATTGTTGTTGTTGTGGTTTCTTTCTTTTCTAAGATGAAATTTATAAACGAATAATAACACTGTTTAAAACACTTTTTCGTAAATAACCTAAACAATCATTTTTCTCATTGTATTTTTAATACAAAAGTTTCGATGTGACTCCATTCGACATTCCAAACGCTTTACAGAATGCTAAGCATTCAAATAAATAGTTATTAAACAAAAACATAATTTGAAGAACAAATTAAAAAAAAAATATCTCCTACATTGTTTAACCGTTAACTGATGTGACTAAAATTTGTCATACAACTGATGTGATGCGGTCTCTCAGACCCCTCGAATAAAATGAATAAAAAAAAATAGCTTAAATGGTTCAATTTACTTAAATTTTCTCCTAACAATATCGTTGTACTTCTCTTAGGAGCATGTGAATTAAATTGCATGAAAAAAGTATTTTATTCATATTATTTAACTTCAGTAAAGAAAAAATTACT
Source organism: Maratus speciosus (assembly GCA_963932465.1). Classification (NCBI taxonomy): domain Eukaryota; kingdom Metazoa; phylum Arthropoda; class Arachnida; order Araneae; family Salticidae; genus Maratus; species Maratus speciosus. The sequence goes on from OZ010786.1 coordinate 268,369,460, forward strand.
TTTATTTTTTTCAAAATAAACGGTAATTTGTTAATTTTGCTAATTAAATATAAATATTAATCACGTACAATTTTTTTTACAAATTATCGTTGCAACAAAGTATGAAAATTGAAATGCAGTATTTATTTTAAAAAAAATAACTTTTACCCTACGAACATGCAAGAGTCAAAGTACATCATTATTGCAGTCAATACATATTTTTCGTGTACATTCAATGTATGCTGACTTTTGGCATAAAAGGCACTTATAAGATGCTTTTCTCTAAACTATTCTTTCGGTAATAAAAATTATGTTTAACTCTCTCAGAAATATTTACATTTTCACCATCGAAAAGTTCACAATTATATTATTATTATAATTATTCCGTATCGTGATCTCTTCCGTCAGTAAAATCTGCATTGTCAGAACTTTCAATATCGGAAAATTCTTGATTTGACCAGGTGTTCATAATATCTTCTATTTCCTTCTGGCTGAGGAAAGTAGAACATTTTCGAGGTTGCGACGACATCATATCACAAAAAAAAAACAAAGAAATGGAAAAAAATAAAGTGCAACTAATCACGAGTATTGTACTACAGTTTCAAATAGTCACACAACTGATGTGATGCGGTCTGACAGACCCCAGCCTAATGAATAACACATTTAAAATCAAATCACAGAATTATCGCTTTGTGTGTGATTTTGGCAAGCTGGTAGAAGAAGGTACTGGTACGGGCAAGTAATATTTGCACTTTTAAGGGGTGGAAGTGTTTACAGTTTGGAGTCGTGGGGTCTGTGAGACCGCGTGACATCAGTTAAAGGTAATCCAGAGAAGGGACAGATATTAAGATATTTCATTCAATTAGCTCTACATTTAATGCTAAATTTGTGTAACAAATAAGTTAAGCCAATTGAAAATTAAAAAACAAAAATAAAATCCATACAATATGATGTTAAAATACCTTAACAAATTAGATTCCGTTCAAATGAAATCGAAATAAATCTTAGACTCCTTACATTTTTAATTGAATGTATTGCAGATATTGTATTATGTTTACGACGATTGTACATAAAATGATAAGATGCATGCAAAATACAAAACTTTAAAAAAAGTCAGATTTATTTCGATTTCATTTGAATGGAATCTAATTTTTTAAGTTCTTTTAAGTATCATATTGTATGAATTTATTTTTATTTTTTTAATCTTTAATTGTCTTAACTTATTTGTTACAAAAATATAACATTAAATGTAGAACTAATTGAATGAAATATCTTAATATCTGCCCCTTCTTGTGCTTAAACAATGTAGGAAACAAATTTTGTTTTTTTATTTGTATTTGTTCTTCAAATTACGTTTTTGTTTAATATGTCAATTTTTTTATTAACTACTGCATTCAGACGAACTCACTTCAAAATTAATGGAGAGTGTCAACATCAGGCTTTGATGTATGTGGTAGTTTAACAATATGTAATTCATAATATTTCACCAAGGCAGTAATGCAGGTTGCTGTAGTTTGGACAAAAACTTCCAATCTGAGCGTAAAAAAGCTATAATCAAAACATAAAAAATTAATTTCGCTTAAATTTAGATACCCTATTTCCCACTCAGGAACGCTATGAATGCAAAATTAAATTGTGCTGAATCCTTAGTGCTAATATTTAAAAATATTATAGCTGTGATACAGTAAAAAAATTTTATAAAAAGTTTTACTTAATTTTTGTTACCTTATACTGTCCCAAGAGATGATATAAACAAAAGAGAAAATTATTACCTAAATTAACTTGGGATATAAATAGTTCCCATCTTGAAAAAAAAAATACATTTTAAAATTTAAGTTATGTAATTCCTCACTAAGTTCAGTACCTGCGTAAAAATAGCTATCCTTTTGAAACTTTTTACTAAAACATGAACTTCACCAAAGCGAAAACTTATTCTGAAAATGTCCTTTTTATTTCTACTATGACGCCATATTCATCTTTTTAATTCTTAAAAAAAAAACTATTTCAGTTTAATTTTTCGCGTGGAAATCTTTCAACTAAAAAGAGATAAATTATTATTACGGCTTTTCAATTATTTGCAACAATGAAGAAAAAACGTTAAATTTTATAGGGAAAATGTTCATGAATTCTCGATGAAAAAAGCGAAATTTAGGATTATTAAGAAAAATGTTTGAATAATGTAATTAAAACTAGTCCATGTTACTCTTTGGGTTATAATTCATCCATATGCAAAAGCACTTTATCATCCGTTTACGCCTGATGTCAGGCAAAGATTTTTATACTTTAAATATATAATATCATTAGAATTAGTAAAGCATAAAAAAATGGTGACATCATAGACAAAAAGGTGGGAAGAAAAAATGAAAAAGTTGTGAGCTCCGTAGGCTTTTCTATGTTAAATTAACATTGAGAAGTGACACTGGAAATAAATAAGTATTGCACTGCCGCGCAATACTTAAATATGAAAATTTTAACAGTAATTTTACAATGGTGAAATATTTCCACTGGTGAAAATGATCTCATGATCCAAAGTAAATGTGCACTTTCATTTAAAAAGCCGGGACATTTTTCCAGAGTTATACGTAATTTTCAGTGAAAACCAACATGCACACAACGTACAAAATCATTCTAAAAAAACAAGAAATCATGTGCCCAGCATTTATTATGCAACGCTTTTCAACACATTCAGAATAATGTAAGAAAACTTCACCGTTTAATAAGTGGAAATAGGACGTCTAATTGAACTATTTGGAAACGCATAATGCATTTGAAAACCCAATTTCAGCAATTCCCATTGACAGTCGGAAAATTATCCGAATTCTCTGAGCAGCCCTGTATAGGTTGTATAGATTTGCATCTATAAACTACATGCATTCAAAAATTTAGTTCAGTTAGGAAATACATTCTACAGTTGAAATTTTCCCTTTAGTAATTTCCGCTAATAAGGAGAAGGTACGTGAATTACTTTGTGAAGCCCTGTATGCGAGGTATAGAATTTATACACGCCTAGTAACATGCACAAAATTAGTTAAATTTAAAATCGCACACATAAATTGAAAACGCACCTCCAGAAATTATCGCTCGAAGACGTAGTACTGTAACCGATTTATTTTATGTGTCGCTGTAAATGAGCGATAAATGCTATGAAAGCCCTATTCTAGAATAATAATCATGTGATGAAAACGGGAAATTTATATCAATTTCAATACATTTAAAATGACGTACACAGCAAACCATTTTTCCTCATTGACCATAATGTAACGGAATTATTTTGAATGCCTCTGTAAATGAACTATTAATGTTACACATTTCATACTCAATACCGAACATGCCACGGTAAACATTATTGAGCTATATCAGTTACACGACAATCCGAGTATATTTAAGCGAGTTAGAACTTGGACATGAACAACTAGACAGAAAAATGATAACTAAAAAGAAAAGTGCCCAGTTAAACTATATTATATATTATACTCTCCATTAATTCTATATTATACTCTTATTTATGTCTATTATTCATAAAATAGAACTCACTCTTTTTTAGCTAAATGGTAAATAATCAGGGAAGCGCCTGATCAGAATAAACCGGTATACCAAATTTGAAGAAAATCGGATAATTCTGCATGAGAAACCCATTTATCTAAATTAAGGAGGGAATAAGGCCCCAGTTCCCCCCTTTATAATTAACCAATGAACTCCCAAAAAGTATCAGGGAAGAGCCTTATCATAATGAACCTATTTGCAAAATCTGAAGAAAATCGGATTTTTCTATCAAGAGTTATCTCGTTACATACAGTAGGGTAGACCGGGGCTAGTTGGCCAGCTTTTTCTTCTAATAATTTTAAAAAATTACAATTCAACATTTTAAATTAATTTTTATGTTACCACTATCAGTGTACTTTCAGGAAGAAGTCACAATAATAAAACTTGAAAATATTAACAATAAGTATTAGTTAAGAAGCTCAAACTGACACCAAGTCGCTTGGCCCAACCTGCCCCAACTGCAAGGTAAGTTGGCCCGCCACTTTTGACGACACATTTTAATGTTCTGATAGTGTAGAAATTTAAGAAATGATCAAAATTTTACCAAATCTTAATTTTTATTTATTGCGAACGAAAACACAATATAGCCTCCAAAATTAAAATAAAAATTTTAAATATTAAAACTGTGACTTATTCAAACTATTAATTTTGACAAGAAATTGCTTTAAAATTGGAATTTATTTTCTCATAAAAAATGTACTTAATACATTACGTAACAGTAATAAATTTTAATAAGGGCATGCTAAGTGTTAAAACACCGTAAATCTTAGAGTACATTAATTTAAAAAATCATTCATTCTTAATTAGGTTATCTATCTATTATCTATATTATAAAGGACAAACATATCTGTGCGTAACGCATACGTCATTTTGCGAATTGCAACACTTTCAAATTTGAAATAAAATTTCGGTTTTGCAATTATATCTACGACAAATTTTTAAATTTTTAAATTTCTAAACATCGCACACTTTAAATTTTAACACCATCTTATAAGGGAAAAATGCTCTTTTAAATGCAATTTGTTTGAAAGCTGTATCTCAATTTATTTTTGAAATATTAATTTTTTTTGTGGTTTTTAATACAAATTTTGTAATCGTGGCAACTGAAGTACTCCATTTATATTGAAAGTAAAGGGAAAATAGTCATGGTTTATTATTTTTATTGATTATATCCTTAGTGATGCCATTTTCACAATACAAATTAAAGTAACCTTTTGTATAATTTTTGAACAGAAATTGATGTCAGACATTAAAAAAAAAAAAAAAAAAAAAAAAAAAAACCCACGCATTTTTCTTCATAAATCAGTTACATCTCAATATTTTTACATTACGCTGATACTGAGTTTGAGACGCTAGGCAAAATGATTCAGTGAGTAAAAATTATGTCATATTTAATCATTTATTTTGATAAAATTAAATATTCGACCAATACTAAATGGTCAATACTATGACAATCAACGGCAAATTTCTGATTTTTTTTTCATCGCGGGTATTGAGATTAGAACTTAAAGTTTGTGTGAATGTTCACATGAAAAGTTGAATCGGACAAACGTGATTTTAAGTTTGGACATACATTAATTAATAATCTATTGCGGGTTAAAATACTTTCAAATTGCGAATTTGAGTGGTGCGTATGTAAATTATGGGAATGTGAAAATAACGTGCAATTTAGATTTCATGGGGGGGGAAATTTATGATGTGACAAAACGAAATCCTTTTTACTGATTTTTCATCCCATAAAAACAAACATAAAAGTCTCAATCGATAACTTTATCATAATTACTCATCTTGATTACGTATACTAATAGACTTTAATTTTTCAATAATTTAAGCAGTTGAAGTTTGTGGAAATAATATTTTGGTTATTTTCGGTTAAAAATATTATTTGTTTTAAGAGCGAGAGAACCAATGTTTGATGAATTTTTTATTGTAATTATTTTTGTAGGTTTTATTATAAATTCGATCTGATAGTTCCTTTCTAACATTTTAGTTCGTCGAATTTCGACGGGTTCCAACTCGTATATATAAAATTCAAACGGAAATTTCGTTCCGAACGCCTAGATTTCGAGTTCTACCGCATGGATTTTTACGGAACTTATACCGTTAGATAGGTATCGTTTCAGGGAAGGTTTTAAGCTATAACACATCATTCTACCTAGATTAGTTATAGAGTTATTACGGAAAATTCTGTTATTTTGGACTTTGTTACTTCGTATTTCCTTAAATATCTGGGCTCCTATTGGTCGTAGAGCTTAGATCTAGCGCCAAAAGTAGCTCGAAAGCACCCAAGCAAACATTTCCCCGCGATTATTTTGCCGTCTTCCGATTTTCTCTAACTCTATTAGGGGCCCGCGTAGGGCCCCTTTAAAATATTTTTCGTAGTAATTTCAGCAATTATCTTAAATTATTGGTTAAGACCGCCACCCTCCCGATTCATGTATCTACGGAAAGGTTGCATAAAGGAATTTCGTTCAGATACGCTTTCGTTAAGAATAGAGTGCGCTCCCTGGTGGTGGAACGTGGAACTAACATAACACGATATTGTTAAAATTAGGAAATCTAACAATGCGATCTGTTTTAAATTTTGAGATAGTTCATAACACATAATTTATTATCTATTCTATCTATTATATCTATTATATATATAAAATCCAAACGAAAATTTCGTTTCGAACGCCTAGATTTCGAATTCTACTGCATGGATTTTGACGGAACTTATACTGTTAGATAGGTATTGTTTCAGGGAAGGTTTTAAGCTATAACACAACGTTCTACGTAAGTTAGTTATAGAATTATGACGGAAAGTTCTGTTATTTTGGGCGAAAGGGTTACCATTATTTTATTGGCGATGAATTTTTTTATAAATGAATTGAAATGGCTGTACATCGCAGAAAAAAACTGTTACAAATTTTATTTAAATGGAAAAAAAAAGAAAAGAAGAGAGAAAATGAAAAAGAAAATTGACGAGTGGTAATATTGGAAAACGAAAATATCGAATTTAAACATGAAAGAGAATGTTCGTAATGATTAAAAATTTATTCAATATGAAAGATTGCAGTTTTAAACTATATTTGGCAATTTATCTCTTGCGTCCGGTTAAATAAAATGCATCAGAAAATTTTATAAAATAATATCTGAGTGACAATTTTGTTTTTGTTTTTGATTTCTTTTAAATTTACTTTTTATTTTTATTTAACTCGACCATCATGTGACATACAGAAGAAACTAGCAGATGTAATTATAAAAATGACGATACTTGTGAGTTACATATTGTATGTTTTTTGCGATTTCATTTTATCGCCAAACGATTTAATTTTAAGCCAAAAATGCTTGAGCGTGCCATCGGTTTGAGCGACGTTCACAATATTGGTTATTTCTCAATAAACGACAGCATTTTCTGGAAATACCCAATTCTACTTATATATATATAATTCAAATGGAAATTTCATTCCCGCTGCTTATAACTCGAGTTCTGCTGAAAGTACACTGTTAGGTATTTTTTCGGGGAATTTTTTAGTACATAACACGTCGTTCTACGTTTCTTGGTATTGAATTATGGTTTAAAGATCATTAATGAGATGAACCTGATAATGGAAAATTAGCCTCTTTAAATGATTCTGCCCAATGTATTTCGATGGAACTTGGACTGTTAATTAGATAATTTTCCAGGCGCGTTTTCAGTATACAACATGCCCTTCTATATTGTTCAGCCATAAAGTTTTTGGGAAAATTCTGTAGTCTGGTGTACGCAATTATCACAATAGCCTTTTTAAAAATTAAAATAAACGGTTTTTGATAGAATTTGCATTATTAGTTTGACAATTTTTCAGAAATACTTTTAGTACATAATATATTGTTCGACACTGTTTAGTCATAGAGCAATGGGTTAAATTCTGTAATTTTCCAATATAGCTGCGAGTTGGAAAAAATGGGCTTGGCGAGACAAGGAAAGTTTTCATCCATATTTTCTGCTCAGTAATTAGATAATTTATTTAGTATAAAGAATACATTTATCTCTTTTTTATATAAAAACAGAAGTAAATTGTATATAAATAACAAAAATATTAATATTCATAAATAAAAATTTATATAGGAATATATATATAAATACATATTTTAAAAAGCTTAAAGTTCATTTTATTTGTTTTTATAGCTGCTCATATCATTTGGCCACAAATCTCACTTTCTTAAGCCCGAATTGCGCCAAGCTTTTTAACATCTAACAGTACCCATTGATCTTAAAATCAGGAAAATTGGAAAGTAGATGTAGTTTGTAAAGTATGCATAAATTAATGAGATAAATTACGTTATCGAATCCATAGACAATTGGCATATTTGGTACCGATAAGTTACATAATTGAGTCTACTGACAATTGGCGTATGTTACCTGGCGTGGTTTGGCGCATAATTAACTTAGGAAAAGGTTTAAACTGATTCTGTGTTTTTAAAGCGGAGGTATTCTATAACTGAATTAACACAGAATTGGCGTGATTTGAAAGAAAACTTTTTGGCGACCTTTTCTTATTTTTACGTTATACCAACACCATACCAAATTGTATGCTATTGCGCTATTTATTTCAATCCTAAATGTGCAAAATTTTTTGGTAATTTACAGTATAGGGATCTTGGCGAAAGAGAGAAAATAGCCTTGGCGGAGAGAAAATTTGGAAACATATTTTCTGGCAACCTATTCAATGTTTCATTTCATATAAACAAGCATTTTTTCTGTTTATACAATTTATTTAACATAAAGATGCAATTTATCTAATTTTAATTAGAAACAGAAGTAGTTTGTATATAAAAAACATTTATAATATACATATATAAACAAACAAAAAATTTCATCAAGTTTGTTTTCTTAACTGTTTATATCAATTGGCAATAAATCTCACTTTCTGATGCCCGAATAGCGCCAAGCTTTTAAAAAAACGCCAAGGCGCCTGTAGTGGAAAAGAAAAGTACCAAATTTTATTGCAAACCATGCCAAACTTTGGGGCTTCATATTTATTGAAGGCGAATTTCTTTTGGCTTTAATTATTATTTATTCGTAACACTGCAAAAAAATTTAATTTACTATTTTTTGAAGGTGGAAGTATTTTTTATTATCAAGTAAAATTAAGTTATAACTACATTTTTCGCTGAATAAAACATGAAAATGTTTACTGCAGTGCCAAGAGACACTTAAAATGTCATGCGCGTAGTTGGCGATTTTGAAAAAAAATATATTTTATAATATCGGAACCCACAGCAAATTGGCTCATTTTAACGACAATGTTTTGGTACAAAATGAAATACATTTGTTGTAGACATAATAGTAAATCTCAATACTCGCCGATTGAAAAGTCTTTAAAATTATTCAGCAGAGACAACGAGAAATAACTTGCAGTTTCATAAATTTTAATAATCAATATTCTTATCTATATATCTATCTACTTCTGCTTCTACTATATATACTAGAGTAAAATGGAAATGGGAAATTCGTCCCGGTTGCATATAACTTGAGCTCACCTGAATGGATTTTGATCATAATGATAGTTAGATAATTTTCCAGGGAAGATTTTAGTATATAAAATATCGTTCTACGTTGCTTATACATACAATTATGTTTTAAAGTTATATAATCAGACGAACCCGATCATGAAAGATTAACCTTTTTAAAAGATTCAGCTGAATTGATTACGATTGAATCTTCACTGTTAGTTAAATAATTTTTCAGGCAGAGTTTTAGTATATACTATACCCTTCTGCATTGCTTAATAATAGAGGTGTGGTGGAAAGTTCTATAATCAGTTGAACCCGAATATGAAAGTTTAACATTTTTTAAAGTTCTACAGAACGGATTTTGATAGGAATTTCATTTTAGTTAGATATCTATTCAGACATGGTTTTAGTATTTTGCATATTGTTTTACGTTGCTTAGTCATAAAGTAATGGCGGAAAGTTCCATAATCATATGAAACCGATTATGAAAGATTAGACTTTTCAAAAAGCTCTAGATGGCGGATATTGATAATACTTTCTTTGCTGATAAGACAATGTTTGCGGAGGTTTTAGTTTATTGCATATTATTCTACGTTGCTTAGTTACAGAATTATGGGGGAAAGTTCTATAATCAGATGGACTCCTTATGAAAGATCAACCTTTAAAAAAAGTTTTACATGATGGATTTTGTCCGTTTGTTTGTTTGCATTATTACAAGTAGTTATATAATTTTTCAGGGTTTGTTTTTTGTATTGCGTATTGTACTATCTTTCTTTATCAATCCTACTGTTATTGATCAACTAAAAGGGTTAAGACCTTAATAGCTGAAAATTTGTCTACACATTAGAAAATATAATAGCACATTGGCGTTCTTATCGTTTTCAGCAGTGCGAAAGGACATTCCAGGTAAGGTTCCATATTGCTTTAAATCACAATGTCAAATTCAATGATACATTTTGTTTAATTCAAGGTTCATTTGGATAAGCAGACCAGCGTAGCGGGCATAGCCTGCTAGTCTATTATATATATAAAATCCAAACGGAAATTTCGTTCCGAACGCCGAGATTTCGAGTTCTGCCGCGTGGATTTTTACGGAACTTAAACCGTTAGATAGGTATCGTTCCAGGGAAGGTTTTAAGCTATAACACATCATTCTACCTAGATTAGTTACAGAATTATTACGGAAAATTCTATTATTTTGGACTTTGTTACTTCATATTTCCTTAAATATCTGGACTCCTATTGGTCGTAGAGCTTAGATCTCGCGCCAAAAGTAGCTCCGAAACATCCAAGCAAACTTTTCCCCGCGATTATTTTGCCGTCTTCCGATTTCCTCTAACTCTATTAGGGTCTCGCATAGAGCTGCTTTAAAATATTTTTCGTAGTAATTTCAGCAATTATCTTAAATTATTGGTTAAGACCGCCAACCTCCCGATTCATGTATCTACGGAAAGGTTGCATGAAGGAGTTTCGTTCAGATATGCTTTCGTTAAGAATAGAGTGCGCTCCCTGGTGGTGGAAGTGGAACTAACATAACGCGATATTGTTAAAATTAGGAAATCTAACAATGCGATCTGTTTTAAACTTTGAGATAGTTCATAACACATAATCTATTATCTATTCTATTATATATATATATAATCTATTATCTATTCTATTATCTATTATATATATAAAATCCAAACGGAAATTTCGTTCCGAACGCCTAGATTTCGAGTTCTACTGCATGGAGTTTTACGGAACCTATACCGTTAGATAGGTATCGTTTCAGGGAAGGTTTTAAGCTATAACACATTATTCTACCTATATTAGTTTTAGAATTATGACGGAAAATTCTGTTATTTTGGGCGATAAGGTTACCATTTTATTTCTTGGCGAAATTCATCGTTGATAAAAAAAATTGAAACGGCTATTAAACCTCGAAAAATAAAAGAAAAACTGTTACTAATTTTATTTAAATGAAAAAAAAGAAAAAAAAAGAAGAAGAAATCCGTTTTAATGAGTGATAATATTAAAAAACGGAAACATTTAATCAAAACCTGAAAGAAATATTTGTAATGCTTAAAAATTAATTTAATAAGAAATATTACACTTGATACGCAATATTTGGCTCTTTATCGCTTGCGTTAGATATGGAAACGAATCTGAAAATTTGATTAGATGAAATTTTAACGACATTTTCTTTCTGTTCTGTTCTTTTCTCTTTTTTTTTTTATATCTAGTTGTCCCATCACGTGACTTATAGAAGAAACAAGCAGATGTAATTGTGAGTCACATGTGTAATTACTGATAAAGTTAAAAATGCTATAAAAAGTGATAGAAAATCTTTATTAAGATTGACGATCGTTTCGTCGCACCAACGGCGACATTTTCAAAATCATTTATGATAGAAAATACTTTCGCAAAATATTTTAAAACAATAAACCTAGTAAACAATGTCACGAGACATGATGCATAATGAAAAATATTGCAACCATATAATTAAATTAAAATTAAATTAGCTATTGTGAGCGTGGATTAATTTTCATATAATTTAACAAAACAATAACATGGTAAACAATGTCACGAGACAACATGCATAATGAAAAGCATTGCAATATATAAAATAAAAATAATATTATCTTGGCTATTTGCGAGCGTGGATTAATTTTTACTATTGTTACTAAAATTACATAGCATCTCTTTCCAAATTTTAGGTAATTCTATGGACACTGAATCATTGCAAATATTCTTGTTGCGTAAAAATATCTCTATTGATTCTCGGATTATTGATGGTAAATAAAATCTTGATGTATAAATTAACTTGCTATTTTTAAAATCGATCTGTAAAGGCTCTTCGCTGGATAATCTGGCCAAAGCTGTGGTTCTTCTGTTGTATTTGATGTCTGCTATATGTTCTTTGATTCTAGTTTTAAGTTTTCTAGTTGTCATACCTATATAAAACTGCTTGGTTCCATCTTCTTTGGTGAAAGGTATTTCGTATACTCCTGATAGTTGGCTTGACTCAATTGGATCTATTTTCTTGCATACTATATTTCTTAATTTCATAGAAGGTTTTGCGACTAGGGAGATATTGTATTTATTGAGTTTATATTTTAGACGTTCGAAGAAACCAGGAAAATATTGTACAGTGGATAACATGGAATTTTGTGGATTGAAATTTCTTTTCTTGTTATTCTTTAAGCTCTTAATTAATTTTTCTATGGTACTTTCTTTGTATCCATTGTTTCTTGCAATATCATATATTTTATTTATTTCGTTATTTAACTGCACGGGGGTACAAACTGTGAAAGCTCTATGAATAGAATGTCTAAGTGCAGAAACTTTGTATGAAAAAGGTGCTTGAGCATTATGAGGGATAATGGATTGACTGGCTATGGGCTTTCTGTAAACAGTGCGTTCTATTCCTTGGTACGTCTTGATTAGTAATACATCTAAATAAGGTAGCGTACCATTTTGTTCTATTTCCAATGTAAATTTAATTTTTGAATCAAGGCTATTAATCTGGTTTAAAAAGTTATTGAGCAAGGTATCTGCATGTTGCCAAATGATGAAAATATCGTCTACATATCTGATCCATGTATGGGGAGTGTAATCCAATTTGTATATATCTATTTCTAGAGGTCGTAATATGAATTCAGCTAGTAATCCTGATATAGGAGAACCCATTGGAGCTCCGTTATTTTGTTTGTATATTTTGCCGTCGAAAGTGAAGTAATTATTATTAACTATAAGATTAAGAGCACTCTTAAGTGTAGTTTTCATACTTTCATTAGTACTCTCCATGCGGTCAATACAGTTATTTATATTTGTAACGGCTTTTTGGGTATCAATAGATGGGTATAAAGAGACTACATCTAGACTGGCTATTAAATAATCCTGAGGTAAATTAATGTGATTTAAATATTGAATGAACTCATACGTTGAATTAATTACATGATCAGAGCTGGGCAAAATATTTTTCAATAAAACTACAAAAGCTTTTTCCATAAAATATGTGGGGCTTGAGCATTTAGTTACTATTGGTCTTATTGGCATATCTATTTTGTGGTCTTTGAGTCTGCCGACAATTGCTGGGATTACTGCTAACTTATTAATTCTCATTAGAACTTTTATATTATCGGGCCAGCTTCCTTTATTAACCAATTCTTTAGCTTTTTTGTTGATTATGTTAAGTGGATTCTTCTTGATTTCTTGACAATCCATATTGTTAATGCATTGTACCATTTTATTTTTATAGTCATCTGTATTTAATATGGCTAATTTATTGGATTTATCCGTTTGGATTAAAATGATTTCTGGATCAAGTTTTAACTTTTTCAAAATATTCAATTCATCTTTCGGTATACTTATGGGTTGCTTATATAACTTCTTCAGTTCGTGGTACATAACATTGCGAATTTCTTCTTTATGATCGTTATGAGTCGACAGTACAATATTTTCAATTTCTGGGATGATAGATTTTAAATTAGGCTTAGTTGGAAAAATGTATTTTGCCCCCCGCTCAAGTACTTTTATTTCATCTTCCGTTAATGGTCTGCTAGATAAATTCAGAAATTCCACTGGTTGGCATATACGGTTGACATAGGACTTTTGTGTGTTGCAAAGATTTTCTATCTTGGAAGCTTGTACCATTTCTTTTAAGCGGATTTTACCGTATCTATATTTTTCCAGGCTGTTCATGAGAATATCAAATATATATTGTGGAGTAGAGGCTGCAAATTCATAATATAAATCTAAAGTTCTCTGTTGTAGTTTACTAATGTAGGCATACTTCTTTCTAATACTTAATATTAAACATTTACTCTCAAATTGTCTATTAAGATTAGTAAAGTTATAATTAGCAAATTTATTTCTGTTCTTCAAAAATGACGGAATTACGTTCCTACTTCGGCATAATTTAAGAAAATCCAAATTCAAAAGTTCACGATCCAGGCGTAGTCTTTCATATTTGAAACGCGAAAATATTTTCTTATCAAACTCTTCATACATATTCATTCCAGCATCGAAGAAATGTTATAAACACATGTATAATAATCACTTATAAACAGATAAAGTTAAAAATGCTATAAAAAGTGATAGAAAATCTTTATTAAGATTGACGATCGTTTCGTCGCACCAACGGCGACATTTTCAAAATCATTTATGATAGAAAATACTTTCGCAAAATATTTTAAAACAATAAACCTAGTAAACAATGTCACGAGACATGATGCATAATGAAAAATATTGCAACCATAAAATTAAATTAAAATTAAATTAGCTATTGTGAGCGTGGATTAATTTTCATATAATTTAACAAAACAATAACATGGTAAACAATGTCACGAGACAACATGCATAATGAAAAGCATTGCAATATATAAAATAAAAATAATATTATCTTGGCTATTTGCGAGCGTGGATTAATTTTTACTATTGTTACTAAAATTACATAGCATCTCTTTCCAAATTTTAGGTAATTCTATGGACACTGAATCATTGCAAATATTCTTGTTGCGTAAAAATATCTCTATTGATTCTCGGATTATTGATGGTAAATAAAATCTTGATGTATAAATTAACTTGCTATTTTTAAAATCGATCTGTAACCAAGCAGTTTTATATAGGTATGACAACTAGAAAACTTAAAACTAGAATCAAAGAACATATAGCAGACATCAAATACAACAGAAGAACCACAGCTTTGGCCAGATTATCCAGCGAAGAGCCTTTACAGATCGATTTTAAAAATAGCAAGTTAATTTATACATCAAGATTTTATTTACCATCAATAATCCGAGAATCAATAGAGATATTTTTACGCAACAAGAATATTTGCAATGATTCAGTGTCCATAGAATTACCTAAAATTTGGAAAGAGATGCTATGTAATTTTAGTAACAATAGTAAAAATTAATCCACGCTCGCAAATAGCCAAGATAATATTATTTTTATTTTATATATTGCAATGCTTTTCATTATGCATGTTGTCTCGTGACATTGTTTACCATGTTATTGTTTTGTTAAATTATATGAAAATTAATCCACGCTCACAATAGCTAATTTAATTTTAATTTAATTTTATGGTTGCAATATTTTTCATTATGCATCATGTCTCGTGACATTGTTTACTAGGTTTATTGTTTTAAAATATTTTGCGAAAGTATTTTCTATCATAAATGATTTTGAAAATGTCGCCGTTGGTGCGGCGAAACGATCGTCAATCTTAATAAAGATTTTCTATCACTTTTTATAGCATTTTTAACTTTATCTGTTTATAAGTGATTATTATACATGTGTTTATGTGTAATTACTATTTGTTTCTTTACAATTTTTTATTTTTCTTTTGTCGCCAAACAATGTGATTTTAAGCCAAAAATGCATAAGCGTGACATTAGCTTGAGGATGTTCTCACAAATGGTGTTTTTTTAGGTGAAAGAGATCATTTTTTGAGTACATTTTCATATTCAATTGTAACTTATATAGATATCAGTTAATATTTTAAAAATGGAATCGAATACTTAAATTTCAGTGTGAATTTCTGCCACACATACATATTGTAAAATAATTTCATACTTTTTAAAATGTTTTTCGCCGTAATTCCGAAAGCAAGTGATATTTATAAACTCGAACTGAGATCAACGAATATTATCCATTTTATTTAAGCAAATATTATCTATTTTCTCAAGTCATATCGCCAATTTCATTTATAGGAAAATTCAGAGATTCGAAATCTAGGAAATAAAGATAATTTTTAAGGAAATTTATGTTTTAATACGTTATTACTATGGAAAAATTCAACATTTTGAAAAAAAAAAATTACAAGTCTTTTGTAATTCGTCATTTCTTCTTCGTCTTTCTTCGTACTTTCTCCTCTGTTATGTAATATTTCAAATGATATTGGACTAATTTTCGATCATCGATTCACCGCAAAATCGCATATCTAATATAGTATATAAAATAAAGTCTGGATTAGGGGACTAATTAACGCACAGCGCAAACTACTGAACCTAAAATCTTGAAAATCGTGCTAAAAATACTTCTTATGACATAAACTTCAGCTAAGAAAGGATTTTCTAAAGTGTCACCCCTAATGGTTTTTGCACGGGGAGGGGAAAAAATTGAATATCAAAATTATGCGCCAAATGATAGCATATTTTAATGTAGTTTTGTATGCTGAATCGAATGCTACCAAATAAGTCCAACAGTTCAAGACACATTTCATATTTTTCTAATTTGGTGGTGTCTTTGGCATCTAAACCTCAAAATATCTATCATTACATCCGTTACTCTAGCAACGGAAAAAATTCAAATCAACACTTTTGGCTAAAAAATAAAAAACGGCTCTATGAGTTTGAAATAAAAATGCAAGCATCTTAATTTTTTTAAAAAATAGTGATTTTATGTAAAATAAAAGAGAAAAAATTACTGAGAATTTATCGTTATAAAACAAAAATGGAAAAGGTACTACTTAGATATTCCGTCGACCAAAAATCTATCGTCAAACTATAAGATTAAATGCCAATAATGGTTGATCGTAAATATCAAATTCACTTGAATTTAAACAAACTACACGTGTTTACGTCATCAAGTGATTTTAATTTCGACGTTTTATTCGTATTTTTATTAATGTTATACTAATTTATTTGTTATTTCGTTATTTAAAATAAAGATTATGTCAATTTATATAATTTGGCGAATGGTTTGTCGATTTATATAATTTGGCGAAATTGGTCGACGGGATAACAAGTAGTACCAATGAAAATATTTAAGTATGGAAGCAATGTTTGTAACGACTTAAAAAATATTTTCATATATATAAAGTCGGTTTATGGCGTCAGATGCCGTCATCCGAAGAATCTACAAGAGTCTTTATATTTTTTCCGGTCATAGGTTCCTCAATGAAAGAAATTGGAATTGGAATAATATTGTGCGATTTATAAATTGCTCCTCGATAAGAAGAAAAAATAGGTACATTTATAACAACCGTGCGCACATCTCGCTGATAGCATTTTTAAAATTCCCAGTAGCAGTAGTTACATTTTGCGTATGTAAATTAAAAATATTTTTTTGCTTTTAATTATGGCATTATTTCCTGTTATTGTTTATCTTTTCAGTTTTTTAAATGAAATTAATATAAGGCATGCATTTTAAATTAAATGAGTGAAAGGTTTGTGTTTTAAATGAAAATAATAAAATAAGAATATGCTATGAAAACAATCTTTATTGATTTATTACCTGCGTCCGGCTGACATAAAAGTATCACAAAAGCCACATATTCACTTTTCTTTGAGTAGTTGCTCATGAGAATTCAAGTTAACCTTCCGTAATCGGATACTTCATATATTGGTGTATTAGCTTTAATGTTGAAAGCATCGTTTTTGTTTGAAGCGAAAACTTTACTATGAATTCTATTACACAAACTCGCATCATCATCATCTACTATATATTTACAACGGAAATTTGTATTTCATTCCGATTGTTTATAATACTTCCGTAGGATATACCACAATTAGTTAGGTAATAATTTTGGAAAGGTTTTAGTGTATACATATTGTTCAAGGGTACTTAGTTATAGAGCAACAGTAAAAGTTCAAAAATTAAGTGAACCTGATTATGAAAGTTTAGCCTTTTTAAAAAAATCTACAGAACATATTTTGTTACAAGTGGCCCTGTTGCATGACTTTTAGGAATGGTGTTAGTATATACGATTTCATTATATGTTGATTAGTTACAGAGGTATTAATTCCTGTTGTCATAACGGTCTCATTACCCGACCATAAGTGCGCTGTTTATAATGAACTAAAACAAATACTTCTTAATTGCTAAATTTTGTCCAACGCTTAAGATAACATTATATCGCAATGGCGTTCGCATCGTTTTCAGTAATGTGCAAGGTCAAGCTGAAGATCCATATTGTTTAAAATACAAGTTCAAATTCCCCATTTAGTTTAATCCAAGGTTCATTTGGAAATATTGACCAGCGCAGCGGGCATAGCCTGCTAGTTATATATATAAAATCCAAACGGAAATTTCGTTCCGAACGCCTAGATTTCGAGTTCTACTGCATGGATTTTTACGGAACTTATACCGTTAGATAGGTATCGTTTCAGGGAAGGTTTTAAACTATAACACATCATTCTACCTATATTAGTTATAGAATTATGACGGAAAGTTCTGTTATTTTGGACGATAAGGTTTACCATTTTTAGGTGCGTTCGTAATTATATAAATCCGTAGCACCTATAGTCGTCGTTCAGTCCGTCTGTCCGTTCGTCTGTCCGTCCGTCTGTCTGTCCGTCCGTCCGCATATAATAGAGCAAAAACTACCCAACCGAATGGTCTGAAATTTTAAATATATGATTGTTGTAAAATTGTGTCGAGCCATTTCAAATTTTATGAAAATCGGATGTATAGTTAAATTACAGGGACAGTCAAAAGTTTTTCTTTACATTACGGCCAATGGGAAAAATTATTGCACGTGCATTTTAATGATGTTAAAGCTTTCCGAATGGTCTCAAATTTTAAACATATAATTATTGCGACATTCTGTCGAGCCATTTCAAATTTTATGAAAATCGGATGTATAGTTTAATTACAGGGACAGTCAAAAGTTTTTCTTTACATTAAAGCCAATGGGAAAAATTATTGCAAGTGCATTTTAATGATGTTACAGCTTTCCGAATGGGCTGAAACTTTAAATATATAATTGCTGCAAAATTTGTCGAGCCATTTCAAATTTCATGAAAATCGGATGTATAGCTTAATTACAGGGACAGTCAAAAGTTTTCCGTTACATTAAGGGGAATGGGAAAAATTATTGCAAGTGGATTTTAATGATGTTACAGACTATGCACTTATGAATTGCAAATAAATACACATTCAGTACAATATGGGGTGCAAAAAATAATTATAAAACTAGTTATAGTACGAACGCACCTCATTTGCCACGTTTGACGAGCAATTTCCAACTTGTATTTCTTGGCGAAATTTATCGTTGATAAAAAAATTGAAACAGCTATTACACCTCGAAACATAAAAGAAAAATCTGTTACTAATTTTAATTAAAAAAAAAAAGAAGGAAGAAAAAAAAAGAAGAAAAAATTTCGTTTTAATGAGTGATAATATTAAAAAACGAAAATATTTAATTTAAACATGAAAGGGAATGTTCGTAATGCTTAAAAATTTACTCAGTTAAAATATTGCAATTGAAATAAGATTTGGCTCTTTATCTTTTGCGTCAGGTTAAGAAAAATGCATCTGAAAAATTGATAGGATGATATCAAGGAACTTTCGATAAATGCATGCTCAGAAATATTTGAAAAAAATACATAATATTTTCTCATGAGGAATATATAGAATATTCTTCTCGTGACATATAATATGTTTATAAAAAAAAAAAAAAAATCCGCAGAACCTCGATTTAGCGTATGTAAAAATAATGAAAATTTAATTTCTTTTTGGCGATTTAATGCTGGTTGGCAGCACAATAAAATTTTGAATGATACTTTTTTATGATGAATAATTTTTAAGTAAAACCTTTTTCTACTCTTCATACGAAGATAGTTAGATTAAGTTTAACGTAATAAATACATTTTTATTACTACAGTTTTGTCACATACCTTTATATGTGTATATATTAAAATTTTATTATCGTAATTATACGGTTTAAAACAAAATTTTAGTTTATTAAATTTTTTCCAAATTCAAAATTAATGTCCGATTCGGAACATTGGCAATTTGACTTCGATATTGTTAGTGTCAGAAACAAGAAATGAAGGTTATTGTTGCCATAGAAACAAGTATTTAATATAAAATGTTTAATGGTAGCATTTTTAATTAGCCAGTTACTTTTAAAACAAATTGAAAACGGTACTATACTTAATTATCCCGTCGACAAAATAACTATCGCCAAACTATAAGATAAATGCCAATAATAGCTTATCGTAAATTTTACATTCACTTGACATTAAACACGGTACACGTGTTTGTTGCGTCATCAAGTGATTTTTAATTTCACTTCTATTTGTAATTTTACTAATGTTTACAAATTTATTTATTCTTTCGTCGTTTAAAATAAAAAAAAATTCAATTTGTTTAATTTGGCGAGCATTTTGGCAATTTATATAATTTGGCGAAGCGTTTGGCAATTTATTTAATTTGGCGAAATTGGTTGAATGAATAATCAAATAGTACCCTTAAAACATTTCCAGCTGGTGAAGCCATGTAAAATTAAATAACTACTGCAACACGCAATTCGTATATATTATATACTTTTAAAGATAAAAAATAATACGCTAATCCTTCGTTTAAGTTTAAATTCATTGAGTTTTATGCATTTAAACACTTATTTAACAAGCAATTTTCAAATGCATTTAAATATCTTGCATTTGGGATGGAAATGTGTTGGCTAGCCAAACAGCGTGGAAGGTTCGTCTTTTTGGCGCCAAATACTCGATTATATATAGATTTTGTTCAGATTTTTACTGGGATTCCGCACCCAAGATTGACTGATGTTTTACTACACACATGAGTAGTTTTAAAACCATTTTTTTTTCAAAATAATTGGAGTATGCTCTTTAAGGAGACCTTCCTTGTGGTAACAATTTTGTTTTTGATTTGTTCTTTTTTTTATTTCTAACTCTTCCATCATGTGATTTACAGACGAAACTAGCAGATGTAATTGTAAAAATGATGGTACTTATGACTTACATGTTATATGTTTATTTGTGATTTTTGAGTTCACTTTTGTCGCCAAACAATTTGATTTTAAGCCAAAAAGATGTAAGCGTGAATTGGGTTCAAGCCATGTTTGCAATAAAGGTGATTTTGCAAGTGTACGAAAGCATTTTTTGAGTATTTTTTAAAATTCAAATGTACAATATATAAATAGCAATTAATATTTTAAAAATGGAGTCAGATATTTTAATTTTAGTATAAATGTCTCCCACACACGCACATACATACTGTAAAATAATTTCATTTTAGCCATTTAAAAAATTTCTCATCATACTTTACTGCGAAAGCATGTCGGTTTGTTTTCCCCAAATTTGTGACTTTTATAACCTCGAAGCCAGATTAGCTAATATTGTCCATTCTTTTTTTAATATAAAACATATAGCCAATTTCCCTTATACAAACGTTCAATGCTTGCAATGTTAGGTAGTAAAGATTATTCTTAAGAAAATGTAAGCAATTGTGCGTTGTTTCTATCACGAAAAAAGACATTTTGCAATGAAAATAGCTTTCTGAAATCACTTTTCGATATTCCATTCCATTCGTCATTTATTTTTTTTTTCATATCTTCCCTTCTTTTAGAAAGTTATAAAAAGATATTGGATGAATCTTCCATAATCCGCCACCTTACAATTGGCGAATTCTCTGTATAGTGTTTGAAGAATCGTTTATATTTGAAAGGAACCGTGGACGGTAAATCTGATTTCAGAAGATTACGCGAAATTTGTACTTTTAGTAATTAGCGATTAGTAAATTTATGTTTTTTAGTATGGAGCAAACGGACAAAAGAAGATTTACTAATAGATATTTTTCATGTGCAGTTATTTTACTATCATTAAAAAAGCATTAATTTGAATGTACAAAAAAAGTTTTTCAAATGCCAAAGGTGGCCAATGGAACAATATTTGTTCATTTAGCCTAGGATTTTTAAAAAAAAGTACCTCAAATTCAATAAAATTTCAGTCATTATAAAATTTTGGCTGATGCACAGCCCGAGCAGCTGATCGTAGTGACAAATTTTAGGTTTTTTTTACTATCACTAAAAAAGCCTTACTTTGAATGTACAGAAAAAAAAACTTTCAAATGCCAAAGGTGGGCAATGGAACAATATTTGTTCATTTACTCTAGGTTTTAAAAAAAGTACCTCAGATTCAAATAAATTTTCAATCATTATGAAGAAATTTCGGGCTGATGCACAGCCCGAGCAGCTGATCATAGTCACAATTTAACGTTTTTAGTTTTATTTAGGCAACAAACTGATGAATAATGAGGTCTTTAATATAAAAGCATGCTTATTTCTCCGTCTTATTACGCTCATTAGAGAAATGCGAAAAAAATCTTCGGTTTGCCAAATAAGATCACTACTAAAAATTTTGCATAACTAACTTTACTTATCATTTGCAAAGAGTTTTGATAGTGAAAGATCTAAAAATCAATCAACAGCAATTTGACATTATTTAATGGAATGTAGTTTGGAGCGTAATTAACCCTGTTTTGTAGCCTAACTCTGGTACATTTTTAGCCATACCGTTACGAACATTTCTAACGTTTCACATCAAACTTGGTTGTGGATCCGATTACGGATGATTGGGAAGATTTTATTGAATGAAAACTAGAGGTTTAGTTTTCTATTTGAATCAGCTATCGAGGGCATTTTCCTAGGTTAATAGTTGCATGATTAAAACTGGTATGTAAAAAGAAACGGCAGTTAAAATGACATTATTTTAATTTTATTCACACAATTCCGCTTTAAATATCCACTTTTACATGATTCACATATTTTAAAATATAAAAGTTAAATATTGTTTTGATTGTATTTACTCTAGTGGAAATCGAAGATAAGAAACTGTAGAAAACTTGCCAAAAGAAGACGTGTATTACCAAAAATAATGTAGCATTGAGAGAGACTGTATTTATGTTGTCAGATCAGCACAAAGTACCAAACTGAGAAGCCTGGAGTAAAAGAACTAACAAACGAAAGTGAATAACCCGAACATTCTTTAAGTTAAATGGTCAATCGCTGCAGTCATTGTAATTCTCTCTTTTTTAGTAGTGTGGTGATATGATCGTAATGGTCGCATTTCCCTCCCAAACTGTACATGATGTACTAAAGAGTTGCTTCTGAATTGCCCGTATTTCGTCTAACGCATCAGATAATATAATAGCGCAATTGCGTCCGATGAGTATTCAGAACATGCGGAAGGATCTTCCAGGTGAAAGACCATATTAATTTAAAATACAGGGTCGGATTTTCCATTTCGTTTGATTGAAGGTTTATTTGAAAAATAGTCCAGCGCAGCGGGCTCAGCCTGCTAGTTTATTATAAACACCCGATGATAAATAAATTGTATCAAGGCCTCTGTACATCTGTTAAGTGCAATAATTCTTTTCTTTCGTTTATTATGTTTCTCTAACTCATGTTTCTCTAGCGCATCATTTCCTTCAAATTTCTGTCAGTAAAATGTAATATTTCTTGATGATGCTTTGGCTAATGACAGCTTCTGTGAAATAACGGTAATTTTCCTTTATATAAAATTTTAACTCCTAATTAAATATTAAAAAACACAGTTTGTTTATCATGAAATATATATATTATTGATTACATTCATGATTTATTATTGGTATAATGAGATTTAGATAATCTAATAAGTTAGTATATAGCAATGTGCTTGATATAATTATGTTGGATGATATCATTTTTTTATATTTTTTTGTTTGAACTACTGATCTTTATCAACGGATAGGGAAGTGTAGTTCTATTCTATTTGTGGAAGGGACAACATGTCTCTTAAAGGAAAATATAACTTTTGATAATTTTTTTTTTCCTGAAACTGGCCTTTTTATGGATTATGAAGAAGGAAAGGATGATTTAGTTTCAACGAATAAGTACCCAGGTAAGAGGTTTTCACTTCATAAAATGTGATGTTATTAAAGGATTATTTGTGGCAAACTCTTCTCTGGACGAGGGAACAAGGGGATTTTATTCATAATTGAGAAATATCAGAGTCGGATAGATTTAGATTGTTAGATTTGTTACTTTTAGAGGTAGTATGTAACACTAGGAGGCCGAACTTTTAGGTAGATTTCGTAAGAAATACTACCTATTGCAATCTCTCATATGTTGGAATTTTTGAAAAACTTTTGCAGATCCACACCGATCATGATCCCTAGATCCCAAAATCACCCCCAGTTCGAAACTTTATATATATATATTACTTTTCTATGGACACTATAAAATATCCAATCAGTTTAAAGTTTTCAAAACTTCTAGGAAATGGCTAAAAATTATGCATGACAGATTTTTGATATAATTAAAAATGGCTTCAAGGAGTGCAAAAAATAGGTTTTCAGAAGAAAAAAAAAATCCTAACTTCGTCAATTCACTTAAATTTATCATAAATCATCTTAATATTATCTATAATTTTTGTATTGATAAGTTTTTGATAAGAGCAACTCTTACAGCAAAAAGAAATTAAAAACTAAAATAAAAGTGTGTGTGTGTGGAAGGGGGGGGGGAGGGAGGTTGTATAAGAAAAAAATCACATTTCCCTTAATCCGTTAAATTCTTCGTGAAATTGGTACTTAACTTTGAAATCTACCTGCGCCTGTAAACCAAGCAAACAGAGATTTTTCTATAGTTATGAAAGTTATAAAGGTTTTTGTACAACAGGAGCAGCTGATTTAATTTGGGGAGGAGGTAAACAACGTTATAACTTCATTTTTTAAAAAGATTGACTGAAATAACCAGGAATTCAATTAATAAAATAATTCCTTACTATTAATTAATAATAAAAAATAATAAAATTAAAATAATTAAAATAATTAAAAAAATTAAAATAATTAAAATAGTTAAAATAATTAAAATAATAAAATTAAAAAATAATAAATGTTTATTAAAATAATTCATTAAATATATCAAAATTCCTATACCCCAGAGCCAAATACCTACGGGGCATGTTGGCCCGACTGGCCAACATGCCCTGTGCCAAATGGGCCAACTAACCCAGTATTGACATTTTTGTTTTTCATGACTATAAGGAATTATTCTGAAAGTATTTCAATAAAAAAACATGCCCTGCAATAACTACGATTTTTCTGAATTATTATATATCAAAACCTAAAATGTAATCTACAAACAAATAAAAAACGATTATTTATAAGACAGGAAATTTACTCACCTTTGCAAAATTTAGAAAATTCTCAATAATTCTTTAACGGACGCTCCGACTTCAATGGTTCTGATGTTGGAGGAGGAAAGCGAAGCAACGCATACTTGGCTGGACTGACAATGTCATCTAATGCAAAGTTTAAAAAATATCGCGACTGGGCCAACGTGCCCCTATAGCCAACTAGACCCGGTCTATCCTAGTGGGGGAAAAAGTAAACACCCCCTACTAACTCTACAACTAATTATAATAGAAGAAAGTTACTGGTACAAAACGATTGGAAATAAAGTTTACTTGTAAACGATGTATGTAAAATTTGCTTACGTGGCCACTACAAATCAAAACCAGACCAGACTTTGTTTTTTCAACGGCAACCCTCAATTCTGACTTTATATTTTTTATCTTCGGTTCAAACTATGCCTACAAACGAAATTTCATATCATTTGGATCTTAAGATTTTCATATAAACATTCAAAATTTGGGCTTCTAATATTAATTTACATTTTCACATTTTTATAAATGTCTCATGAAATTATAATCCTAATCTGATAATTTTGTGTGGTTATAATACTAAAAACCCAAACATAAAAACATTGAATTCTTAATTTTCCGAATTTTATAATATGAGTTATGAATTATGAAATTAATATTCGAAAAAAAACAGAAATTGCAACCTACAATTTTTTTGTAGATTTGTATTTATTATGTCCTGCTTTATGCGAATTATCAATTTCAAATTTTTCTACCAAGTAGTTTTTGAATTACGATTATAAAACATCAAAATCATGGCTTAAGGGGCCGTCTATGATCTGTAGAAAAGCATAATTTGAAAAAATATATATATTTTACTCATTTTATTGAAACATTTGGGCTGGGAGTAGTCGAAAGATATTAAGCGAGTGTAATTGTCATATTAGTAAGAAATAATACATTAAGTCATTCTGTAGCATTTCAACGATCGAGTACCGAACTTCACTTTGGATATACAGCCCCTGAAATATACTCATTTTAAAATAATTAATTTCTTTGAAACGAAGCGAACGAATTTCATGAAAATTTGTATTTAGGCTAATGGAGGAGTGTAGAATTTATTTATGGTGTCAAATTTGGGCATTGCTATTGACAAAACAAAATTTAGGTTCGCTTTGATATTTAGATGACCCCCTAAGCAAATTTTTATATACATCATTTAAAAGGAGACTTCATTTCTAATCGTTTGGTATCAGTAACTTTCTTCTACAATAATTTGTTACAGAGTTAGTAAGGAGTGTTTACTTTTTTTTTTCTTTTTCACGACTGTAAATGCATACGTACATACATACATACATACGTAGATACAGAACCTGCGGGAACAACTTCTCTCAGGCTTTGATAGCTTATGAGCTAAAAAGCATTAAGTTCAGAGTGTCTGAAAACGTAAAGATATGACAAAATTTCATAGTCGGTTTTTCTGAGTACAATATGATTACAATACTTTCCCTACTCTACACGTGTACGGAACAGAGCCCGATTAACTCCATGTGGGAGATGAGACAGACACATTATATGAGATCTCCTTCTCGAAATATAACCACAAGTTACAAAATTGATACATTACAAACATACCGTAAAACCTTATGATGCAGTTAAACATTTAAACCATTGCTTTTATCTTTAAATATATATATATATTATTTTGTCTTTGTGATGCTAATTAGAAACAAAATGTCTTAATGGGGGGGGGGGGGGGGGTGGTCACGCTGAGCAGCCAGAAAATGATCATATTTAAAGCAACACGAAAAATTCTGTTCTTTTAAAATCAATGAATAAAATACAACAACTTTTTTCTATACTTTCATATAGTCTCGCGGTTTGAAAAAAAAAACATTTAAGTACTATATATATTTAGCAATATTAATTTATTAAATCATAATAGCAGAAATGGCTTTTGAAAAATATGAATACTAAAATGTGCATTTTGCCCGCTTTCCTTTTTAAAATTGTACCGCAGATACATGTATAATATTTCATATATTGTTACTTATACTACTATATTTTACACTGAGCGTAAATTTGAGAGTATATTTAAATTCATTAGCATAATTAATGACTTCTGTAATCATATTCACTAAATTTACCAAAAAGTTTATATTAAATTTTTCAATACACCATTTTCTGTGACAAAAATCAAACTAAATTTTGATTCAGCATAAAATCACTCATTAAAACTAGTAATGCGAACGATTTCAAGGTTTTTCTAAGTACCCATGCTTAAATTTTTGAAAAATCAATTTTTTTTTTTTTTAACCTTCAACATAACCCTTTAAGTTACGTATTTGCTAAAAGCATGTTTGACCTAACATATATAATTTTTAGAAATTCAGAAGTTTTTTTTTTGTTGTTGTTGTTTTGTTTTGTTTTGTTTTGTTTTTACTTATTTACAAACACAGAGATAGTTCAGTGATGACAAATACGTGAAATACTTTATTAGCGTCAAATGTTAACAAAAATTTTCTTTAATGGATATTTGCATAATGCATTTTGAGGGTCCCTATAACTGGAGAACCGGGTCACGTGCCTCTGTGTTAGTTAAGCCCTGAAACAAAAATTAATAATTGATTTTTGTAAGAATTTTTTTTTTCCAAATTTACCACAAGAATCGTATTTTTGCTTGGGAAAATGATTTAATAAACGGCAAAAAGATATTATAAAATACTCAAATTCAAAGTTCAGAGTGTACACAAAAGTTCTTTTAAAAATGATTTATTTCCTCTCTCTCGCTCTCTTTTTTTTTTTTTTTTTTTTTTTTTTGTATGTATTTCTACAAGACTAAAATAACTGTATTAAAAGCACTGTTTCTCCCATTTTTCCATAGCAGGCAAACATCTTTTACTTCTCCTGTTTTATGACAGTTCTAACAGCTGGACGCACCGCGGAGACAGATGTGATATATCAGATTGTTTGACTCGCGCAGCTTGTAATACAATAACAGCTTCCGATGCCTAACATGTAAAATTTAGATTTCGACAAAATTTTACCAGTGAAAGAAAAAAAATTGCATTTGCTGAGTAAAGTTTTTTTTTTTTTTTTTTTTTTTTCGAGGCATCAGGGCATTGTTCTTTAAGGCTCCGCTGCACTGAAACTCCCCAATCACGAAATCCCAATTTAGCCTATGAGAAAACTTTGAAGCGCGATTACTCATTACTTAATATAATTATTAAAATACCGTTTTCACCATCAAAAAGTAGACGTCAGATGCCGATGATGTGTCTTTTTAAAAATTATCTCCGTAAATTTTAAATAGTACATAAAAAATCCCTATAAAATTAGAAGCTCTAATTTGATTAAATTTTACCATCTTCCTAAAAATACTTAAAATTTACGTAGACAATTTTTAAGAACGCACATCATCGGGATCTGGCATCTACTTTTTGGTGGTGTAAATTGTATTTTAATAATTATATTAGGTAATGAGTAATCGCACTTCAAAAATTTCCCATTGGTTAACATGGGATTTCGCGATCGGGGAGTTTTAGTGCAGCGGCCCCTTAAGGGAAGCGGGAAAGCAAAATTCAACCGAAAAATCCATTTTTACTTTTTTTATATCATTTAATGGTTTAAGCTTTTATCTTTCCAACGATGTGTCACACATGTTTATATATAAAAAAATAAGTGTTGAAATTATTCATACTTTTCTAAGAGTAGTTCACAGCTTAATGACCATTTAAATTTTTAATTGACATTTTCTTAAAACTTGGATTTTTCATGTTTATGTTCCTTTTTTTCAATATCTATTAAACTTAAGAACTCAGATTTTTTTTAATACTTATATTATGCTGTTTTGTATACTTTAACACAAGGATTTAATGATTTGTTGAGATTTATTTATTTTAGGCAGTGAAATCTTACCAAAAATGATAATTAAAAAATGACTTTCAATAAATAATTAATAATTAATTTTGAGTTTTACTTAGAAAGAAAATGGTCTGTTAAAATACGTATAGCATGTTATTCTAACTACTCTAAAATATCTAGACCCCTATCTTTCACCATTTCTCAGAAAAGGGTACATAAAGTTGGTGAATTTAACATGGCGGAGATAGGGATTTCCCGGTCATTTAAGAGGCCTAATGCTTTTTCAGAACTCATTGGGATGAGAAAAGCAAGTCTACTTCGACGGACAATAGATTTTTAAAAACTTATTCAAATTAGACAGAAATTCATAAAATATTGAAGGCAGGTTTCAATTCTTAGAAAAATATAAAATAAAAGCACTAGAAAACAGGAATTCTGCTTTTTCAGAATTTAGTGTTATCCCCGATGAAATGTATACACACACATATATATATATATATATATATATATATATTAATATAGATAGCAAATTAAAATTTAGTTTTAAGACTTAATATACACGCATTTTTATATATATATATATATATATAAAATGGTGTCATTTGCATCCGCTGAAGAATTCCACATTTACGACCCAGTCTTAAACAACATCTATAGAAGTATGCATATGATGTCACTATCGCGGAATATTACACAAACACAGCAAAAAGCGATGTCGTAAATACGACAACAAAAATCGGCTATCTAATGATTCGTATGCCTTCATTTGTTTGTAATATTAAAACGGATACTTAAAATTAAATGTAGTTTATAATAGCTTCATGTCTTATCAGAAATCATTCATTTGTATTTTTTTTTTCAAAGTTAGCGCATATTTTAATTACATTTTTTTTTTCAGTTGTTATGAGAATATGGCAATAAAAATATGTACTAATCTACTATTTACCAACTATTTTCCCTTTATTTCCTATAAAAATGGAGTACTTCAGTTGCCACCATTACAGAAATGGCATTGAAAACTACAAAAATAAATTAATATCTCAAAAATAAATTGTGATGCAGTTTTCAAACAAATTTAAAATTACTTTTTTCCGTATACGACGGTGCAAAAATTGAAAACGTGCGATTCTTAAAAGTTTAAAAAATTGAAGTAGAGTTTATGAGTGTTTAACTGTACAATGATACGTCTGCTTTACTTCACGGCAAGCTTATGTAACGTAACGTTATTTTTTAGGGACGACATTTTAATTGTTGCCTGAAAGAAATAGCATATTGGGGACTAACAAGCAATCTTAATACATTAACTCTTTATCTACTGACGGTACTTATAAGTACCATTAAAATAATTTGGTACAAAATTGATTTAATACATCGATTAGTAGTAATAAAGTTTAGAATGAGTTATAGATACATTACTTTATACTGTTCCAAAAGCATTATTGGTTACACAAAACTAAAATATTTTTTAAAGAATGATATTTTTTGCCGTTGCACCTTTTCAGCTTTCTTGGCGTTGGGAGGGGGGGGGGGGGGATATTTTTCAATTCGGAAATATTTCTATATTTCTATTGTAAGAACATTATATTTGTACATTTCCTAATTCTACAAAATAATAAGAAAAATATTTAAAATGAAAGATTTGAGTGGAGTTTATAAATATTGCACAAAATCCCTATAAATTCAAATGCAATTAATCCTTCTAAACCCTTCAACCTTTCTAAAATCCTTCTAAAATTTATCAAATGTTTCTGTAAGTCTTCTAATGTAGTTTCAAAAATTCACGAAAAATGCTTTAGAAGATAAAATTTTCATGAATTCATAATTCAGTACATAAAGGCTTAAAAATATTAGCACAGACAATATAAGAAAAAATTACAAAATAAAAATAGTAATAATAAAGCTCTCAAGAATAATAACAACTTTCTTTTATATTTATTATATATAACTATATTTATTCTATTTTTATGTCAACCATTGAACTTTCAATCAACTGATTTTTTAAAATTATAAACATATTTTGAACGAGAAATTTTACTTTCTAAATGAAATCAAATAAGAAATACATTGAAACTAGATATTAATTAAATAAACATTCTTGTTCAAAATATACTTATTTAAATTGAATTTTTAAAAAAAGGAAAATTGAAGGCCATGCTATTTGTAAGATAGCTTCACGTAAACTTTCGTAAGATAGTGCAGGTACACAACTTACATTAAAATTATCTTAAAACTATATTTTAAAAAATGTATTAATAATACAAAATGCACCAAAGAAAACATTTTAAAAATTCATCCAAATTTGAAAAAGGTAAAAATATATTAATATTATATTTATTTAATCATCAAAAATGACTTAATGTTTAATTATTTCAATGATATTGATTCATTCATATACTTAATAGCGCCAGAAAAAAATGTAGGCTTATCCATTAAATATATTCAATTTTACAGGTAAAACCCCTAAAAACTATAGTTTTCAGAAAATAAAAATAAAATTATCTACCTTTAGTTTTCAGAAAATAAAAATAAAATTATCTACCTTATCTATCAAAAACAGTAAAAATTGTTTTTGCTATATTTAAGGTTCTATTGTGAATTTCCAATGCATTTTGTTTAACTGTGTTCAAAATTCATTTCAGAAAAAATGCTAAAAAAAATTATGCATCAAGGATTGATTATGAATGGTTTCTAACACTTCTACAATAGTGTAATTAAATTAATCAATAAGAAGAAAGAAGCTATCAGAACTTACACTTTAGAAAACGCATAGCACAATTCGAAAACCAATTTCAGAAAGTACCACGAAAGGTAGGAAAAATAACCAATTTTTTTTGTATGCTGCACTGCATGTGATATATAGGTTTGTATACAGGGTGCAAAGGAAAGTCACTTTAACCTGAAAATAATTGAGAACGGAGAGTGCTACAGCTACATACGGGAGGTAATGGTAAAGCGACTACGCCCGACCTAATGCAAACGACAGCAGTGCCCATAGTGGCGAAATTTGGAAGATAGCCATTGCAAATCGAAAACGAAAAGAGATGGAGCAAAATTTCCAATTAGAAAGCTTTAGAGCATCAATTAATTAGTACGAAAAGACATTTGATTTACACGGCTAAGATAAATCGCCACTTGTATACACAAAAATGTCCTAAATCGATGAGCAACGATTCTACTTTGCACATTCACGTTTCGGAAATGTAGCAGTGTGTAATTGCAAATTATGACGTTGTATTGTACTGTAATATCTGTATAAATTTAATTTCTAATGCATTTAAAATTTTAGTTTAATCCGTTCAAGGACAGAAGAATTCTATTCGTAAAATGATGAAATAATTGACACACACCAGAATATTCAAACGAATTTCTTAGAAAATAAAACCCGCTAATTTGCACTTTCATTACAAAAGCAAAATTTTATTAAAATATTCTTGGTATCATTTATCAGTTTTTAAATTAAAATTAGGTGGCTAGACCGTCTATCCACTACCCTTGAAAGGGTCAAATCTATGTCGTCGTATTGAAGAGGCTCGCATGCTGAGAAGTGTGTATGCAGATTTACTCTCACGAATACAAACGTGTATCGTGAACAATGGCGAACTTTTCGAACATACTGAAGATTAACTTTTTATCACTATGACACAGTTTGTCTTTTTTGGTTTTTGTGTGATGTTATCAAAATTTATTGAGATAGGCACGTATTTATAAGACAAATTGTGCGTATTTATTCATACTTCTGTCCATTCCATTCAAACGTTTACACAAAATAGCGTGCATCGATTTCAAACATTTTTGGGTATACAGGCGAAGATTTATCTTATCCATGTAAACCAAGTGTCGCTTCGTACTAATTAATTGATGCTCTAAAACTTTCTAACTGGTCATTTTGCGCTATCTCTTTTTGTTTTAGATTTGCAATGGCTATTCCAAATATCCCCACTAGGGGGCGCTGCTGTGGTTTGCATTACATCGGGCGTAGTCGCTTTACTATACCGGTACCTCACATGCATAGTTGTAGCTCTCTCCGTTCGCAAGTATTTTCAGGATAAAGGGACTTTTCTTTGCACCCTGTATATACTACCTAGCATGCTAAAATTTAATTCCTTTAGAAAACGCATAATACAGTTAAAAAATCACCTTTAGCAATTTACACCGATAGATGGAAATGTACCGTAATCTTTCGTATACTATCTACACTATATGGCTATTAATGACCAGCAACTTTCAATTTTAGACATTTTGTCGGATATTTAGAAATATACTTGTCAGATTCTTCTGGAATTTCAGGATTAAAAAGAACAGGTTTGACCTCATATCTATCAACGTCGATTTGATAAGGATGACAATTAGGGAACCAACAAAAAATCAAAGAAAAAAAATAATACTCCGGATCACGCTTTAAAATAAAATGCACGAAATGATCTATCGCTACAGAATATAAATAGACAAACAATGCACAATATGTGTATTCATTTCTGTAAGAATAGCATGTATATTAATAGGGATATAGCGATTTATTTTTTTAATAAAAAATTCTTGCATGTTTTTTTCTTATAACATGCAGGGTTTTCAACAAAATTTAACACCGGTTTCAGAAAAATTGACAAAATACATAGTACAAACAATGTAAGGCAAATGGAATATATATTAAATATTTTAGGAAATGTGGGCAGTTGTATGGAATAATGTTTATCTGCGCATGCGCGAACGATAACAAGAACTTTTTTACATAATTTAATAAGTCAACTCTATGGAGCAACTTTTACAGATATGCAGTCAAATATCGTAAAAATTCAGAAAGATATCGGCGTTAGAGTGAGCTAATTTTTAGTTGTTCTCTAAAAGCAACTGAATGATAAGGAATTTTCCTCAAATTGTCATTTTTTTATTAACTGACTTATAGAAAAAAGTTAGTATTTAGTGACTATCAACGAGTAAGTTTGGAAAAAAAGCTTCAATTTTGATACTTCTTTTTATCATGGTATGGGATCATTCTGGTGATTATCCAAGAAGAACTAAAGCATCAATAAAAAATGAAATTAAAAAAATTTAATTAAAATTGACGATTTGTGGACAGTCCCTTATCATTCAGCTAGTTTTAGTGAATCACTAAAAATCAGCTCACTCTAACACCGTTATCTTTCTGAATTTTTATGACATTTGATTGGATTCTTTTAATAAGTTGCTCCATAGAGTTGGCTATTAAAGAGATCCTTGTTATCGTTCGCGCATGCGCAGAAAACATTATTTTATACAACTGCTCATATTTCATAAAATATCTAAAATATTTATATTCCAACTGCACTATAATTTTTCTACTACATTTTGTCCATTTTTCTGAAACTGGTGTTAAATTTGGTTGAAAACCCTGCATGTTATAAGCAAAAAACATGCACGAATTATTTTTTTTTTTTTTGTAAATCGTTATATCTCTATTAATATACGTGCTATTCTTGCACAAATAACTGTACATATTGTACAATGTTTGTTTATTTATATTCTGTAGCGATAGATCATTTCGTGCATTTTATTTTACAGAGTGATCCAAGTATTATTTTTTTCTTTGATTTTTTGTTGGCCCCCTAATTGTCTTCCTTATCAAATCGACGTTGATAAATATGATGTCATACCTGTTCTTCTTAATCCTGAAATTCTAGAAGAATCTGACAAATATCTTTCTAAATATTCGACAAAATGTCTAAAGTTAAAAGTGCCATTAATGGCCATATAGCGTATAGTAAAGTGAGGACAGATGCCGCAGTTTTTCTTTTCTTCTTACAAAATGTACAATAAAGCAAAAAACAACAAACTAAGTACCAGAAATCATTACTCAAACCCTTTAGACTTTTATTTCTATGTTAAACAAGTTAAAACCCTCTTAATAAAATAGGCATAACTATTTTCCCACAGGTCCTTTTTTAACCTCATTTTTTATGTGTTGGATAAGATGCCGCATGTGGTGTGGGACAGATGTCGCATGGAGAAAAATGCTAGGCTGTTTATTTTTTTTTTCAAGCAAATCACATTTTTATTTTGTCAAACTACTTAAAATGAAAATAAATAACAGTAAACTTACAAAAATTATATATATATCACTAAATTGTGAAAAGTTGTGTAAAAGTGTAAAATGCAAAAGTGTAATCTCTATAAACAAAACTTAAGACAAAAAGTGAAAATGAAATGAAAATCATTTGAATTTACATGAACGGATAGCATAATTACGGGAAACAATAGACAGCATAATTCCAAAAAAGATATAAATCACTGGTTTACATCCAGGCGAACGTTTCAGTTTGCTCTTAATGTAAGTATTAGTTCTATTCTATTTAGGCCCTAGTCTGTTTATTTTTGGTCTTTCTTCTCATTCTTTGATTTTGTATTTCCATTCGCCCCCAATCACACCACACTACCCGTTGCAAAATTAAAGTAAGCGTTTTTCATGCACCTATCGATTGAATTTGATGCGCTGAATCCTGTTCGCTTTAGACTTTGCTTCTTGATAAGACTACAGCCCCTTAACATATTCAGAGTCATCAAATTTCAATCCAGTTCTGCCATCAGAATCCATAAGAGGAACAATTTACCCATTGTCGGAAGATGACTTATATTTTAGTTTTTTCCTCAAGTAAGGCGTTTTCAAGTTGATCTTTCCCTTCCTTTTTCTACATATTTTCCTTCCGCCAAGTTGTCGTTCTTTGACGCTTTCTAGTTCCTTTTGTTTTTCATTTCCTTCTTCTTTTTTATTGTTTATAAACTCTGTGTTTGCAATATTTGCATCCTTTTACTTTCTCTTACTTGGCTGTATATACCATTGGGGTAGGCGATATTTTGTTTAACAGTTTAGATGGTGAGAAATGTAAACGGCCTACGTTTTCCTTATTCACACATGGTTAACTAACATTATTGCTGAGAATATTTTGATAAGTAGCAGAATGCGCTAATATACAGTCATTTAAATGCAAGTTCTGCTTAAATCGCAGTGATAAATTTATTGAACAGAAAAACAAAAATATATTTTGCGGCATATGTCCCTCAACCTCGGTGCGGCATCTGTCCCATAGTGGCGGGTAAGATGCCGCGCCGCCATTTTGTATCATGTGAGCGACGTGAGAAAAAGGCAAGCACATGTCTGTATTCTACAAGGATCTAGTCTATAGTTGCAATCGATTTTGGGATGAAATCTCTGTTTATTTTTCTTAAAATATGTAATAAAACTTCATTAGAATAATTTTAGCAACTTACCACGCAGGTTTGAGCCATAAAAACTGGCATAAATATGTAAATACTGACAATTAAGCTGTGGAAACGCATACAACACATCACACAGCACAGAGGAACACTACGAACTTCTAAAATTGGTCCAGAGAACTCTAGTGTCGCCTACACAATCTCTGCGGCATCTGTCCCACCGCAGCGTCTGTCCCCACTTTACTATATGTTCTATCCACAGATTTTTATAAACACCACATATTAAATTAAAATTTAATTCAAGTAAAACCGCACTTCCAGCAATTACCATTAACAGTTGGCAATGGATCCAGTTATTTGCTTAGCCGTGCATATGAATTTATTTATATCCTTATTTATCAGTACAATTCAGATCGAAAATGCATAACACAAAAGGAAAAATAAAACTTGGACATCTAATTTTTACAACATCGATGGTTGTGCTCGAAAATAAGTCGAGCACATTTTAAATTGATAATTATGCGTTTAAAAACAATTGGGGTAATTTCTAACATCTTTTAACTCTAATCTAAATCCAAAATATATGTAAAAAGCTTTTATTACATTTTTAAATAAGCATAAAATGTAAAAAAAGAAAGGCTCAAATGTTTTTGCATACTTTGCATTTCCATTTTGTTGTTGCTGTTATTTTTTTCAATATTTGGCTTTATTATTTGTTTCATCACGTAGACTCTTCATGTGTGAAAGCATACTTATAATTTTATGAACTTAATTTGCTTCAGAGTAATAGTGAAATACAAATTAGAATTCATATCATTTTAAAAAACATATATTCGTTAAAGTTTTAGTAAGTAGTGTGAAGAATGGCTCTGTAAAGGAATTTTGCTTAAATGGGCCATAATTTTTTTAATAATGGGAATATCTGAAAAAGCAGTGTTTTGCAAAGAGTTTTTTAGAACTGATTAATAAACGATAAGTTGAAATTAGAAAGTCATTTAGGTTATTTTACCATCTTTATTCAAAAGCACTGGAGCTCCTTAACTCCTCAGAGACAAGCGTCATTTACAGAATTTTTAATCTTTTATAACCGATTTTTCAGAATAAAAATCTTTGCCTAATTTAATTGAAGAAATAATTTTATTAAACGAGGGATTTTTTACCATTAAAAATAACTGCTAACCATAATCATGGATTCTGAACACTGTATGCGTCTCGTATACGCTACGCTCGTCGTGAAGGGGTTTATAAAAGACTGCAAAAAACTGTATGTTCAATTAGTTGCGGTAACGACGGTAGAAGATTTTATTTCATGATCATATTGTATGATTGATAAAAATTCTACATCAAAAAATGAATTCCTTTGCATTTATTACCGTTTCCTTTGTTCACATTTCTTTGTTAGCAAAATACGACGTGCAAATATTTCTAAATATTTCATGCAGCTCTCTATATGAACTATATTTAAACCATTTTATAAAGCCACTTGCTTCAACCTGTCATGATATCTATACTAACAGAAGAAAATGTATGTCCTTCTGTTTGTCTGTCTGTCTGATGACGATGGCTAGGAAAATCTACCACGCGCAGAGATATGAAAATTTGAATGGGGATCGTCCAACTCAGTCCGAATGCATCAGAGGCTCAAATTTTTCATATTTTGACAATTAGTCGTGATTTGTATTAAAAACCACGACGAACACTCATCAAAAAGAAATTCGTGGCGAACGTTTCAGAGCTCGTTTTCAGAGAAGATATGAAGGGCGAATCCGGCATCGACTCAACCGTTTACAGCACGGAAAAAGAAAGATACCAAACCGCATCTATGTACTTTAACCTTTCTAACGGCTCAATCCGTTAAAAAAAATTCTTATGTAGCCATTTCAAAAAAATCAATTTAGAAACTTCGAATTGGTAGGATTTTTTTGCGTTTCTTGTAAGTGTGTATTGGCTTAACTATACGAAATACAGAAAAAAAATGAAAAATACACCCTTAACCAGCGTACCTATTTCTTTAAAAAGAAGTCTAGTTTGTAAAATCATTAATAATAAGCCTTTTATAAAAATTCTTTTTTCTAGTGCCGTTTCGTGATATATCTGCGTTAATTTTCCTTTTAAATGACGACTTTGGTTTAAAAAAGTCCTTCCGGCCAGTGCCGGGAGGAAGAGGTAGCTTTCATATTCCTTATTTTTAAAAAGCTAGCTTATGTTATTCAAACACGCGAAGCTCAATTTGGTGGAAATCGATTATAGACGATTCAATACTAATTCTTATCAATACTAAATCCTTATGAATGAGAATTTCGCGAAATTAGTCAGCTTTATCCAAGCTGCTTTTATTTAAAGTAACTTATATTTGGTTGCCAAATTCGGCGATATCTTGAAGTGCCTGCCATTTTAAGACAACATGGTGGATGAGGCTAACCCGTGAACTTGGTCGAGACCTCAGAAATTCCTGTACACATACTCACTCACATCGGAATCGGTTGATATATACGTGTGCTGTCGCAGCAAAAAAATCAGATTTTTCAAAATGTCACCCCCATAAAGAAATTCAAACTGCTATATCTGAGCCATTTTTTAAGATAAAGACAAAACAAAAAAAGCTCCGTAATCCTTATATCAAGGTCATATACTTAAGAAAGATATAGTTTTCAATTTCTAATTTTTTGCACCTTACTTTAAATATATATTTTTTTTTATTTAATGGCCGCCATTTTTAAACAAGATGGCGGACGAAGCCGGCCAGCGAACTTAGTCGAGACATTGTTATATACTATCCAAATAGGTTTATAAATACGTGTGTTATAAATGGAAGTATGTACATACCAAGTTACATCCAAATCGGTTTCGGGGCCCCACCAGTAACCGAGAGGTTCTGCTCTCGAAGCTGGTAGACGGGAAGTGCTGGGTTCGATCCCAATCGCGCCCGTCGGCCTAATCGTTCGGAGTTTTCGTGGTTTTCTTCGAGCCGTGGATCTTCCATGCGTTAATACGGATTAGGTTCCCTTAGAAAGACCCCCACGGAGGGCACTCTCCCCGGGCCTATATCCCTTGTGTAGATAATTGGCCGTCAAAAATCAACCCAACCCAACCCAAATCGGTTCATAAATACGCCTGTTATCGCGTGATAAAAATCAGGTCATTTCAAAATGTCAGCCACAATAGAAATTCAAAATGCTATAACTAAGGCATATTTTTTAGATATAGACGAAACAAAAACTGATCCGGAATCTTTGTATTAAGGCCAAACACATAAGAAAAAAATCTTTTTCATTTTCTAATTTTTTGGTACATCATTTTAAATTTTAAAATGATTTAATTTTTTTAAATGGCCGCCATTTTGAAACAAGATGGCGGATGAAGCTGGCCAATGAACTCGGTCGAGACATTGGTATGTACTATGTACACACGAAGGTACATCCATATCGGTTCATAAATATGCCTGTTATCGCGTGACAAAAATCAGGACGTTTCAAAATGTCAGCCATGCTAGAAATTCAAAGTGCTATAACTCAGCCATTTTTTAAGATATAGACGAAAGAAAAACTGCTCCGGAATCTTTGTATAAAGGTCAAACACATAAGAAAAAAATATTTTTCCATTTTCAAATTTTTGGCACCACATTTTAAATTTTATTTTTTTTTAATTTTTAAATGGCCGCCATCTTGAAACAAGATGGCGGATGAACCTGGCCAACGAACTCGGTTGAGACATTTGTATATACTATGTACACACCAAGTTACGTCCAAATCGGTTCATAAATACGCATGTTATCGCATGACAAAAATCAGGTCGTTTCAAAATGTCAGCCACAATAGAAATTCAAAATGCTATAACTCAGCCCTTTTTTTAGATATAGACGAAACAAAAACTGTCCCGAAATCTTTGTATTAATGTCAAACACATAAGAAAAAAATCTTTTTCATTTTACAATTTTTTGGTACCTTATTTTAAATTTTAAATTTTAAAAAATTTTTAAATAGCCGCCATTTTGAAACAAGATGGCAGATGAAGCTGCCCAACGAACTCGGTCGAGACATTGGTTTGTACTATGTACACACGAAGGTACATCCATATCGGTTCATAAATATGCCTGTTATCGCGTGACAAAAATCAGGACATTTCAAAATGTCAGCCACGCTAGAAATTCAAAGTGCTATAACTCAGCCAAAGAAAAAATATTTTTCCATTTTCAATTTTTTGGTACCACATTTCAGATTTTAAATTTTTTTTAAATTTTTGAATGGCCGCCATTTTGAAACAAAATGTCGGATGGTGCTGACCAACGAACTCGGTCGAGACATTGGTTTGTACTATGCACACGCCGAGTTACATCCAAATCGGTTCATAAATACGAGAGTTACAGTGTGACAAAGATCAGATATGTATATATATATGGATATATATCAACTTTTGAACGGAGGGTGGTTTCGGGGTCTGGGGGTCATGATCGATGAAAATATACCAAAATTTTTTGAAATCGCTTTCCTCCGAACGGCTGCAATAGGTAGCTTTTTGTAATGAAAGCTACCTAAAAATATTAACCCTTTCAAAAACTTTCCTTTCCGAAACTCATTTTCGTTTTCTGTGCGATATTTAAAAATCGGCATTGAGTTTGAAAATGAAAATACGAAAAAATTAAACTACCAAACGCTATTTATGTGCATTTTCGTATAAATGGCGTAATTTGTTTTAAAAAATATATATTTCTATGAAACGCCGAATGTAAGCCCCCATCCACCACCACCACCACCCTTTAAAAAAACAAAAACGATTAAATTTAGGGTAAAGGGCTTATTATCAAGATAAAAAAAATTATTAAACAACTGTTTTTATCATTAATTTAGACGTAAAAAGGAAAATAAGGAGTAAGAATTTTCTGCATTTGGATGGGTTTCCGCAACAAGAGAATAGTCTGAATTCCCCATAAAATCGCGTTCTCTTCTCTCGCCTCTTACCACACAACATTTAAAATCCTAAAAATCTGTAATTTTTTTTAATTCTATTTGTTATTTTTCAAATAATCAGTATACAAATAATTCACATCTATATCTTTACTACACAAATTCCAGGTTGTGTAATATTTAAACGGAGCTTCTGACTGTAAATTA
Source organism: Maratus speciosus (assembly GCA_963932465.1). Classification (NCBI taxonomy): domain Eukaryota; kingdom Metazoa; phylum Arthropoda; class Arachnida; order Araneae; family Salticidae; genus Maratus; species Maratus speciosus. The sequence continues at coordinate 268,410,480 of OZ010786.1, forward strand.
GTCAATGAAACATCGTCTTCATTTTGAAAGACCTATCCAATGATATGCCACTCAATAGGGTGCGTAAAAATTTTTTTTCGTCTCTACCGCCATTTTGTATTTTACGGCCTCCATTTTGAATTTATGAAAACAAAACCCAGCCTATAAACGTCAGACCGTTAAGACGAATCGATAGAGACCTGATTCATTAAAATCCATCCAGCCTTGGGATGTTTCGAGGATATAAAGAAATCCACATACCCAGATACGCGTGAAACACATAACCCTTCTTGGCAGTCGGGTAAAAAAGGAATGTTTGTAATAAATATGAACGCTTAAAAGTTTAGGGTAATTATTTAATTTTCTGTATTGTATTTTCATGCTACATATCTCACGAAAGCTTTTGTCTCATGGCTTTGCAAAAAAAGAAATGCGTGTAACACGGCGAATATTATTAAAAATAGAAAAAAACTATCTCAAATCGTAGTAGCCTGTAATGCGCCGGAGCGCTTTGTGCGTTGAATTACAAGTCATTTTATTGCTTAATGAGCTGTTTTAAAGACGTGCATAATAAATAAAATTAAAAATTAAATAAAAAAAGTTTCAGTATGAAAGTCTTTGAAATGTTTTTAAATTTGAAGCGTTGTTATCTTTTAAAGCAGAATAAAAACGTATTTAAAATTTTTGAATAAAACCCCCTTAGACCAGATCTTTTTTAAAAATTTCTAAATGAAACAAGTTTTATGTATTCACTTATAATGCAGAGCTTTCTTTGGTATCGAAAAGAACTAAATATCGAAAGGGATTTTTTACATTAATGCTCTAATTTATTTTACATGAAGAAGAATTCAGTTGAATAATAAAAATAATTTTGCACCCTTTATATGTTTTTGATGGATGTACTCCAATAAAATCGATGTCCATATCAGCAAAATACAAAGCAATGACGATGAAATCCTCTTTTCGCTTTGATTAATCGATGTAAGAGTATTTGATTTCAAATGTTACTCCCTTACATAAGACGGTGAATGGAACTGATACTTTTATTCTAAAGTGAAATTTAATGGTGTTTCCAAGCGTTTAATGTAAGATATTAATCCTTTTCGGATTCATTCCAAAAGAACAAATTCTAAAATTAATAACTTGAGAGTAAATCTTATTATATCTTAAGATATTTTCCGAATTTTACATTACAATGGATGAAACAAATATTTTAGAAGATTAGGCACTTTTTATTTCAACATAAGTTGGATTTTTTCCGCATTTCTTTTCAGCCAAAACTATTAAATATCTGCATTAAAAAATAATCAAATGATAGGGAAATTCATAATAGCTGTTTTTAATGAAAAAAATCTCCAACCACTTAATATGAACTAGATACTTTATTTAAACATTTAAATCATGCGTTTTTGTATTAAAAAAATTGAAAAAATATGTAATATGAACTTTATAATGTTCACTGTTTTGCTTAAAAGGCGACTAAAATAATAAAAGAGGTGTTACAAATTAAATATATATATTTTATTTTAAAAGTTTTTAATACTTCCGGACTTCCCAAGCCCTTCTTCAGAGAATATTATAATAAATAGTTGCTGTTTATTTATACAAATATGTCACTTCATTTTGAAAATGAGAGAGCCGATAATTATTAGAGTTGAATGTAGGAGTAGCAGTTTCTTAGATTGAACTTGGTTAGAGAATATATATATTATTATTAACTGCAGTTCCATTTATTTTATTACATCACTCTGTTGTCATACGTCACTTTCATTTTAAATGTGTAGATGGACAGTCGAAGTAGATGTGTTTCAGATTAAAATTGCGTAGAAGAAATATTTAATTGCCGTATCACAAACTTCAATATGTCACTTTGCTTAAATTTTCAGAACTTGTTTCCAGGATATTGAACCCTTTAATTGGGGACATTGTAGGATAGTGCGTCGTTAAATACTTGATTGTTTTTACACAGGATTTCTATGGATTCTCTGATAGCGTATGCGCAATAATTAGATGTTGTGATGATGAAAATAACATATCATCACATATCCTTATTTATCCCCCTTTTGAAATTAAATTCCCCTTTTTACAATTCTAAATTTAATCGATACTTCTTTTCCTTTTCAAAAAGTATATCTATTTTGCTGCTCTTTTGCGCTTAGTAAATTACATTCACTTTATATTCTCAGGGTCACTTAAAACCGCCAATAAAATAAATCAAAAACAAAGCTACTTTCTTATCTTAAAAGCATTGCTTAATTCACCGTTCGATAGTCAATACAAATCCCTTTTCGGCCTGAAAGATATCCTGTTAATATTAAAATCGGCGCCTGACATCTGCGTTGCTTCTTCTAAAAATATATTTCCCATTATCCAGCCTCTTCATATCATACTGTTCGTTAACATTTCAGTTACTTAAGCTAATGAATCGTTGGGCTGATTTTGAATTCAAAATGCCCGTTAGGTGACGTATTCTTTGGGGATATAATTGTGCAAAATTCAAAGTTTTGCGGCTCGATGCACTTACAATCAAGGCTGTTGGGCGGCATTCTATCTCTGGCCGCACTACTGTAAAGGTGTAGTAGCATTTTTATCTCCTGTATTCCGATGCCACCCCGCGGGTATACAGTGAAACCCCGATCTATCGTTCCCGCATCCATCGTTTTTCCGCATTGATCGTTTTTTTTTTTTATGGTACCTGCACAGATTATATTTAAATAATGTTAACAAAACCCGCATACATCGTTCTTCAAAAAGAGTTTTCCCGCATTCCTCGTTGTAAATTTTTTCTCCTCACCGGAATGAAATTGAAAGTCAAGGGGATCCATAAGACACACAAACTGGAATTACTTCTTTTATCCTAAAGTAACTCATTTGTAATGTTTTAGTGGGGGGGGGGGGGGCAGGGATTAGTGCGATTAGTGAAATTTAGCGATTATATTTCCATAGATCAAAATGTTGCGACATGCGGTGCCCTAAAAATAGAAGACACGTGTGATGATGCAAAAAAGGAAAATAATGGCGAAGAAGCAGAGGATAATGTTCATGCCAATGAAGCTGAGCCTACACCAGTGCCAAGTCTGTCTTATGCAATTACGGCATTGAAAACTGCACGAATATTTATACATGCACATGAAATTACAGAAAATTACCAGATAAATGTTGTACATGTTGAAAATTTGTAGTTTAATATAAAAAATAAACGAAAAACGCACCATAAAATTACTGATTTTTTAAAAATAAATATCAATTTTCTACAACTTCGATCTATTTCTTTTACAGTTTGGCAAGTAACAAATTAGTATTTGTTAGTATATTGTATACAATGCATGTATTAGTAATGTATAAATGTTGTTTTTTTTTTCGTGTTTTGCCGTTAACCCGCATTCATCGTTTTTTTTCATGTACCCCTTGAAAAACGATGGATCGAGGTTCTACTGTATTATATTGCTCGCTTGTGTTTAATAAAATGGCACATACATATTTTGGACCTTTTATCTGAATCTCTGCCATGGCCTGAGTTATTCACGTATATATGCAGTGTACTTGATAATTGATCCGGCGAAATGTATTTAACTTGAAATTAATAACTCAAAGTAAATCTATACTACAGATCTTGAGAATATGATTTTTGCATGATCAAAATCTATTGTGATATTCTGATTGAAACTTAAACAAGAGAACTGTATATTGACAATTTTTTTTATATCTGCTTTATACTTTTTGATTCTTTCTTTGAGTTTCTTTTGGTCATTCCTATGTATTGCATTATTCTATAGCTATCAGTTCTAAAAAGAATGGCATACACATCAGTTAATTCATCTTTCGGTGTTGTATCTATTTTCTTACAAATTAACTCTTTTAATTTTTTTGGTGAGCAGGCATGTTTGAATCAAGGTAAAATATTCCTTTTCGTCTTATGATTTTATTTTTAAAAAATAATTAATAATTATTTCCTTTTAATAAAACCTGATCTTTTTAATTAAAAATACATATTTAGCATACGCATACCGTCATAACTCGATATTTTAGAAGGAAAATACTCATTAGAATTAAATTTATAATAATTGAAGATTCTGAAAGTGATAAAGATATATATTTTATCCTGCTCAAAAGAAAAAAAAATGAAAGAAAAGAAGAGATACACCCGTTTCCGTTATCAGATTGATTCCAATAAAATCAAAACCAACATATCATTAGGCGTGGATGTCTTCTTGCATGTTAAAAATTGCACAAACTGTATTTTTTTTTTACTTATTATTATGAATTCAGTCATTATATAATTTACTAAGTTTTCTTAAGGGGTCTCAGGACTCTTAAAGCTTTGAAATTTTCGAAATTTCAATTTTTTTAGATGTTAAACTCCTATCTTTTCTGAACATTTTGATATAATTGTTTCCTTGAAATTCCTATTAGAACTGAAGTTATGGCTTTTACATTTATACACGTTCAATAGTTGAAGCGTCGTTTCAGAAACCTTGAAGCCATTTTTCTCCAAAAGACGTTTTTGGGCATAACGCGCACGATATCTCAAAAACTTATGAATATTTTTTCATGAAATTTTCAAAACATATGTTTCATGTTAGTCTGTATAAACTGAACCTAAAATTTCCTTTTTATTGTTCAAAATAATATTTTTTTAGGTGATTATACTGTTGAAATTTTCTTAATTTTGCATTAGCTAAATACAACTTTGTATTAAATATATAAAGCTTTTGCTTTAAATACAAATTTATTTAGGTTCAGGGTAATTATTATAATCTGAAGTATAAGTAGGTACCAAAATTTTCATTCTAGTTGCAACACTTATTTTGTAATCGTGCGCGTAAGCTGTTATGCCTATTTTTTGCTCGAAAAATGTCTAAGAGTTTGGAGCCCCCTGTAAATGCTAATTCTGCATCTTATATTTTTTTAAATACACGTAATGAAAGAACATACTCATATATTTTATTCCTGTGTCTTAAAACCAAATACATTTTTAAGATATTAAATGTTGAAAATGGTCTTTTTTTTTCATTTTTTCCAATTTTAAGAGTACTGAGACCCCTTAAATCCTTAGGCAGTTAACAAGTGTCAAAATTTGAGAATGTCAACGTTAAATCTACTTGACAAAATTTTGTTTATGTCTTCCCAAAACGAAACATGCCATTGAAATGTCCCTTTCATTAATAATAATTTAAAAAACTCGTAAAACAACCCACGCATAATCTAAGCATTTTTCATATTCAGAAACAAATTGTCATTTATAAAAGTTGTCAATAAGTTAATTTTTTTTAATTGATTAATGACATATATAATTTTTCTATAAAAGGAAATTGGTAAAAATATAAGTGATCAAATTTACTGCTTATTTATTCAGTTTTGAGTGTTATGTAACCAATTTTTAATCTTTTTCGTTATTGAAAATTTTCTTATCGATCTTCAAGCAAAACAATGTTTAAAACATCAGACTACTTGTTATTTTACGTAACACTGGTATTTCGACAATTTAAATATATATATAACGTTTTACATAGTTCTTTTAAAATGATATGTGTTACCCTTTTAGAATTTGGTTTGTTAATTTTTGAGAACATTGGTCATCTTTAACATACGACCTCTAAACAAACTTACTTTTTAATCGGGGCGCGTAGAAAAGCTAATTTTAAGTACCAGTATTTTCTAATAGAAATCTGGGAATTTAATCATATGATTCTGCGATTAATTAATGCAAACATTACTATTCGAAAATAGTGGTTCTCAAAAAAGCCCCTCTGTGCATCGTGTTAACCGTGCAACAGATAACTTTTAATATATATATATATATATATATATATATATATATTTATTTATTTATTTATTTTTTTTTATTATTTTTTTTTTTTTTTTGCGGCAAGCATAAAATGAAAACCTGTCTTAAAATTCTTCATAAAACTATTAATTTTAAAAACTATAGCATTTAAATAGCAATCTTGGCAGATTTAAAGATTATGAAAAATGTAATGTCGCTTGTTCACAGAAGCACTTTCACAGGACACGAGGAAAACAATTTTCCACATAGAAGAAAGACATTTAGATAGATATTAGGTAGATTTCTTTACAAAAATTAAAATGCTATACCTATTGCAGCCGTTCGGAGGAAAGCAGTTCAGGAAAATTTTGGTATGTTTTCACCGATCCTGACTCCCAGACCCGAAAACAACCATCCATTCAAATTTTTATTCATATGCATATATCTGACGTTTATCATGCGATAGCACTCGTATTTATAAACCGATCTGGATGTAACAAAGCACGTGTATAAGGCTTACAAAGTTCTCGACCGACTCCCTTGCCCAGCTTTGTCTGCCAACTTGTTTCTTTGTTAAGCCTTGTTACAAGGATTACGGGGCCTTTTTTGTTTTGCCACTACCTTTAAAAAATGGCTGAAATACAGCAGTTTGTAATTCTCGAATGGCTACATTTTGGAACAAGACAACCGATTCGAAAAATCAGAGATTAATTTATTAATTTTAGTGATTGTGATTTCTTGCAAATTATCTTTCATTGCTCTAACCATTTTCCTAATCATACGCGTAAAATTATATATTTATATCCGTTAGCATCAAATTCTCGCCAAGCCTGGCAACACCAGGGAAAATACCTGCAAATTTGGTGACCAAAAATAAGTCATCATAAATGAAGCCAACTTGTATATCGCTGCCTAATTTGGAGAAATTTTCATTCAAATTCAGTAATTACGATTTTAGTTACAGTTTGTAACCGGTTCCAATAGGGAAAGTATCCACATATGAAAAAACTGCAACTAAAATTGAAAAAGTACAAACGCACAATAAATGTTATCGACTTCAGGTATTCTATGCAAAAAATACTAAAATGTGAACGAGAAATCTGTAACCAACACTCCCATAGGATTAACATTAGCTTGAGCTTTTATCCCTTGTCTAGCGTAGGGCTCTTAAGATGAAATTAAAAACAAATTAAAAGGTTCAGGATCCCATTGTTGTGTAAAATTTTCAAGTATCTAACTTAAAGCAATAGAGAGTTACGGCCTTAAAATAAGGTTTATGGAAATCCCAATTATGAAAAATTCCCGTAATAAAACCACTTAGATTTATAAATTAATGATTTTCGGATTTTTATCCTTTACATAAGCCTTAAAATTAGTATTGCCAGGTGTCCCGCGTAAATCAGGACTTCAAATGCTCTGGATACCCCTAATTTCTTACAGTTTGTTTCGCCATCTTTAATCGCAGATAATTCTGCCATTAGACAAGGTGAAGAAAATTACTTTAACCCTTTCAGGGGCAAGTCATTTCTGCTTCAAAATGTTCAAATAATTAAGTCACATCGCAATTTACGAACAAATTTCTTTGAAAATAATCAAACGCTTTTCTTCACGCTTATTATGAGGTCGAAATTGTACTAAAAAATTACTGGTGTCATTTGGCAGTTTAAGCATCAAATTAAGCGTTTGCAAACGGCGCCCCTGAAAGGTTTAAAATACTGATGTCCAAAAGAGCGCCGATTTACGCGGTAGAGCTGGCAATACTACTTACCATATATATGCTAAATATAAAATCATGGCAGCTCCACCCCGCTGAGGAGACTTCACATTTTCAAGTAAACACAACACGCAACAGCTACACACCTGCCCTTAGCACCACACTCTTCACTGATGGTTCAGGCACAGAGACTGGCGTGGGCGCAGCCTATTGCGTCACGGAGGGCACGGTGGTGGTCCATCAGTGGTCTGCAAGGCTAGATGATAATAACTCCGTATTCCAAGCGGAGCTGTTCGCAATACTAAACGCATTAGAGTGGGTGGAATCCCACTCTAGCAATAGTATTATCATCTACAGTGACTGCCTCTCTGGCCTGCAGGCAATACAGACACACAGGACAAAACATCCTCTAGTACTGCAAATCAAACTAAAACTTAAGAATCTCCTACATCGTATCTCACTAGGTCACGTCTCGGCTCACAAAGGTATCTTTGGCAATGAACTAGCAGACAACCTAGCGAAGAAGGCCACACAGAAAGAAACAATAGACACACACCTCCCAGTGCCCCAGTCATACGTCAAAAGGGTCCTTAGAGCAAGGATACTGACGCGATGGCAGGAGCACTGGGATACTTCAAAAAAGGGCAGGCACACATATAAGCTAATTCCTAAAGTTTCTCTCACACTATATAACTTAACACCCTACACCACTAGCTTCTTAACAGGACATGGCCCTTTCATGGCATATCTGGACCGCTTCAAAATAAGATCCACTGCCACTTGCGTCTGCGGTGAAGATGGCACTATAAGTCACCCGTACTACAGTTGTACTCTCACGCAACGCTGGCACTTGAGGCGTCCAGACATACTGCCAGTCAACTGGCTCCAAAACGTCCTTTTCCGCACCCTCCTACTCAACAAATTAAAACAAATTCACAATTTCCTTACATACTTAACAAACTTAACTTAAGCCCTGGTTCTGCTTATCCAGTCTCACTGTCACCATATCAATCTTCAAACAGCACCAGAATCCAGTCCTCTTTGTAGGCTCCAATTAAATTCTCTTACTCATCAATGTGTGGTTTCCTACGATCGCAAGAGCCTCTGCTCGTGCTTCTGACCATTCTATCAAGAGATACATCTCCAATGGACGCTTGAGTATCTGCTCGTGCCATCTTACTTGTGCCACACAAAGCATTACATCTCCAATGGACGCTGAGTATTTGCTCGTGCCATCTTATTTGTGCCACGCAAATCATTACATCTCCAATGGACGCTTGAGTATTTGCTCGTGCCATCTTACTTGTGCCACGCATTCCATTCTTTTCCCTTCCTGCCGCCCCTTGTCGCGAGAGGGGTTCCTACCCCGGCGGCCAGGATCAGTGATGTTTATTATTATTATTATTATTATTTATTTTATTTTATTTTTACTTTAAATGTTCTCATACTCCCGCCCTCTGTCGCGAGTAGGCGTTTTCCTGGCGGGAAGGCATTCGTCTAATTTTTGTAATCCCACTTTGTCCTTTTTAAAATAAATTCTGGGTTCTGTGGTCGGTGGTGCATAGACGCCCTTAGCGGGTGAGCGTCGCCCCTTGAGCATTTTGTGTTTGTCCGTCTGCATACGGCCGGACAGGGCTGTACTCACTAACGAGCCTCAACGTGTCGGGGAACATACCGGGAGAGACGTTAAGCTCTAAGGGGCAGGCCTAGCCGGCCCTGAGCAGTCTCTCTTAGGCTGCCTAACCCTTAAAGACGCCATCTTATTTGTGCCACGCAAATCATTACATCTCCAATGGACGCTTGAGTATTTGCTCGTGCCATCTTACTTGTGCCACGCCTTCCATTCTTTTCCCTTCCTGCCGCCCCTTGTCGCGAGAGGGGTTCCTACCCCGGCGGCCAGGATCAGTGATGTTTATTATCATTATTATTATTATTATTATTTATTTTATTTTATTTTTACTTTAAATGTTCTCATACTCCCGCCCTCTGTCGCGAGTAGGCGTTTTCCTGGCGGGAAGGCATTCGTCTAATTTTTGTAATCCCACTTTGTTCTTTTTCAAATAAATTCTGGGTTCTGTGGTCGGTGGTGCATAGACGCCCTTAACGGGTGAGCGCCGCCCCTTGAGCATTTTGTGTTTGTCCGTCTGCATACGGCCGGACAGGGCTGTACTCACTAACGAGCCCCAACGTGTCGGGGAACATACCGGGAGAGACGTTAAGCTCTAAGGGGCAGGCCTAGCCGGCCCTGAGCAGTCTCTCTTAGGCTGCCTAAATATAAAATCATACAAATTCGAAATTCGTTTTCAAAAACAGACCGGAATGTAAGCTAAAGAAGAAAGTGGGGCTCCCAACTCTAGGTTATTTTGGAAAGATTTTTATTTAAAATATATCATACAAATTCATAATTAGTTTTCAAAAACAGACCGAAGCGTACGCTACCGAAGAAAGCGGGACTCCCAACTCTAAGTTATTTTGGAAATATTTTTATTGAAAAATATATCATACACATTCGAGGGTCATTTGTACAACCGGACCAGAGCGTGTACAGCACGCCTGGGTGTACGCTGCCGGAGACAGTGGGACTCTCAACACTACATCCATCCCGGAGATAATTCCGTTCTTTTTTAGGAATCAAGCTATAAGATTTTCCTTCGCTCAAAGTTTCAAAGTTGTATACTGTGGAATCACTGAACAGATTTTTAAAGTTCTTTCAGGATAACACTATTTGTGATGACAGTATACTTAAAACTAAGCTTGTTTTATTTCTGCGCAACTTCATACAAAGGGGTGCAAGAGAGGAAAACTTTCCAAAATGATTATTTCTTCCAACATGTTGAATCTATGAACACGGAATGAGACTTGGTGGTTATCTTTAAAGTATAAATTACAGCTAAGAGCGGTTCTAAAAACATCATAATTGAATCGTGCGAAATGAGTTGAAAACGTTCTAAAGATATTTTTGTAAATGTTAGAGCTAGAATCAAGAGATTCGATATGGTAGTTATTTTCGCAACGTACAAGCTTGCTAAGAACACTTTCTAAATTTTCGAAATTTCAAAAAGGTAAAATGAGCAAAAATCGTTCTAAAAAACGATTATTTCGGAACTACTGAACTGATTCTAAACTTCTCTCAGAACACTAATGACGATAGTCTCAGCTTAAAAATAGGCCATTTTTTATCCCTTTACAAACTAATCTCTTTAATAACTGTTGAGTCTAAAAACATGAAATTCTATATCGTGGTATTTTTAAGAAGTAAATGCTCGCTAAGAACTTTTCTTAAATTATTGGATATTTAAAAGGATGAAATGATGGTAAGTGATAATATGAAAGTGTGGTATATCGCATAGCGGGATTGGAAAAAATTTTAAAAATTGCCCTCCTGAGGGATCCACTCTCTCGCTTATTAAAAAACTCTTTAAAATCATGATTACTCTGGATACTCGAAAGCTATCCGGGCTAGAAATTTTAAAGTTGACTTGCAGGTTTCTAGTAGGATGTTATTCCTCCAAAGAAAAAAAAAAATACGAATTTTAGATAGATGGAATGCGGGAAAGGAGGGAATTTTCTACAGTTATATTTTCACTGTGGTTTCTTTGAATCTCTAAGCGTAAAAACTTTATATTTGGCATAGGAATAGAAAAACAAAAAAAAATTATTTATGAAAAGAGAATAAAAACCAATTATTTTTCATGCCTTTGTTAGATATAACTTATCTGAGTAATAATATAAAACGCAAGTACCAGTAACTGCTATAAATAATTAAAATGATGTAATAAAGTAACATTACAATTAAATGATGAAAAACTTCATGTATGGGGCAATCCATAAATATGTCAAGCTTGAAGAGGGGGAGAGGGGTTCATGAAATTAGGAGAGTGAGTGACAAGGGGATGGGAGGAGGTAAGAAGAAATGTGACATCACACATTTTGGTTAAAATAAAAGCATTAAAAATCAGCAGATTAAATTTTGAAGTTATTTTGAAATTAAAGTATTTTCTATTGATAAAGTAAAGATCAGATTTAAAGCCAAATATATTAAATTCCATTTCGAATTCCAAAATACTACTGTTTTCAATTGCTCTTTCATATTAATATTTTATTACTACTGTATATTAATTATGTTTTTTTGTTGTAAACCTCAGTCTATTTCATACAAAAAAAGTGCACGAATCATTTTTATATTTATGCTCATATACTATGTCATTAAAACACATAGTTAAAGTTTAAAAATAAAATTTTGAAATACAATCTATAACGCAGTGCTTTGTTTCCGAACTGCAAGTATATGTTTACGTAATATAGCGTGACATGTGACAAGGGGGAGGAGGGGGTATGGTGAAGTGTGACACTTTGCGATAAAGGAGGGGGGAAGGGGGTCAGAAATATTGAAAAAAGTGTGACATCATTTATGGACTGCCCCTATTACCCTTTCACTGCACCAAAAGGACGGTTTTATATATTAAACCGATGTTTTCTAAAATATTTCTCAGTGGTATTTTATTTTATTTTATTTTATTTTATTTTATTTTTTATTTAGTATTTATTTATTTACTTTTGGTGATTTAACTTATACTAATACTTTAAAAAAGGAAATGGTGTTTGTTTGTAGAAAATAGACACTGAAACTATTTATTTCAAATGAAAATCAAATTTCAAATTATTTTTGCTTAAAAGGCGCAAAGGCCAACCTAGTGAAAAAGATTCCATGCCGGGAATCGAACCCGGGCCATCAGTATAGCGCACTGACGTTCTACCGACTAAACCACATGGAACGATACCCAGCCTGGAATTTCTCACTATTACAGGTTGGCAAGGCTACAAACGGCGTTTGTAGATTCAATCGATGCTGGATTTAATTAAGGATCTGTGTTTGCCCCATGTCGGTGGCTCACGGAAAATATTCCATCTTGTGCTGCGTTTGTAGCCTTGCCAACCTGTAATAGTGAGAAATTCCAGGCTGGGTATCGTTCCATGTGGTTTAGTCGGTAGAACGTCAGTGTGCTATATTGATGGCCCGGGTTCGATTCCCGGCATGGAATCTTTTTCACTAGGTTGGCCTTTGCGCCTTTTAAGCAAAAATAATTTAAAATTTCATTTTCATTTGAAATATGGTATGCAAGGCGAATGTTTCTCTCTGGAAAAATTTCCAAATATTAATATGAAACTATTTAACCGTTTTTAAAAATTATTTTATCTGCAATAACTGATAAACAGAGTTTCCATGTAGAATTCATTGTATGTGTTTTTTGGAACAGGGAGGCTGCGAATGGGGTGAAAAGAATATTTTCTCATTAATTCAGGTTCCCTTTCTGCAATATACAAATCACTCTTCCTAAAAATGTGACATAATTAGTAATTTTCAAAATTATCCGCAACAGTATAATTACCCCTTATGTAAATAGGCACACAGATGTCACCTGGCATATTTCAAAAACCATGCTTGCAAAGACTCGGGTTTTGATAGTACAGTCAGTACCGGATATATGGACCAGAATGGTCACCCGCTTATAAGGTCACCCCGCTTATGAGGTCACTTTTCATAAATCCCGACTGTCTGAATAGGTATTACGCTTTAAAAATACACCGCCTATGTATATATAGATTTTTTTTTTTTTTGGGGGGGGGGTCATACTTTAATGGTTATACTATCGGATATATGGTCACCTTGCGTCTCCCTTTTTATTTCGAAATATCCTATCCTTCTAAGCTTTTTGGTTTCCTTAAAGGATTTACAGCAGGATTTTTATCAAGAATAGGTACACACTTTGCGATGTTTTGAATTTTGATGAATTCGAACTCTTTTTTCGTGTTTTGCCGGATAAAACTGTTACTTTTAAGAACGGAAAATGTAGTAGTGGGAAGAAAAGCAAAGAAAGATTGGTCGTTTTATTACGAGCGAATATGTATGGATCAGAAAAATTGATTCCATTAGTTATTGGTAAATTTCTCAAGCCTCTTTGTTTGAAAAACGGAAAATATTTGGCTGTATCTTACGATGTGGGCCGTAAAGCCTGTGTGAAAACAAGCATTTGAGGAAAAGAAATTTGACGTTTGGATAGAACTTGAACAAACAAAAAACGAAAAGTGTCTATCATTGCAAACAACCGTATGCCCATTGCATAATTCCCAATTTAAAATCGATTGAACTTGTTTTCCTGCCTCCAAACGTCATTATTGTTGCACGACACTTAAATAAAGGGATTATTCAAAATTTTAAGACAAATTATTGAAAATATCATCTAAAAGACTTCATTGCTGCTTTTGATCAAAAAAAGGTTTCAATGATCTGTGTTAGATGCTATGTGTTGCATAGACAAGTGTTTGAATATGGTATCAAAGAAGAACATTAAAAAATTTTTTAGACATGCTTGGCTTTCAGAATGTGAAGAATTATCGTTCGGAAACTACGACAGTGATGATGATGTTGATGATTATGATGATGTGCCCCTATTTGAACTTGCACAAAAGCTGGCTGCGCAATACAAAACATACTGACATATGCAGTTATTGACAATGTTGTCGCTACTAACGGTAAAGTTTCCATATCAGAAATATTTTTAGAAGTTTGAAATAATAAACACTGATGAAAGTGATGATAATGACAGTGAATATCAAGCTGAATTATTGAGAAATGGAAAAGGAAAGGGAAAAGTGTATTTTAATTTGGAAAATAGTAAATTAAATGGGAGGGAAATTTAGAATATTAAAATATGTAACTAATTATATTATATACCTCTATTTTAGTTGCAATTGCAAATAACCTGTAAAAGATAATTTTTAAAACATTTCAATTCTCTTTTTATATCTGCAGGATTTTATTTCAGATTCGTTACTACTTTTAAGAATTAAAATATCTCCATATGATGTTGGTAAATATTCTGTCATAGTCTGATGCGTATGCATTTGTTGCAAGTCTTTTCTTTAAAGTCAACGCCAGATACTCTTGTCGACCTTATCTAGGTTAAAAAAAGGAATGCGAATTTATATTTATCTCAAATGAAGTAATTCATAATTCGGTATCTCTCTATTCTAAAAAAAAGTAACTAACGCTGTCACCGTCGCCGGTTTTGAATTTTTGTGACCTATGGTTTTTCTTCTTTAATATTAAGAAAACTACTGCATATAAAAATACGAAAATCGGTGCTATTGCAGAGAAATGTTTGATAAACACGCTTATGCAGACAGTTTTCATATCGAAAAATTATTTTAAGAGATATTTAATGTTAAATTTGGCCAAAATCGTTCCATTAAAAAAGTTTTATAGGAGCAAAAACTATACATAGGAATTTAATAATTTTTAGATCATTTTATATATTAGAAGTTCCGGGTGTGCAGACTGCATTAATTTTTTTTAATTTGACTCATTTTTTGAGGGTTTATTTCCATTTTAAATTCAAATTTTCAGCATTTCCAGAAATATTTTTTACATATTTTAGAAAAAGTTATTGTTTTAAATTGTTGCCAAAATTGTAAAAACTTCTCAAATAATAATATTTCCTTTAACACGTTTACGCCGGCGCGGTGGGTCACATTCGACTGTCTCAAAGTTGTCAAGCTTCCGGCTTTTTGCACATTATTATTATTTTAGAGAAAATGTTGTTCCTTTAAATCGCCCAATTGTTCTAATTAAATAAAACAATATTTTCTGTATTAAAATAATGGTATCCAAAAAGCCGGAGACTTGTCAGCTCTGAAACAGTCGAGTGTGACCCACCGCCCCGGCGTGAACTTGTTAAACTGAAAATTTATTTACACGTGACTATTATAAACACAAAAAAAACCCCTATGAAATTAGAATTAAATGATTACGTCTTAAAAGCAGGAAAATATTAAAAATTAAGTCATAAAAATTGTTTATACACGTGAATATTTAAAAAGAAAAAAAACTATAAAACAATTAATTATTTAATGTGTTAAGAGCAGTAAATGCGGGTGGAATTACGTCCTATTTCAAATACGCAAATAATGTTGCTAAACAGTTTAAATTAAAATATATACTTACACGTACACGTGAGGCTTCTTTCATATTTCGAGATGATCTTTTTAACTACTGTTGCCAAAGACAGCGCAAATAATAATATTTCCTTTCTAATAATTGAAATATTTCCAGGTGAATATTACAAAAAGAAACCTTTGGTTAAAATTACGTCAGATTTAAAACGTGTGATTTAAAATCATTTTCTTATAGCTGTATTAAAAAATACCTGGAAGCAAAGAATCAATTGATTTAATTCATTTTACATTAGCTAATTTTCAGACGTTTAACTAATCTTATTTAATCATACATGAAAACAGCAATTCACAGCAGCTTTTTTGGTCTTAAAATCCTCCATTAAAAGAGAAATAAATGAAAACCCGTTTACAGGGATATCGCAACTGTTTTTTTAATTATAATTCAATCTTCCGTAATCTTTTTTAAGCCGATCAAATTAACGGATTTTTAGAGTCTGAACGGGGGTTGGCGAGCGTAGCTCGTAGGGGCCAGAGCCCCCTAGTTAAATAGAAAGTCCAGAATTATTTAGCCCCCGATATACTATTTCTTTCAGACAACAATTAAAATGTCGTCACTAAAAAATAACGTTACACCTAACCATAAGCCACCCTCAAAACGAAGCAGGTGTATCATTGAATGGTTAAATACTGATAATCTATTGCATTTTTTTAAAACTTCTAAATATCGCCCACTTTCGATTTTTACACCGTCGTATAGTGAAAAAAGTACTTTTAATGCAATTTGTTTGAAAATTGAATCTCAATTAATTTTTGACTATATTATTGTTTTGTAGTTTTTAATGCCATTTCTGTAATCCATTTCTGCAAAAGTAAAGGGAAAATAGTAGATTACTATATCTTTTTGTTGTCATATTCTCATAACAATTGAAAAAAAATTGTAATAAAAATACGTGCTATGCCAAGAATATCGTCTGCTATAAAATTGTATTTTAATGAAAATTTGTGCGACTTAATTTCGCTTAATTTTATTAATTCGTGTGCAATAACATTTTCTGAATTTTGAAAAAAATATAAATGAATGATTTCTGATTTAAAAAAAAAAAAAATGGAGCTATTATAAATTTGTTTTTAATTTTCAGAATCCATATTAATGTTACAAACAAATGAAGACCTATAAATCATTATATAGCCGGGGTTTTTTTGTCGAATTTCTTGAATGACGACATCGCTTTTTGCTGGGGTTTGTGTATTATCTCGCGATAGTGACCTCATATGCATACTTTTCTATAGATGTTTTTTACGACTTGATCGTAAATGGGGAATTCTTCAGCGGATGTAAATGACGTTATTTTATATAAAATAAAAGCGTGTATTTTAAGTCTTAAAACTGAAATACGTTTTGTACTATCTATATACAGTAGAACCCTTTTTATCCGAAACTCTTTTAACTGAAACTCTCGGTTAACCGAAATCCATTTTTGAAGCTTTTTTTTCTATCACATTCCTTGTGAGCATAATCCATTTTGAAAGCTTTTTTTTTTCTTAGCTACCATATCCCTTCTCTGAAAGCGGTCCTCTCCGAACTACGAGTACATATAAATATTTTCGATCCCCTTTCTTAGAGTTCCTTTGAATTTAACTTGAGCTCTCGTAAGCTGCAGAGTGGAACAAAGAAAACTAACAAATTAGTAATTCTGAAGCTTTTGTATGTTTTGCAAAAGGTTTGGCATAGCTGGAGCAGCAGAAAGACTGTGATACTGGTGAACTAATAATATTTAAAAACTCCGTGATAGAGCTTCAAAGCAAAGACAATCGACACTGCGTCAAACAAAACATTTTTTCCAACCCTTGTGATATATGGGGCATTCTCACAATCTTTTGACTTTTGGGGAAAAAATCTGGCGAAATTAAACTTGCTAAAATAACATTTTAATTTGATAGACGAATGCCTTAATGATTCAAAATAAAGAAAAAAAGTGTCAGCAGCGAAATTTTTTTTATTTAACTCAGGTTTAAGTTAAATTTGCGAATTTAATTTTCCTTACCGTCTTACCTCTATAATTGTTTATTTTCTTCTAAATTTTTACTTATAATGAATTTGCATAGTACTAACAGGACATTCAAATAAGAAATAATAAAGAATTTTTGTATAACATTGCTTAAAGGTGTGTTAAGTCTTAAAGGTGTCTTAAAGAAGGGACGGTAGAGTAAAAAAAGGGGATGGTATAGGAAAAAAGGGACGAAATGGTAAAAAAAGAGACGGTAAGGATGGAACGGTAAGGAAAATTACCACCTATTTTTAGGAAAACCATGTTAAGACTAAGTGACAGCCACAATGTTCATTGATTTTCAGAAACAGTTGTTAACATTGGATTAAATTATATTTTTTTTATTTATTTACCTCGAAAAGTGCAGGAATAAACCTTGGGGACGGTAAGACTACCAATAAGGCCACGGTGCTTGAAATTGGTATTTAAATGCTGATTTATATTCTGCAGTAAATTTCCTCTCAAAGAATTTTAGATATTCTTTGTCTAGCATACTTCTGCATGAGCAAAAACTTGAAAAAAATTCTGTCGCTGCATCTGAAGTGATTTTCTGTATAGTTTTAGAAGAGGGATGGTAAGGAATCTAAAACCCAGGTACAGAGTTAAAAAAAATAATATCACGCCTCAAAATGTGTGCAGGTTAATTTTTAGCTACATATTTATATAAAATAGTAGTTCCAGTTTCAGAAAAAAATTACATCGAATTATTTTTATTGAAACAATTTTATCCAGACAACTACGAACTTCAAAATCAGCATCCCCCAACATCGTCCAAAACTTATTTATCTCGTTAATATTGTTGCGCAATCATGAATTGGGATGTTCCCAAGTATATGAAATAAAAAAAACACAAAAAAGTGTATTAAATAAAAAATTATTATTGAGGGACATGAAAGTCAAGAGATTGTGAGAATGCCCCATATGTAAAAGGTACTTAATTTCAAAATTAAAATTCAGGTACTTTATTCTTGTTTCTATTTTGCTATTGCTTTACTTTTATTAAGCACTTGTTACCATAAGAAATATTGCATATATTTCTACTTAATCTTAAAATTGAAGCATTCTCGATTATCCGAAAATTTCGATTTTCCGAAAGAGGGTCGGTCCCAATTACTTCGGATAATCGAGGTTCAACTGTATTTTTTTTTCTTCGGAGGCCACACTAAATTCTGAAAAACCAGAATTCCTGCTTCATGCTTGTTATTATTATTATTATTGTTTTTGTTTGTTTGTTTGTTTTTTGTCATTTTTTACACCCAGCTTTATTTATAATTTATTTCTACGAAACATAGTATCTACTAGAATGATTAACCAACACTGAAAAAATATGTTCCTAAAAATTCAAAGGATATAAAGCTTTTTGTTCATTTATCCAAGAAAGATTCTGAGTATCTCATAAACGAGTTAAAATATTTTTTATAACATTAGTAAGCTTGAAAAAAGTAAAATATACACATATATTTTGAAATTTTTCTTTGCTTTCAATTGCATATTATTTTTGAAGTATGCATTTCGATTTTCTTCAGCGTTTACTTTTTCCCTATACTTTTCAGTTTCATTTATTTTTTATCGCTGCAATCCGGTTTCCTAACATAAAAAAAAAAGGATTTAGATCCCCGATGGCAAACCTTTTGAAGTTCACCGAAACGAATTTTTAATCAGTGGAAAAAACATACATTGATACTGAGCTTACAATATGTCAAGAGACTCCTTAAAAACACGTATTCATAGAAAGGAGAAGTGAGAAGATCTAAATATAAACTTAAGGTTTTAAAATCAAAATCGCGAATTTTTAAACAGATATTTTCAGCAACTAAACTGTTGAAACATAAAATAACTATTCGACTTTCCTGGTATTCAATGAATAAAATACTCATATATTTCCGCTTCATTCATATAATTATTATGTATTTTAAATAAATTCAGATACGGATTAGAATTTAATTTTCAGATTCTAAATAAAATAATTATTTTCTTAAATATTAATTTTCATCTTGAATTATCTAAATGTTAATATGTATCTGTTATACATCTGAAAAAAAAAATGAGACAATTGTAATGTATCTGAAAGATAAATTATATTGTCATAATGAAGGGAACGAATATTTTTTCCAACTGGATTAAATCATATTCGAGGGTGGAGTATCACAGTTGACGTTTATTCCAACAGAGCGAAAAATGTCCAGACCAGGAATCGAACCTGGATACTTGGCGTGCCGTGCCAATGCCTTACCTGTTAGGCTATCCGGACGATAACTGGCTGACATAATTCACTCTTATTTGTTGGACTTGGCTGCGAACTGCAGCACTAGTTTCATTCATCCGAGCTATAACTATAGCATTTACATGATGAAAGTGTGTTTTAACACGGAAACTCCTGTATACCATGTATTAGGTCATAATGAAGGGAACGAATATTTTTTCCAACTGGATTTCGTTCCCTTCATTATGACCTAATACATGGTATACAGGAGTTTCCGTGTTAAAACACACTTTCATCATGTAAATGCTATAGTTATAGCTCGGATGAATGAAACTAGTGCTGCAGTTCGCAGCCAAGTCCAACAAATAAGAGTGAATTATGTCAGCCAGTTATCGTCCGGATAGCCTAACAGGTAAGGCATTGGCACGGCACGCCAAGTATCCAGGTTCGATTCCTGTTCTGGACATTTTTCGCTCTGTTGGAATAAACGTCAACTGTGATACTCCACCCTCGAATATAAATTATATTGTTTTGTTTGCTCAAAAATAATTTATTTTCACGCATGGGAAAATTAAATAGTTTTAATAGGATAAAAAAAATACAGAAATTAAACTAAAACGCGAAACATATTACGGAGTAATGTAGTTTTTAGGTCTTATCGTAATTATATAAATACGTAGCACCTATAGTCGTCGTCTGGCCCGTCCGTCTGTCCGCATATAACAGAGCAAAAACTACCCAACCAAATGCTTTGAAATTTAATACATATAATCGTTGCAGAAATTTGTTTTGTCATTTCACATTTTATGAAAACCTAATAAAAACTTTAAAATATACTGATAAAATTTTTCTTCAATCTATTTAATCCTATCATACGTAATTTATTCAGTGATATTCCATGATAGGTGATGATTCTAGGTTGTCATGGTTATTACGTCTTATTTAAGATGGAGTCATTCTATTTCCGTATAACTAAATTTAATATATATAGTCGTAATAAATTTTGTATTGATGCATTTTTTCATAAAAGTGCAACAGCTATTGACCCAAGATCTGAATATTTATAAAAATAGTTATAGTACGAACGCATCTCCTTTGCTACGTTTGACGTACGATTTCCAACTTGTTTTATATGGTTATTTAGTTATATAGGGAAACTAAACTGTTCTAATTGTATAGGCGAAATATTGAAATTAAATTAAACAAGACAGAAAAGTCAGGCATCAAGCTTAGATTATGAAAAACTTTACAATCTTTCCACACTACTGTACCGAAACTTCACCGTTTAGGAGAGAGTGGACCTTTATTTGGAAGCCCTGTGGTGCAGTGGTCAGGGCATCTGGCTGCCGCACCGCAGGTCGCGAGTTCGACTCCCGACTGGGCAAGGCTCACTCAGCCTTTCATCCCTTTGGGGTCGATAAAATGAGTACCGAGCTTGCTTGGGAACTAAACACCGAGGGTCTCGCGTTAGCTCGGCCGCGACGCATGCTGTATAGCACCTCGGGGCCCAGGGTCAAGAAAACAGAGATGGGCACTGTCGGCCCAGATCCTTCATGGATTGTATAGCGACAGAGTTTTTGGTTTAGTTTTAGGACCTTTATTTTAGTAAAAAACGACTCCAAAATCGACATTTCTTTTTGTTCGGATTAATATTCTTCAATTTGTACTACGTTATTCGTGGAAAACAGCATGCAGATGCGATTATTTTACGCAAAGTACAAGTGTCTTAATTTTGTTCAAAACAAATTTTTAGCCTTTTAGTATACTTTAAATCTGTTTTTCTCAATACTGATGTTTCAGCTTTTTTTTTTTTTTTTTTAAGATGCTCCTTGCTACTTAATTTTTTGATTTAAATTCAAGAAACTCATAAGGAAGAATCCTGATATTGTTTAAAAAGAGGCCGTGTATGCGTTTTAAAATTCGACTTCAATAAGACAGTTAAATTTCCTTTTTAACTTATTATAAGACAGAATTTTGATGACAATTAATATAAGATTCAGGAAAATATCTCTAATAAATTAACTGTTTAAGGTAGTAAAAATCGATACACAGATTTGTTTGTAATAGAGTTCTACGTGATTAAAATAGAGGAAATATCTAAAAAAATGAAGACGCAAGGAGCCTTTTAAAATTTTGCTTTAAAATTTAAAATTTTTAAAAAGGTCTTAAAATTATAATATTAGATTGGAAATTTCTTTTAAGGTGTTCTATATACTTATGGTGAAATGTAAATTTGTACACAATTTCAAATTACTATTATGAAAATTGAAAGAAATTTTTTTAAACGTCCACCGTTCGGAATTCTCCTCCGTAATATTAAGTCTATGGGCATTTGATGCATTCGTATATTTAAAATATCTCCTATGAAATTAATTTTTTTTTAACTTCTATTTTTTGTGTACGCTTCTTAAAAGATGTCTCTTTTTTTTTCTTAGTTCTCAAAATATTTCTAAAGTATAAACTTAATTTTATATGAAGTGTTAAAATCTTACTCACAGTTCGCCCGTTTTTAACACATAAAATATTAAATTCAGCATAGATTTTAGAAACATTTTAAAAACTAAGAGAAAAAGAGACATCCTTTAAGAAGAGTACGCAGAAAAAAGATGTCAAAAATATGAATTTCCCGGAAAGATATTTTAAATATACGAATGCATCAAAAGTCCATTAGACTTAACATTACAGAGGAGAATTCCGAAGCTGAGTGATCAGCCCTCTTAATAAGGTGAAAAAAATATCTTAAGAAACAACTTAGAAAATGTATACCACATTTGAAAACACAAATTCAGCAATTAACTCCACAATCGAAAAGGCACACAAATACTTTGGTGTAGCCCTGCATATGATGAATAGATTTGTATTTATACTTACATAATTCAGTCCAGTTAGAAGACGCATAATACTGTTGAAATGTCACTTTCAGAAATTTCTGCAAATGTTCTCAAGTTTTTTCGTAGACGTCACTTCGCATTTCCAGCATCTGGAAAATTTTCTTGGGAAACCTTAAAGCTAATTAAAAAAAAAATTATGACGAATAAAGTTGAACAATTTTAATTTTTAAATTCAGCAATTAACGCCCACAATCGAAAAGGCACACGAATACTTTGGTGTAGCCCTGCATATGATAAATAGATTTGTATTTATACTACATAATTCAGTCCAGTTAGAAGACGCATAATACTGTTGAAATGTCACCTTCAGAAATTTCTGCAAATGTACTCAAGTTTTTTCGTACACGTCACTTCGCATTTTCAGCATCCGGAAATTTTTCTTGGGAAACCTTAAAGCTAATTAAAAAAAAATTAATGACGAATGAAGTTCAATAATTTTAATTTTTAAATTCAGCAATTAACGCCCACAATCGAAAAGGCACACGAATACTTTGGTGTAGCCCGGCATATGATCAATAGATCTGTATTTATACTACATATTTCAGTCCAGTTAAGCCGCTATCAGATTCACCGACTTTTCGAGCAACCAACTTTACAGCCGATTTTAACCCCAACTTTTTCCAGTTGAAAGGGAGAAAAAGGTTACAATTGTCTTTGCTAAAGTTGGAGGAAAACCCGGGAAAACCAGTACTACTAGTACCAGCCGTCAATATTTATGGCATTTTCGTATCAATCGCTTATCTCTGATTCGCTGAAATGTTGAAAGGTGGGAGGAAAAGTTGCGGCTAGGACAGACTTTTTTGAGATGCGGATAAAAAGTTGGGGATATTGCTGTTTGCTATCACACTGGGTGTCGAGACAACATTTCGCGAAAGTTGGAGGAAATCAAGAGTTGGCTCAAAAATTGCTCGAAAAGTTGATGAATCTGATAGCGGCTTTAGAAGACGCACAATACTGTTGAAAAGTCACCTTCAGAAATTTACGCAAATGTGCTCAAGTTTTTTCGTACATGGCACTTTGCATTTTCAGCATCGGGAAAGTTTTCTTATGGAAATTTAAAGCTCAATAACAAAATATTTAAAAAAATGACAAATAAAGTTCAACAATTTAAAAATTTCCCATAACTGTCGGATTTTTGATGACTGCAGTGTTTCTCTTCAGCTGTTCCATTTTTCAATCATTTGTCAGTTCTGTTCCATTTTTCACCCATTCATTTGAATTAATTTGTCATTTTGATCAAATTCACAATTAATTTCTCGTGAGTTTATCGTAAGCATGATTCTGAAATATAGAAGACTTTACCATAAACAAGAACCTCAAATCAATTACTAACATAAAAATGAACCATTAACAAAGTAAAACTAGATTTTTTTCTATGGTAAGAGAATTAATCAATAAATAATCCGATTTTCAGAGGATTTACTAGTCTTCGGGGAGAATCTTATTGTTGTTATGGGCATTTTTTTTACTTAAATAGCTTTTAAGAAATAACAATTTATTTTCCTGTAAAACTTTCAACACAAAATATACCAATCGGCCATTTAGCCGATAACAAATGGAAATATTTCGATTCGAATTAGAAATTTCTTCATAAAAATAAATAAAATATAAATCACACTAAGTTAAATAAAAAAAATAATAAAATAAATTCTCGTGTGAAATATTTTTATGAAACTTGAGTAAAATTTTCGGTATATTTAGTGTCTAACTCAGTGGTTCCCAACGTTCGTACGCCCGACCGAGATGCAGTTTGACTTTCTAGGGGGACAATTCCAATTTTTTTATTCACACATTCGCTATCAGTTTCTTTTGTCATTTTATTTTATTAGAAAAGTAATGTTATAGACTAAAAGAAAATGGAATAAAAAAGCAGTCTTTTTATTGAAATTTGAATATCTTCCACTCAAAGGTTTAAAATAAATTTAACATCCGAATAATTATATGAAAAATCTTTTAAATTATTTTGACATCTTTTTAGTACTATTAAAACTCTTATAATTTTTCCTCCTTTAAACTTTACTATTTTTCATAACACTTTCGATTATTTATTGAATGAACTTTTTATTTCTATTCGCTCTGCTTTATGTCACGCGAAGAATATTTTACACGTGAAACTACTTAAAAGTATTTATAGATTTGACTGTCTTGAATACACTTAACCTAAAAAATATATGAAATATTTGAATGATGTACTACCGGTTTTATAAAACTTATAAATCTTAAATATCATAAGAAAAGGAAATGACCAGATAGTAAACACATATGGCTATAGTTCAGGCATTCTACACAGTAAATACATTTACACGATGACATATACATTTTAAATTTTAAAATCAGATAATAGATGGAAAACAATTAACAATATTGAGAAATAAATAAATTTGTATTTAAAGCATTTTTATATTTTTAACCCTTTTGACTCGAGCGTCTCTTACACAAATTTTACTCGGCTGGCAGCACTTTTTTTAAAAGAGGTTTCCTTCAAATACACGATTTCAATTAAATTTAAAAAATAAAAAACCCGGCTGCGTAAAAAGCGAACTAATTAATTATTTCTCATCAATGTTACACTATTGTTTATGTTATTTGCCTATTATTTTTATTTTCTTGTATTGATGACTTTTTAGTTGTGTTTCATTGTTAGTTCCTATCTATAAACACTGTTTTGATGAGGCCTATAGATGTTAATGATGGTTAGAGTTGCAGTAAAGCTAGAGATCCTACCTACACAACTTCCATGTTGTGTAATATTTAAACGGAGCTTCTCACTGTAAAATAGTCAATGAAACATCGTCTTCATTTTGAAAGATCTATCCAATGATATGCCACTCAATACGGTGAGTAAAATTCTTTTTTCGTGTCTACCGCCATTTTGTAGTTTACGGTCACCATTTTGAAATTATAGAAACATAACCAAGCCTATAATCATCTGACGATTAAGACGAATCGATAGAGACCTCATTCATTAAAATCCATCCAGCCGTTGGAATGTTTCGAGGGTATAAAGAAATCCACATACCCAGATACGCGTGAAACACATAACCCTACATGGCAGTCGGGTAAAAACAGAGAAATTGTGTTATGATAAGGAATAATGCGTAATTAAATCTGATAAAGATTGTGAACGTTGAATTGCTTCTTGTGTATTGTGTTTTTCATAGAAAGAAAATTTAGTGTACAAAGCTTTTTCACCAACTCTTAAATAGTTACAAAATGAATTATAAAATGTGTCAGTGTTATCAATTTTAACGTTAAATGTAAGTCTCTCTTCAAGATATTTTATGAAGATAAAAATGCAGACCGTATTACGCTATTCTTTAACATCGAGGTAAGTTGGAAAAGTACAACAAAACTTTTTTTGGCACAAAGGCGAACATATATGGGGCATTCTCACAATCTTTTGACTTTTATGTCCCGAATAATAATTTTTATTTTAGTGTATATTCTTGTGGTTTTCTTATTTCATATACTGAGGGAACATCCCATTGCATGATTGCATAACAATGTTAACGAGATGAATAAGTTTTGGACGATGTTGGTGGTCCAAATACTGTGGAAAACTCATATACCGTCCCGTGTCCCTGATGCTGATTTTTAAGTTTGGAGCTGTCTGTATAAAATTGTTGCAATAGACGTAATTCGATGTCATTTTTTTCCGAAATTGGGACAATTGTTTGATATAAATATGTGCAAAAAATTAACCTGCACACATTTTTACGGATGATATTATTTTATTAGCTCTGTCCCTGGGTTTTAGATTCCTTACCGTCCCTCTTCTAAAATTATATAGAAAATCCCTTCAGATGCAGCCACAGAATGTTTTTCTCATGCAGAAGTATGCTAGAGAAAGAATGTCTAAAATTCTTTGACAAGAAATTTACTGCAGAATTTAAATCAGCATTTAAATATCAATTTCAAGCATCGTGGCTTTATTGGTAATCTTACCGTCCCCAAGGTTTATTCCTGCACTTTTCGAGGTAAATTAATTTTTTTTTTTATTTAATCCAATGTAAATAACTGTTTCTAAAAATCAATGAACATTGTGGTTTTCACTTAGTTTTAACATGATTTGTCTAAATATAATGGTAATTTTCCTTACCGTCCCATCCTTGCCATCACTTTTTTTTCAATGACCGTCCCTTTTTTCCTATACCATCCCCTTTTTTTCCTTCCGCCCCTTCTTTAACACCCCTTTAAGACAATGTTGTACCAAAATTTCGTACTAAAAATACTACATTGTTATTATTTACTAGTTGAATGTCCTGTGGGTACTATGCAAATTCATTATGAGTACAAATTTAGAAGAAAATAGAAAGTTATAGTGATAAAATGGTAAGGAAAATTAAACTCGCAAGTTTAACTTAGACCTCAGTTAAATAAAGAAAAATTTCGCTGCTGACCATATTTTCTTTATTTTGAATCATTAAGGCATTCGTCTATAAGATTAAAATGTTTTTTTAGCAAGTTTAATTTCACCAGATTTTTATTACCGAAAGTCAAAAGATTGTGAAACTGCCCCATATAACCTAATTGCATTTATAAAATTAAGAACACATTTGTACCAGAAGAAGAGTTACTCATTTGATAAGTTAAAAATTGTGAAATGAATAGTTATTGTTAAGGCTATATTACGATTCTACCGTGTGAATAGAGTTCATTTTTATAATAAGAGACATTATTTATAGATTAAGATGTGTGAGTGTGTGTGTGTGGGGGGGGGGGGGACATAGCGACTTTACAGATGTTTTGGTGGGGCGCGGCAAATAAAAGGTTGGGAATCACTGGTCTAACTTCTTCAAAATTTCGTAAAAAAATGCATCATTAAGCATATGCGTAGCATTATTAAAAGACAGGTGTGCCTTGTGAAGGCGCCTACCTTCACATATTAATATTAAGACCTTTCCTCTTTCCCCCTTTAAAATTACATTTTTTTAAAATTCTTAAATTTAATTATCTGTCTGCATTCGGATTCAATCTGTTTTTAGCGCTCTTCTCCCTTCATAAATTAAGCATTCAATTCTCAGTCTCTTTAATATTTTAACCGCAGCGCACTACAGTTAAAAGAAAAGAAATCATTTCCTTTTCTCGCCTAATAACTGGATTCTAATTTTCATCCTTCTGCCTTAATTTGATGATATGCAGAAATTAGTCAGACATATTACTTCTATATTTTTAGCCGTTGGTCCAGATGTTAGATAGATGTGTCATTTCAGTTATTATCCCTGTCTTTATTTTGTTTTTGTTTTTTTTAACGTGCTCTTTCGGCCGCTTCAATCCCATGAGAACTTTAGCAACCCCTATAGAATGCGGTTTATGAGCTAGAATTCCTTCACAGCCATTGGCGTTAAATATTTCTTATTAATCTTTTACATTCTCCATTCAATTTCAATTATTGTACTTTGACCACATGTCTTCCTCTCTTTAATCTCGCCATATAGTGTATATATTTGGCGAAATTGTGTATGTAAGCTTGCCAACACTCCAGATTTCGAAAAAGTGTATTGGGAGGCAGACTAGCTTCTGAACTCGCATGATGTGAATAAAAAAAATTGTAACTCTTCGCTCCCTTCTCCAACATTGGCCGTGTAATTCTCGGCAGTGGTGGAAACGATCCCGGTGCACAATAAAGACATTCAGAAAATTTCTAACTTTTGTTATCTCAGCAGTTCCTTGCCTCGATCTTAAAATAATTAACAATTGATTTTTTGCCTTAGAGTCTGTATTGAAGTTTAGCAAAATGAACCACCTGTGCAACAACAAATAACTACTTTACAAATACTGGATAACAACTTCACAAAAACTTGGTGCTTAAGGCCGGCATTGCCGAGGTTACATTTGGAGAAGCGGAGCACGTGATATATATATATTTCTTATTCAAAATAATTACTAATACTGGATTATTACAAAAAAAAACTGTTCAATTTTTTTAACAAAAAAACTGCAAAATTCATGGACTATCAATTATGGACTATGTTCATTACAATGGCTGTTTGCACGCTTATCTAGCCTGAAATGTCCACTACCCCGGTACTGAGACGCAATAATTATGACACCTGTAGTACCCGATTAGCCAGTTTGATCTTTGAGTGTGCTATCCAAAATAGATGTCTGAAACTATTTACTGCTATTCCAGAACAGAGGTTCAGTGAATGTTGCCTGTTATACAAAAAAAAAAAGAAAAAAAAACTGGTTCCCGTGATCCTGAATTAAGGTGAAAATGAAAGACGCCCTCGTACAGCACTGTACCGCAGATTTCCTGGTGGTCATCGGAAAATCCATGCATCCCCTTGCCGGGGGATTCCGTCACAAAGTCCGCCAAACACCTCCTCTTTATTTCCAGCAAGAAGAGAAACGAATAAATTATCATTCACGATGACTCAAAGTATATTTTTCTCTCGCCGCCGAAGCAAGATTTGTGTTTTTTTTTTGTGTGTGTGTTGGATGGATCCGCGGTTTTACAAACTTTCAGTAGTCGCAGCCTTTTTAATTATTCATCGCTTCCGTGCGTTGTGTTTTGAGACATCTGCAAATGAACGTGTGAATTTAAGCAACTGATTGATTTCACAAAATTAACATAAACGTTTATTGCTAAAAAAAAAAAAAAAAAAAAAAAAAAAAAACTTTAAATACAAGTAAAATTCACTGGGGGCGCACACAAAATAAATAATTTTCCCTTCTGTATAAAAATATAATATAAGGTGAAAACACAAGAAATTAATTACATAAAAATAAAAAATCATTTTTCTTGTCTTTGGTATAACAGGTAAGCTATTACTTTTTTCCTTTTACAGTATTCAAGTCATGTTACTCCCATAACTACATTTTATGGCTCCTATGATATAGAGGCATGCTAAACTTAAGTAATCTAAAGTGGTATGAACTCTGGACAAATACATCATATAATTTTTTTTTTAAAAGGGCCAATGAAAAGAAATTTGAAATATTACTTTTGTTTCTTGTACCTGTATTTTCTTTAATGTATAAAATTTGATAGTTAGATGGCAAGTTTTATATATATTTACAGTGTAAATTGTAAAGTATTTTTTTTTCTTTCTTGCACTTTTAAAGGTAATGTTTGCTCTCGCCTTACCAGTTTTGTGCTTGTGCTAAAGGCAGAATTATACTTTTATGTTGATTCCTAAGTAATACAGTATAGATACTGTGTGATTAAATTTTTTTTTGCTACCTTTTAACAGTGGATATTGAAAATATTGAAGTATTTCAAATTATGATGTTTTAGTTACGAGGATTGATTTTGCTATATATACATTGAGATAAAAAAAATATGTAAAAAAAAAAAAAATCCTCATGACTGGATTATATTGCTTTTTTAATATATATCTATATATATAAGTTTTGATGGCTTCTTACTAAAAATTAAGCATTTATTTTTATTAGTAACATGCTAAGATTTTGTATGTCTAGGGATGCACTGCATATCCAGTTCAGTTTCAAGGTTTTTTTAATTTAGATAAAAGATTGTCCAAATTTTTTTTCTTTCTTTTCACATTTCCGATTCTTATTTAATGCATTATATATATTTTTCGGTGTGACACAATGTTGCAATTCTGAGATGAGATGTTGTTTTTCTTATCTCCATTGGCCTAGGATTGCTGAACATGGTTGCTCTCGCTTAATTTCTTACATCATTAGCGCTGGTCGCATTTTTCCCCCCTTTTAGATATTATGCGTCTGCAACTGATATGTGTCGCATTGCATTTTATATAAAAATGTTATCTATTATGATCACAGACAAAGTTTTTATTATTTTGGTTCGTGTACTTTTAAAACTCAGCAATCCTGTTGTAATCAGGCAGTCTGATGGTGAAAACCTTGTTAGATAAAAAAGGGGGCATTGTGTATAAAAAAAAGATAAATAAAATAACTTAAGGTAATTTTTTTTTCACAGAGCTTAATGTAATTTTGATACAAAAAAATGAGGTAAAAAAATGTAAAGGCTTAAACTGATACTAGACTGATATTATTATTATTATTGATTTTTTTTTCTTACTTGTTGTGCTTAATATGTTTCTTGTTGTAGCACTTCCTACAGGTAATTTCTTTTTATATATAACATTTTATATATTTTTTTTTATTTTTTTTATGTGTATATTATATGTTTTTTTATGTGTATATTATATGTTTTGTCAGTCATCCATATCAATAAGATATGAAACTTTTAATACTCTAGATTACTATAAATATAGGTCTTGCAACTTTTATACTTAAGGATAAGCACTAGTGACATATAAAAAAAAGAGAGGATGGGTAACCAATGAGAGCACCAGTAATGGCAGTTAAATTTGTTCAGTATTTAATCTGTTTCAGTTGGTTGCTATTAATTTGAGAAAATTACATTTGCGATCTATACAGTACACTGTTCTGTTTATATACATCTCTCATAGTCCAATTTACACGGATTTTATACATTTTTATTCACGTCTCATTAATTTATTTCTATAGCATAAGTTAGGCTCCTTCGTTTTAAAATATAGCTCGAGTCATCATATCTTAAATTTTTTCATAAAAAAAAGTCTCTTTTTCCTTTTGATTTCTATATCTACTTTATAAAAATTTTTATAACATCAGTCGTAAACATTTTATGCATGTGTTAGATATCAGTATGCTTGTTACTGCATACACACACAATTTACACGCACATTACATTTTACATGTGATTATATTACTTGAGGTAAATTTTTAATTATTGTTTCCTGTGTTGTGTAAGTGCTTTTTTTTCATTGCGCTATGATCCGGAAATGGCCCAATGATTAAAGGTGTATGTTTCAGTTTTGGCTAAGTGGATCGGCCGTCCACTTTCTCAAAAGTGGAATATATTACTTACATGATACAAATGTTCACATTTGTATCACCTCACATTAATTTACAAGGCGTTCGCGCTCTCTTTTATTTCTTTTTTTAAATGCATAATGACGTATCTCTCGTTCTATTTGATACTCCGTACATGTTTTTTTTTTTCTCACTCTAGCTTACTATGGGCAGATAGTGGAGTTAGATGTTTGTCTTCAGCATTTTTTTAATCTCATGTACACATTTTTATGATTTCAAGTTTAACCTAGTACTACATACACACACATATTTACATTTGCATTTCATACGGTCTTGTTTTGTAATAATTTTATGACACTCACCTTGGTTAAACATGGTCATGATTCTGTGTGCTTGTACATTTTTTTTACATACTTTCTCAACATAAGTGTACATTTTCACAAATACGTAGTTTTCACTATTTTAAAGTTTGCGTATTTTTTTGTTGCCTTGACATTTTTTATTTTCGGATTGTTACTGTTTTTTTTTTTACATTATGTAATTCAATACAATATTTGCACATGCATCTTAAATTTACATGCATGAGCTAATTTCTAGCTGGTATTTTTTACACATTTGTTAATTTTGTTTGTTTACGCGCGGCTGGTGACTCGTTGCTATTTTATTTATAACATAAGGTATTTTATTATAACTGACATGATAGTTGATATCGTTGAAAATGTTGTTTTTATAAAATTTATTCAAAGGCATAATGTGTGCTGTTATGTACACTTTATTTATTTTTTTTTATAAATGCTATCCACATATAGTCATTAAACTAAATCTTTGGCATTTTCTCAGATTTAATTTTTTTTAATTAGTGAGTTATAGTCTCACAGGTGTCTTGTGACGAATACACACAGTCATATATCATAAAGTATAACGCTTGGTATTTTGCTATTCGTTTTTTTTTCTCTTTTCCAACCCTTTACTTGGAACATGTTGGGCTTGGCATAACTGCTACATTTTAACATAGAGTTATGCAATCTGTCGTGCACTCGTACATTTTATGCACACTTCTTTTTAACTTGATACAGTAATAACTTTGGCAGATACACCTTTATTTTAATTTTTAACACTTAGTTAACCATTTATGCAACTTTTTCCTTTTTTTTCTATACAAGTACTTCATGTGTTGGGTATTTTATTTATGTTACACAAAATTTGCTCAGTTAGAATACAATTTTGTTCATTCATATACATACATTACACTAGTTCGTGTGTTGATTTACATATTTTGTTCATTTGCTTTTACACATTGTACTTTGCTTGCGATCTATTCGACAGTATTCCTTTTTGTTTTTTTTTCTCACAAGTAGTTCATTGAGTAATACACACTGGCTGGTTTAGAGTATAACCAGAGTTTTCACACATTACACGGAGTTCTTTGCCTTTATTAACCCTTATTCATTACATTTTGGTGATTAACTCACTAATTATGTAATTGAATCTCACTCGTATGTTAGTGTTTTGGGTTATTACACACCTACTGTCCGTATATTTTGTTGGCAAAGTGCATAAAAATGTTAGTTCATTGAGACATTATTACAAGTAGTTCATGTGGAGTTATACAATTTGTTCATGTGTTTATTTACACGTTGTGTATACTTGCGTACACACTTATTCATATGTTTTATTGCAGGTAATTCATGAGTTTGGGGTTGCCTTTTTTTTCCCTCCCTGCGCACATACATTTTTTTTCAGTTACTTTTCTATCTTTTAAACTTTACACCATTTTTCGATATTAAAAGGTTCTATCAGTTTTCTTTATTTTTTAAAATTTTAACAGAGTTTATTTTTGTTTATTTTGTGTGTTTGCATAATGCCATAACATATCAATGACACCATCACTTTGTCTATGTACGAAGATTTTAAGGTTTCAAGGAGTTATCCGTCACATGACATATTAAATTACACACACATTTCGAATCTGTTTACTTTTAACATGTAACATTTTTTTAACACTTTCATTAGATACCTCTTACTTGAAGGTGGCAGATCGAGTAAGATATCTTGTCACACTATATTAAATCGTATGCAATTCCTTAGTAAATGTTTTTAATATTTTGGCCAGGTGTTAAATTTTAATAAATACACAGATGGTCTATACATGAAAATTCAGCAAAACTAAAACCTTTACATTATCAATTTTTTTTGGTGGCAAATTTCATTTACTGTGTTTGATTCTCACTGGTTATCGAGTGAAATTTTTTTCTTTCACACTCATATGTCAGGATTTTAAAGATTTCTTTTTGGTAAACAACACTTCTTTTTCTATATTTTGCAAGAGACAGTTTATCTTTTGCGGTAACACTCCTTATTTTTTTTTTGGTTGTTGTTTATTTAACTTAGAGGTATGGATCCTGTCAATTTTACACTGATGCGTTTTGAATAGGTATATATAGATATTTTTTTCAACGAATGCAGCAATATCTTATGAAATTTACTGTTAAAAAAAAAAAAAAAAAAAAAAAAAAAAAAATTAAATTTAACCCTTTGGTAACGATTTTTTTTAAATACGGTACACTTTTTTTCTCTTCAGTTACATTTTGCTGTTTGGTGCTTGGTGCATGTAGAGAATTTTTGTTCATAGTTAACACACACAGTAGTTCATAGTTTATCTTAGTTCATAGAAAAAACCCTTACACGAGTTCATTGCTTTGTCAATTCTTTGCGTGCATCAGGGACTAATTGTCACTGTTTTTACAACTGATTTTCAAAACACTTAGGCATTTTACTTCATTGATACATTTCTTTGGTTCAGTGTTATATTTTTTTCACTTGAGGTCACTGTGATACACTTCTAGTGTTCATTTGTATACTAGCACACGTTTGTTATTTTTTTATGCTAGATATTTAAAAAAAAAAGGGTTTCCTTTTTTGGTAACTTTACAGGATTACACTTTATTTTTATTTTTTTCATTCGGTACCTTTCTTGGCTATTCAAGGTATTTCACGTGATAAGGTAGCTTTCTTATGCACGATTTTCCAATCACTCAGTACACAGGTGTGCATTATTTTTTTTTTTTGGTTTTTGTTATGCTCATTGACACATGTGGTTTATTACTGGTATATACCAGTCGTAACACCAAACGGTGTTATTTATGACTGCATTCACACACACACACATACTTTTGTGTCACCTGTTGTATAATGCTTATTAAATTTCATTAAATTTAATGTACATTTTTTTTACCATTTTTTCAAGGGGTACTTTCTCGGGAAAGTTCTAACTACCTCTTGTTTATACCTTATAGGAGTGCTACATGTTTTAAAATACACTTTAGTTAATTTAGGTTCTCAGTAAAACACATTCAGTCTTTGGTTACAAGATAAAACGATGGCAACTTTCAACTTTTAACAAATAATTTACCCCCATCTTCCTCTCCTTTACCAGTTATAACACCTTTGAAAACTTGAAATGTCACAAATAGTGCTGAAAATGAACAATTTTTATATTTACTATACTATGTAATGTTTGTTTTTATTTACAGTTCATGTCTCAAAAAAAAAATATTTTTATAAGTTGGAGTATAACCAACTGTTGTAGCAATTGTGGAAATTGCTCTTGCTTGAAGTGAATGGTCAAGAAATTCTATATTAAAATCTTCTGGAAATCATAAAAAAAATTATAATAACTGTGTGCACACGTTGAAAAAAAATAATAAGAAAACAGCTGTCCAGAAGTATTAACTGCAGTTCAAAAAAATTTTTCAATATATTTTATTTTGGCAAGTCTTTGGTACCAACTTGTTTTGCCATGCTTATAGGCATGCTTTTTATATGAGACATGATTTATTTGTTCCTTACATATTTAGTATTTCTGTATATGTTTATAAACTGTTGGTCACCGGGTTCCCTCTACAAAATATTACATTTTTACATATTTTCTTTGTGTGTAATGTATTTGAGGGAAGACATGGGGTAACTTTTTTTTCTCTCGCGGTTCACTTCGTTCTTTTTCGGCTGTTGGGGAGATATATGTGAAGGCGCCTACCTTCACATATTAATATTAAGACCTTTCCTCTTTCCCCCTTTAAAATTACATTTTTTTTTAAATTCTTAAATTTAATTATCTGTCTGCATTCGGATTCAATCTGTTTTTAGCGCTCTTCTCCCTTCATAAATTAAGCATTCAATTCTCAGTCTCTTTAATATTTTAACCGCAGCGCACTACAGTTAAAAGAAAAGAAATCATTTCCTTTTCTCGCCTAATAACTGGATTCTAATTTTCATCCTTCTGCCTTAATTTGATGATATGCAGAAATTAGTCAGACATATTACTTCTACATTTTTAGCCGTTGGTCCAGATGTTAGATAGATGTGTCATTTCAGTTATTATCCCTGTCTTTATTTTGTTTTTGTTTTTTTTAACGTGCTCTTTCGGCCGCTTCAATCCCATGAGAACTTTAGCAACCCCTATAGAATGCGGTTTATGAGCTAGAATTCCTTCACAGCCATTGGCGTTAAATATTTCTTATTAATCTTTTACATTCTCCATTCACTTTCAATTATTGTACTTTGACCACATGTCTTCCTCTCTTTAATCTCGCCATATAGTGTATATATTTGGCGAAATTGTGTATGTAAGCTTGCCAACACTCCAGATTTCGAAAAAGTGTATTGGGAGGCAGACTAGCTTCTGAACTCGCATGATGTGAATAAAAAAAATTGTAACTCTTCGCTCCCTTCTCCAACATTGGCCGTGTAATTCTCGGCAGTGGTGGAAACGATCCCGGTGCACAATAAAGACATTCAGAAAATTTCTAACTTTTGTTATCTTAGCAGTTCCTTGCCTCGATCTTAAAATAATTAACAATTGATTTTTTGCCTTAGAGTCTGTATTGAAGTTTAGCAAAATGAACCACCTGTGCAACAACAAATAACTACTTTACAAATACTGGATAACAACTTCACATGCCTCCTTGCAAATAATTGCTCATGATAAAGAGCTTACTTTTAATTTTAGTACGTTTGGTGTACAAATAGTAAAAAAGAAAAAAAAGGGTGTTTTAGAAATTTTTGACTGATTAGAGTCGGCTGGATTCGAACGCTGCACCTTCTGTTCTGAAACTGTTGCTTCAGCGCTACTAATGATTGATTACATCGGCACAATATTTCTCGCTTATAGTCTGTCACAGTTTCTTTATGAATTTTCTTATAGAATTGGTTGCATAATGATCTGAATATGGTTTAAATACAGATAAAATAACAAATCCATAGGCCGATTTTTATGAATCTTTTTACGAAGTTCTTACGACTGATGTCTATACTGTCGCAATACATAATCGTCATATACACTGTCAGAAATACCCGTCTTTATACACTAAATTATTGCTCATTTTTGAACAAATAATTTCCGTACTCCTAAAAAACATCTTTCATCCGTGAATTCTTCCCGAAAGTCTAAAAAAGAGGGAGAAATTCCATTGATTCCCTGCACGCATGCGTATTGGCTCAAATTTGAATTTATTTTATAGAGAAAAAAAAACAAAAATTCTATAAATTAAGATTCCTAATTTACTTAAAAACGAAAAAAAAATTTCAAATTTAAAAATATTAATTTTCTCATTCATTTAAAAGTATTCACAATTTTTATTTTAATGTTATGAAAAAAATATTCACATTTATATTCTAAATGAACACATTTAAAATATACATATATTAGTTGAAATGAAAATATTAAATGGAAAAAGCTCGATTTTATTACATAAAAGACGAAACATTTCTTCTCGAATTTATATAAATATATCTATTATTCATATTTTACATCTAAAAATCAAATTAAAAATATTTATAATTCATTTTTTTTCTCCTATATTAATACTAAAGTGTTAAAATCGCAGTCACAATCTCATAATGACGAAATTTTCCAGAAATTAACTTCAAATTGTCAAGCTTTCTAAACAACAAATTAATCAAGCCATACCCATTTAAAGAAAACATCATATATTTATTTCAAACTATTCCGCTACTAAATAGTTGCTAGCCAAACATATAAGGGGGCTGGTCACTCAGCTTCCGATTTCCCCTCACTAATCTAAAGTCTATGGGCATTTGATGCATTCGTATATTTAAAATATCTCTTCGGGAAATTAATATTTTTAACTTCTATTTTTTGTGTACACTTCCTAAAAGATGTCTCTTTTTTCTTAGTTCTCAAAATATTTCTACAGTATAGATTTAGTTTTATATGAAGTGTTAAAATCTTACCCACAGTTCGCCCGCTTTTAACACATAAAATATTAAATTCAGCATAGATTTTAGAAATATTTTGAAAACTAAGAAAAAAAAAAGACATCCTTCAAGAAGAGTACACAGGAAAAAGATGTTAAAAATATGAATTTCCCGAGAAGATATTTTAAATATACGAATGCATCAAAAAGCCATAGACTTGGAGACTAGGAGACTACTGACCAGGCCCCTACCTACCGGGGTTAACCCAGCTGAACGGGTTTGTAATTGCCTGGAAAGCAGGGCGATGCATTATGAGTACATACGCCAGATCGCCGCAGGCGGCGGACCACACCAGCAAGCACCCGGGCCGACTATACTAAGCCAAGTTGATGAGTCTAGGTTGTTTATTGCACTTTGCAAAACTATGATTGTTGCCGCACACCACGTACTTGCCATGCCAGTTGGAAAAGGGCTGGATTATTTTTGATGCCTAAAAGGTGGTAAACTTCTTAGCTGTAGAAGAGGGCAATTTTGAGGGAAAATTAAAATTAAAATGGCCGAAAAGCTAAGATTTACCGCTGTAGGGATAATTTTGAGCCGAATTGCAAGGTAGACGAATCGCTGCAGAGGGAGACCGGAATAAACCCGACATCATTGCCTCGATCGTCATACTATCTGCAGTGCCTACTGCTCGTTTGTGTTTACTTTGTTTTGCCGGTTCCCTAACGTTATATCCTGTTCATTGGCACCTGCACATTGCTACTCAAGTTGATCTCGTAATTTAGAACCTTGATCCGATGACGAGACGTTCACCTGGCAAGGCACCTCCAGAGGTATAATTCACAGGTAACTTGGAGGAATTTGCACCCACAACGGATTTTACATGCACCAGGCACCATTAGCGTACATGACGGAATTTTAGCCGGCAGTTAGCCTGGGTCCTGTGACCAACGGCTACGAGTATAATGTTCTACCAGCTTGGCCACCGCTGCCCGAACTAAATGGGATTGCATGGAATTTTTGAAGCCTAAATGTTGATGCATACTTGTCAAATTAAAATGATTATTTTTTTGAATGGGGGGGGGGGATAGAGAAAACAAAGGATGGGGTTCCGCAGATAGACAAATTGTACCATGTGTTAATTTTTGGGGACAAATTGTTAGGCAAACTTAACGTTGCAAGGAACATGAGACTACGCCTTCCTACGGCGGGGATTCCTTATAACGGGATGGCCTGGGGGGAAGCTGGAAGAGAATGGTTTGTTAGCCATGATATATTTATTAATACAATTACTACTACATTAAATGAACTAAACTGTGATACTTATTAATCTTACTACTTAATAATCAACTTACTTAATCTTAATACTTAATCAATTAGAAATATTAATACTATAACGTCATTCTAATTACTCTTACCCACTTAACTTGGTGTTTATAATGAGACTTAATATTTGACTTTGATACTTTTATTATGCGTTGGCTTTTTTGCTTTAAGCTGCTAGTTGATTCTACCCATTGGGGAGAACTACGCTTTACTGTGATGTGCATCGTGGCACCTAGGAAAAAAAAAAATCTCAAATGAGTAGCGCGTTTTGAATTTAAGTGGGATGGGGCCGCGATGCAAGGCCATAGACTTAGCATTACGGAGGAGAATTCCGAAGCTGAGTGACCAACCCCCTTAAGACACTCGCCTCATAACAGTGATATAGCGGGTTCCACTCCAAGATCAGAGGCATTTTTAGGTAGATTTCGTAATAAATTTTCCCTATTACATTCTCCTCTATGTTGGAATTTCGGAAAAGTTTTTGCAGATCTACGCCAATACTGACCCCTAAAACACAATATCACCCCCAGTTCAAGGCTTTATCTATCTATCTATATTTCGTTTTCATTTTTTTATTTTTTTTTTTTATTTTTTTTTTTTTTTTTGTCATTTTTCATTTGTTAAAATGTTAAATTACAAAAAGTTTGACTATATATGTAAAAAATTTCGATTTTCTAATGTTTTTTATGCATTCAACTTCCTGTTCATATTAATCTTTTTTCCAAATTTAAAATTTATAATGTTTGTATCTTGTTTAAAACTTCATTTATAAATGTTTGGGTCTTGTCTTAAATCTTCATTTATAATTACTTGATTTAATAATTTGTTGTTCCAAATTTAAGTTTGTAATGTTTGAATCTTGTCTTAAAACTTAATTTATAATATATATATTTAAAATAGATGATAATTTGTAATATTTTATAATAGTTATCTATATATATATATATACTAGGGGGCTCTGCCCCCTGCAAGCTACGCTCGCCAGCCACAGAATCTAAAAACACCGCAGAATCTAAAAACACGCTAATCTGATGGGTTTTAAAAATATTAGAGAAGAATGAATTATACTGAAAAAAACTGTGCAGATATCCCTGTAAACGGGTTTCCATACAATTCCCTTTGATTTCAAAAAATTAAGGGCGAATCAGTTGCTCTTAAGACATCCAATGGTTGTTTTCGTTTTTGATTAAAGAGGATCAGTTAAACATTTGAAAAGAAGCCAAAATAAAATAAATTAAGTAAACAGAGTCTTTGTCTCCCGGTATTTTAAAACAATCTCTATAACAATAGCCTAAGTCATGTGACTATCATCAACAGTTCCAGGCGGACCACTTCACTTTTTATACTCTAGGTGCCATTTTGGTGCTTTAATGTTAGCCAGGCACAGGTGATAAGTCGCCAAATATTATTCTATCGCCATCATTTCATCTGTATTATAATAGTTCAAGTCATCAACTGCCATAAACAAATACGGTCTGATCCCTTCGCCGTTCATATAAAAGTTTGGCACAGATGTCATATACGTCCCACATTGGCGCGATTTTTTAACGACGCCAATTTGGGGAACGCATCAACAGCATAAACAACAACATCCGGCTTACCATATCAAGCAAAATAACGATACTTTGGCGCCAGTTAAGTGCCCGTTCCGTATATGACATTGGCGTCAGAAAAAAATCCCGCCAATATGGGACCGTAAGTTTTCCATTTTAATTAAAAAATCAAAATTTTTTTTTCGAATAAAACTACATACAATTTCCATAGTTGCAAAGAATTCTTGGTACTGTTACGCTAGCCGGATGCAAATCTCGCCAATAGCTTTTTTTCAACTCGCCAGTTAGCATTTTTTTTTTTTTTTTTTTTTTTCGAGTGGTAATATTCGGCCAGATGTCATATACGCACAGCAGGTTTGGCGTGATTTTTTTTTTTTTTTTTTTTTTTTTTTTTACGAAAATTTGGCGAAAACCTCGTTTTTAAATAACAAAAATCTAGGGGTTGTAGAAGGGGGGAAAATCACATATCCGTTAATCCGCCACTAAGGCAATAAAAAAGTATCATTGACGTGTTGAAAATTTTTTATAATCCTCAGAGATGCTGAGAAGGATTTGAGATATTAAACGCGCGCGAGTCTCAATAAAAAAACGTCAGAATTTAAACTATAGTGTTTGGTTCATTTAATGAAATAATCACTACACGGTTTAAATTTATTATCGTATTATCTCTAATCTTGATTTCATTTTTGTTGGTGAAATTAGTACTTAAATTCAAAATCAACGTGTGCCTGCACGCCGAGCCGGTAGGGATTTTTTTTATCCACACTTTTTTCAATTGGCGTATATTTTACCTCCTATAACGAAGAAAAAAGAAACGGAAATTCTTCAAATAACAGAAATATTCTGGACGCACTGCTGGCAGGAAAATTTCAAGAAAGTATTTGTAAGAGTGTACATATTCGACGAATGGGAATGTAGTCGGAAATACTCTTTGGGTGTAATCGTGTTCACTCATAAACACACATACAAATTATAAATACAATACTTACCTTACACTATATGTTCGTTGAAATTAGAAAGATTTGGGTATACATAAGATAAATGTAATTCTTGAAAAAGTACTTCAGGCATAAAATTTTAAAACCACTGCTATAGATAACAGCTTTTAAGATTCAAACGTGAATCTATTATTTATTAATTTTGAACCTATATAAAAACATTTAACCTATTACGTTTCACAAGACAGCGTACTTCGAATTCTACAATCTTTGATTTAAAGCAGAATGAACTGTCAAATTTGACGGTTGTGAAACCTTTTTAAAATATATTTATAAATTCTGATACATGAAAGTAATAGGTTTAATTTGACTCAGGCTCAAGCGAGAATTTGTTCCAGTTCCTTTACACATCTGACAAATACACTTCAATAAAATTGAAATCGATTGAAGAAAATAGAAAATACAGACTTTAAAGCGTCTTTTCTATTTTGTAAAATTGATTCAGGAAGTTTGCTCTCACTTGTAACACAGCACAAATAGAGTTTTGATTTGTTTTATTTTATTTAAAACTAGCTGACTCACCCGGCGTTTCCCGGGACCTTCAGAATAACCTTCAATATACCTAAAATCAATATTGAATGGTGTTATATATTTAACCGAAGATCTTTTTAAACGATCCTAATGCTGGGGCGGCCGATGCTTTCAGTAGTGTACACTAGAGATGAGACGGGCTCAGCCCGAGTCCGAAAGCCCGAGCCCAGCCCGGGCCCGAGACGGGCTCGGGCTCTATTTTTATTCTAGCCTTCGAGCTCGGGCGGGCTCGGGCTCGTTCTTTCTGAAACCGGAAAACTATATTTATTTATGTAAGATTGAAAGAACTTTTTTCCCCGTTTAAAATTACTTTTCAAGTCTTTTCAATGTTATTTAGATCAAAATGAAGGGGTAACAAAAATCGTGTTTATTTATTTTAGTATTTGATTGCTGTTTCAAAAGAAAATTTTTGATGTTTTCAGATTTATGTGTACGGCATTTTCGACGACGATCAATTAATATGGCGCCAATCAAAACAAACACAAGCAATGAATTTGTTTTTATTAGGATTTTCGTTTGTGACAGAAGATATTTTTTAATCCGATCGTTTATTTATTTTTTATTTAGTTATCTAACACAAAGAGAATGTTTTCTTCGATTTTTAGTAGACCAGAATTAGCTTGAGGTTTGCAAATTATTTAATCTTATATTTGCGCATGAGTCATAATGAAAATAACTATGACTTACTGGTTATACTGGTTATACTGGTTACTACTTATAGGTTACTGGGTATTATATCTATTTGTCATGAACTCTGCTCATGCTAAGGACTCTGTAGTAGATTTACGAGATCACTTTGCTTCGTAAGTAAATATAATTACTTTATTATACCGATAGGAAGCAATCAGTCAGTGTTTCTTCTTTTAATATAAAGGCATCTGACCTTTAAGATAACGGTATCAATTTTGTAATTTACGTTGATTTTCAGGTTCACGTCAATCACGGAAGACTGTTATGAGAAAGGAATCGATTATAGTTAAAGATGTATCGGTAAAGAGTGGTATCGGGCTCGGGCGGGCTCGGGCTCTGATGACAAAAAATCTTTCGGGCTCGGGCGAGCTCGGATTTAAAATCGTCGGGCTCGGGCGGGCCCGGGCTCCAAAAAACGAGCCCGAACTCATCTCTGGTGTACACCCCCGGTTTGGGATTTTTTATGTTTTTTTTTTCCCAGATGAAAATCTATCCAATCAAAATTAGAGTTAGGGACCCCATTGCCTTCTGCAGCGTACACCGGGCGCGCTATGCACGCTCCGGTCTATTTCGATTTTATATTTTTAAACTGTAGACCGGAGCAGCCCGGTCTTTAAATGTACCTAAAATCAGTGTTGAATGAAATTTATATATTTAAGTGAAAATCTTTCCAAACGAACCTAATAATGAGTGGCCCTCTGTTGCTAAAAAATTATTTCTTCTCACTTTTATTTTCCACATATTGCTAAAAAAATTTGTTGTGCAAACGCTTTGAAATTTTTGAGTAATAAATATAATATTACCGAATCCTGTTAATAATTTTCATGTTAACACATTGAGTGCTACGGTGACTGACACTGAAGCTCAAAAATTTACAATGTTTTAAATAATTTTTAAGAAAGTATAATCCTGTAATAAATAAAAAGTAAGT
Organism: Maratus speciosus; assembly: GCA_963932465.1. NCBI lineage: Eukaryota > Metazoa > Arthropoda > Arachnida > Araneae > Salticidae > Maratus > Maratus speciosus. The sequence goes on from OZ010786.1 coordinate 268,454,073, forward strand.
AAATTTGAAATAAATTTTCAATAATTACATAAAACAATATATATATATTTTTTAGTTTTATATCATATTTTAGACCGTCAGTCATCGGTGAATGACGTGTTCTAAACAGACGGTTCAGTGTCAGTCACCGGTGATTTACGTGGCGCTTAACGTGTTAAAATATCAATATTTTGTTGTGTTAACAGTAATTTTCTTGTTGCTTTTTTTAAACATTTTAATTTTAAATGTTATTATATCAAAATCAAAATTTTACTGGAACAACAGCTAAAATATTAGTGTAGGGTATTAAAATTTTAGAGCAATTGCGCAAAAATAAGTTTGTGGTATAAGTGTAAATAATTTCAATATTCACCTGTTAACCTTATGGGAAATGTTTTATTTTCACCCTAAATCTCAAAATTTCAAAACCAAACTTATACTGCATCATTATCTGAATTGTTAGTAAATTGTATTAAAATTTCAGAGCGAATGTATAAAATCGTGTTTTTTTAAGCAAAATGGGCGTAAAACAAATCTATGGGAAAAGAGCAAAAAAGCGAAATTTGGAAAAAGTGACTTTCGGAAATCAAATTTTTCTAAAAGGTTAATACTCGTATTTATTTTAAACCAAAGTCATTTTTTAAAAACTGAATGTACGCCCATTAAGCACGTGTAACTTGTTTTTTCGCATTTAGATTTAAATGTTCGGGCAAGGACAGTAAACATAAAAAATACGAGAGTCTTGAAAGTGAATGTCGTATTTTTAATAACCTTTTCACAATGACATTTTTGAAAAGGTTAATATTCATATTTTTTAAAACCGATGTAAAGAAAAAATGGACGTAAGTATAATTTGGTTGGTTTGTTCGCATTTTGATTTCTGATTCCGATGCCGATTTTTAAACATGGCATAATAAAACGAAATTTGCGTTACTTTTAGAAACGATTTTTTTTTCAAAGGGTTACAATTCACATTTTTCAGAAAAGATTGCAGATCTTGAAATGGGAATGAACGTAGAAATGACCTGGCATTCTTCGTTGTTTCGTAGCTTGAATAGAAAAGGTTTGGATTTTTAACTAATGCAGAAATCGTTAAAAATCGTGAAATTGAGTTGCGGAAACGAACATTTTGAAAGGGTTAATATAATATTTTTTCAAAGCAAAGACTTCATACTAAACGCGATTAAAATTATATGTGGTGAGGTATCTTTGGTTTGTTCGCATTTTCATTTACGAAGCCGATGTGCAATTTTAAAAATCGCAAAAAGAAAAGAGACAATTGGAAAAGTGAGTTTTACAAATTATTTTTTTTTCAAAGGTTAATATCCATATTTTTCGAAACTAAACGAAATGAGAATGAATGTAGACAGGTAGTAATGTTTTTGTGTGTGTGTGCGTGTGTGTGTGTGTGGGGGGGGGGGGGGTGGCTTGATCAGAATCGCTGATACTGACTTTTAAAAATTGCAGAAATCGTGAATATCTCAAAACGGCGCGGTGTTCAAAAAGTAACTTTTTTCAAAAGGTTAATATAAATATATTTTTTATAATCGTAGACGGTGTTCAAAAGAGCAAATTTCTGTCTTTAGTTTGGAGTAATCGGTTTTCTCATGTTTATTTTAGTTGGGCAGATGCGAGGTTCGTAAAATGGAAAAAAAAAAAAAAAAAAAAAAAAAAAAAAAAAAAAAAAAAACATGAATTTGATGTTTCGTAATTATTTTCTTTGAAAGTTTTAATATAACAGTTTGAATAATTGAAACAAGAATCTATGTTTAATCTGTTTGAGCATAAATAAAATGTTTTTACCTATTAGTTTTCGATAAACAGCGTAATCAAATTTCTGTAGCTTTTGATTAAATACAGAATCAAATTTCGAATTTCACGGTTCAGATAATTTTTAAAATATATTTAAAAGTTCCAACGTATGAAAGTAGTAGAATTAATTTGAGTCAAATTGAAGCGAAGATTTGTTCAAATTTTTATACGTCTGATGCATTCCAATAAAAGTGAAATCGATTGAAAGAAATGGAAAATACAGACAAAACGACTTTTCTATTTTGTAAAATTGATTCAAGAAGTTTTATCTCGCTTGTAATACAATGAAAACTATTTTGATTTAGTTTATTTTGTTTAAATAGAATTTTGAAAGCAATTTAAATGTAACAATGATAACTCTTATTTGATTGAAATATCAGTTTTTTATATTAATATTTAAAGCATGTATATTTTTATTTTTGTGATTTTTATTTTACATCTTTGTTTAAAATTTCGGAATAAAGTGCATGATGGATTGCGACCTATTGTTTTGTTTTCACATTTGAGTATACAACGTAAAGTCCTTATTTGTTATTATTACGTGTATTTTCTTTAAAAATTATTTATGTGGTTGTTTTATTATTACATATCTCAAAAATGTGTGATTAGATTTAACTGAAAAAGGAAGTATATTACTATTGGATTTAGAATTCAAACTTTAAATAAATTAGAATAAATCAGCATTTAATTTTTTTTTTCATTGAAATTTTTTTGCATTTAAGGGGGTTCGGGACACATTTTCAAATAATTTTTATTTATTGAGTTAAAATTTCGAATTTTTCTGTGATGGTTAACCATATCATTTGTAAATAAAATCACATGATTTTAGAAAAGCTTCTTATGACTTTTTTTAATTTAATTTTAATTTTATTAAAAAAGTGGAGAAGTTTAAAATCGTTATAACTCGAAATATTATTCATAGAATTAATTTTTTTTTTGCATTTAAATAAGACAAATATATAAATTTTAATTTAGATTCAGCATTTTAAAAAATATTAATTTAAATAAAAATTAAAAATATTTAAAGGAAAAAATTACGTAACTTTAAAAAAAAAATATCATATTTTCAAAAGTAAATATTTTTTTCAAATTTGCTTAAAGTAAAACAATTGAAAAATATATGTTCCAAATTTGAACCATTTATCTTTAACGGTTCTTGACTTATAACAATTTAAATGCGAGAAATGGTGAAAAAACCCATCATGAAGGAAAACGCATTTTCGCAAAAAGTCGTTTTCATGACAACCATTGCTTGAAAGCTAGATTTTGAAAACAAACCTAAACTTAAAAATGAATATTTCTCGTTCCAATTAAGATAAAAACATGATTTAAACTTCATATTAAGCAGAAAAAGACAGAGAAATATTTAATGTAATAAAAAATTTTAAGAAAATTTGAAGATTTTGTGTCCCGGACCCCCTTAAGTACTTTTTTAAGTTATTGTGTCCTAAAAGTAGCTGGAAAATATCTAGTTTTTGAAACATATAAAATAGTTATTTACTGGTGTATATGTCGTAGACTAATTGAGAAATCCGATTCTTTGAAAAGAGCCTATAGGTTGTTTGCAGCAGGATAATTGGAGAATCATATCCCTTTTTTCAAACAGCCAGGTATTTTTCAGGCTTATTGCAAATAGTCTATGAAGCCTGAGGCTAATTGGAATATGACCAGTTATTTCTTACTCTGCCTATCTATATAATTTTACCCTTATTGCAAAGATCCAGCGTTAGGTGGCCACTTAAGAAATGACCACTTATTTCTTAAGGGGATCCGAGACACAAAAATCGTCAAATTTTCTAAAAAACTTTTATTGCATTAAAAATTTCTCTGTATTTTTCTGCTTAAAATGACATATAAATCATGTTTCTATCTTAATTAGAATAGGAAATATTATATTTTTCGTTTTGGTTTCTTTTCAAAATCTAGCTTTCAAGCAATGGTTGTCGTGAAAACGACTTCTCGTGAAAATGCGTTTTCTTCATGATGGGTTTTTTCACCATTCCTCGAATTTAAATTGTTAATAAGTCCATAACCGTTAAAGATAAACGGTTCAAACTTGGAACATGTCTTTTTCAATTCGTTTTCTTTAATTTTGATTCAGCAAATTTGAAAGAAAATATTTACTTTTGAAAATATGATTTTTTTTTTTTTAAGTTACAACATTTTTTTGAAATTTTTACGTTAAATATTTTTAATTTTTATATAAATTAATATTTTTAAAAATGCTGAATCAAAATTAAAACTTATACATTTCTATTTAAATTAAAAGAAATTAAAATTCTAGAAATAATATTTCGAGCTATAACGATTTTAAATTACCCCACTTTTTTAATAAATTTTAAATTTTAAATTATTTAAAAAACATTATGAGAAGTTTTATCATGTGATTTTGTTTACAAATAATATGGTTAACCATCGGAAAAAATTTCAAAATTTTAACTCAATAAATAAAAATTATTTTAAAATGTGTCCCGGACCGTTTTAATCAGTCTGATTTTTTTTCCGACTCATTGCAATGAGCCTACACAGGTTTAGGTTAATTTAAAAATGGCAAACTGTTTGTCCAAACATCCATACTAAAGACCCGCGCTCATTAAAGACCCGAAAATTGCATTTTATATCAACTCGCAACTCGCCCCGAACCCAACAACAACAACAAAAAAAAAATACCAACTAACCGCAACCTGATCCAAAACTGACAAAATATTTTTCGTCAACTCCTAACCCATAAAAATTTCAACCCGAACCCGAAATGTTTATATCCTAACACTAATTGAAAAGCAATTAATTCATGTTTTAATGCAATTATGAAAATTAGGCCACAGTTATATCTCTAATAACAATTTTATATTTTACATTGAAATGCGGACAAATTACAGAAATTCTTTAATATTCAAATATAATAAAAACACCGAACAGCAGACACCTAAAGATCGTTTAATTTTATCATTGAATAGGGAACTCCTAGGAATAGTGAACTAATTCAACAGTCTTACTTTGTAGTTACAATGAACAAATAGACTTCAACCATCAGAATTCAACTGCCGCACAGTGGGACAAAATCCCGAAAAGCTGGCCAAAATATGAAAATGCTATTTAAATGCCACGAAATTTCGTACACAGGTGTTTCTCAGGATTTTGATCTCGATTCTAAAATTAAAATTCCAAAATACAAAATGGCGGATCCAATATGGCGGACTTAAAATTAAAATGCTTTGAAAGTTATTCAATTTCTATGCAATTTCGTATACAGGTACTTTTGAGGGTGCTAAGTACGATTCAAAATTTAAATTTAAAAAAATGGCGAATTAAAAATAAAAACAATTAGATTTAAATAAAATATTTCGAGTTTCGAAATTAAAAAGTTTCGAGGTTAAACGTTACAAGGTGTTTTCAAGGAACTAAGAGGTTTTAATCGAAATTAAACGATGAATATTTATTTATGAAATGCAATTAAGTACATTAATGAAAAATAAAGTACTACAAGGTTTAATTTCTGTATATTATTAAAATAAAACGAAAGGATATTCTAAAATTCATCTTCTGAATAATCTGTAATATACTAAGTAGACTCTTCAGAAGGGGAGGTGTCGAAATATTTTACAGAAGTTTCTGTGCCTCTAGGGGCAAGGATATTAGTTTCTTTATGGTAATTTACGTAAGCCTGAAAACAAGGAATCTAATGACATTAAAAGCCGCAAAGAAATCTTTCATTGTTTACGTCTTACTGCATTTTAGGGAGAAATCGTCTCGATATCTTTTAATCAATTTGTTGCACGATTCTTGAGCGTCTCCTGAGATTTGCCCAACAGGCAATAATGAGGAAGCTATTATTTCTGTACCATGAATGAGTAGTTTGTGCACTGAAGTTGGCATATAGAACTAGGAATACAATTCGACAAATTTACAAGCTGTTTGTGAGCAATAATCCACGAAATTGATCAAATGAATGTTAAGAAGTTACTTGTAATATGACATGGAATCGTTTGATCAAATCTTCGTCTACGCTCCTTAAGAAAGCAGAAATAGTTGCGTTTTCAAAGAATCGACAAGCTGCATTATAAGCATTTGTGCTTCCAACTCCGAGCTTTGATTTATCGACGAGAAGTCCTAATTGTAAACGAAATCTTTTTTGTAAATTTTGTTTTGCAAATTTAATTTTTTTCTTCTCGTCAGGAGTGCACACTTGCCATTCCTTTATATCCCGTTTGTATGCCAAATGTAAGGTACACTCAAAAGATGTTATACAGGCATGTGACGTGGACACCCCGAATTGTAAATGATTTTCTTTCCCTTTCAGTTTGAAAATAGTTTGACTGATGTAGGTATTAATTGCCTGATATAGGTACCAACATTGAGTTGACAAATTACTAGTAATGACATTAAAAATTTTACAATCAATGATCGTTAAAGCTAGTTTGTAATTAGCGCCTACTTATTTTCTATCAATCATTGTTTTAAAAGGAATAAGTTACTCTCCTGATCTGTAATATAATCAATTTCACTGACAGTAGCTTCCGTATTTTCGTGCAAAAATGGATTCTGATGGGCCTAAAAATCGAGGAGATGAAGATCTCGAATTTCTCCAGATAGCGATTTCTGAATTTTTCACAACACTTAAGTTCTAGTGGCACTAGATAAGTGAAAAGCTATTTGAACCTAATTCCTACCATCTTCAACGCTAAATTTTTGTTAAAAAGTACTTTGACCAGATGTGCTATCACATCCCCACTTGAAAATCAAATTTAGATTGCTAATGTTTTCGGAAGTCAGATTCTTAATAATTTCCGTTTGCATTAATAAAATAAGTTCACCAGTATGATCTAGCAAAGATTTTCAATTGACAAGATAATTCTTCTAATTACGATAGAACACACAAAATTATTAGCTATAAAGATAGGAAAATGTATTTCTATTGTATCGATGATAGAGAATTCTTTTCATTTTTTTGTTACTAATCTTGCTTATCAAATTCCTTTATGCTTATGATTATAATACTTATTTGTAATATAATATATAATAATCTATCACAAAACTGAATAATCTAAAAATTTCAAAAATGTTTGCCTGCTAAATTACTGTGAAAAATAATAAATGTCGTAGCTTTTGAAGCGACTAAAAAAGGGATATTTTTACTTGTGGTTACAGAAACCTGCACGAAATGCAAAATGGCAGTTTATGGCAGCTGTTTTTTTCATGATTCATTAGATAATAGTTCAGGCTATTGTTTGCATTATATGTCGTTCCGGAACACCGTGGAACTTATAAACTTTTTTATGTTTGAAAACAAAAAAATAATATATTTTTTAAAAATTTTTATCAAAAATAATCATGAAATTATTAATTTTTATGTACTTAATATAATTTTTGTAACATGCGCAAAAAAAGTACGCACTATCATCGTGTGAATCCATTTTAAAGCATTAAAATCGGATGATATGGAAAAATGTAGCACGTGTTTAGAAGAACCATTGTTTTGCTCTTTTTGTTCGCCTCACATGATAATCCTCCAAGCGTCACTTTTGAAATGATATAGATTGCCAACGCCTTTGACAACGCCAAGATTGCTAAAACCTTTTTATAAATATAGATTCTGACCCTCCAAACATTATTCTAGCCATCTGCATAGTCAAAACTTCCTAAATAGTAACTTTATTTTTCGACTTTTGACCAGCTTTTGGGGATTTTGCCCCACTGTGTGCCGTCCTAGAAATTTCTGCTTTATCTTTTATTCCTCAGCCCAGACAAATAAAGTGGAAAAAGGGCAAACCTCGGAAGGAAAGACAGGAAGCTGAAATTTTGCAAATAGCTTTGTACTGAAATTCTAAAAGTCAGCTGAAAAGTCTCAAAAAATCTAGTCTCCGCGTCGCCAGATATTCAAGGTCAAATGTCACGAAAATCAGTTTTTGGCTTATATCTCTAAATCTGTGCATTTTATTGAAAAAAAAAAACAGTTATGAAATTAAAGCATTCAAAGTTTCCTATAAAATATATACATTAACTTTAGTTTTCTGAAAATGGGTTTCGGCGGTAGACCGCGCTGAAGAAAGGCAACTTTCTGACCTTCTGGCCAAAAAACGAGAGAAAAACATTCGCCCATCCTCGATTTCTCAGAAACTATGCATTTTATCAAAAAATAAAAAGGGGGTTACAAAATTAAAACGAGAGAAAAACCCTGTTCTGCCCTCGATTTTTCGAAAATTATGCGTTTTATTCGTTGCTTATTTTTAAAACTTTTTACTGATAAAAAATTAAATAAAACTTCAGAAATGCGGATTTATAAATTTAACCCTTAAATGCCTGATTTTTCAAAAATCGTTGTAATAATGTTTTTCGGCTTTTATTTTTTAAATAAATCATGGGAAAAATACTTTAAAAAATCATATTTTGTTTTAAGTATGGTTTACGGCTAAAAAACAGTTTGTTACTAATCGGCAATACTGTTGTTTAATTGAAAAAATAATTTCCCTTGATAAAATTCTATAATATTAAACACACAAGAATTTTAGGAACTATAATAAGAAATAAAATTTACTTGCTCACTGCAGGTCAAAATAGAGTATTTCGCAAGCTTCCAAACAAAACAAAAAGAACAAGTAGCAACAATTGAAAAAATAAATCTATCTTTATTCTTAAACAGCACAAGTGTTGACATCTACATGTTGAAAATCGATTTAATAATATCTTCAGAATGCATTTTATTGGCAACATTAGTCATGATAGCTTCAATATTATTCTAATAGTATTTTAGAGCCTAAATTGGGTATATTGCCGAAAAGCAACACCAGGCATTTAAGGGTTAAAACAACCGCAAAGTTTACAGAACTATCGATTACAGAACTTTCCTTCACAAGTTGAATGATTAACATTTATCTATTAGCATTTACGGCACTTTCTTATTATACAGGTTTTTTTTTTTTTTTTTTTTTTTTTTTTTTTTTTAAGTTTGACGCATTTTGGTTTTAAAGATTTATTGCCTGCTGATATAAACAGCTATGTAAATAAAACTGAAGATTCATTATGCTGTTTTATGTATGTATTTAAAAACATTGTATCAGATTAAACGTGTTAGATAAATTACTTCTGTCTATGTATAATGACAGAAAAATGGCTTTTGTGTATTAAATTGTGGAACTGTTGGGAAAATGCCTACTTGTATGAAAAAGTGAATAGATTGCCAGAAAGTATCAATGCCCCTAACATAGATATCGCCAAGCCCCTAGATTTTATTTTATCACGAAGAAAAGATGTCGTAACACCTTGCCTGTGACACCCGAACTCAGTTCGGGCAACGCAAATGCGCCAATTCTGGAATGTCCTACCTTTGTTCGGGCAAAAGAAAAATCAGTGTTTCAATTCCGTGAATCCCGAACTCATTTCGTCCAATGCATAATATGTAATTTACCATTTTCCCAATAGATGGCGATACTTTCTCGCGGATCTTTTGTAATTTTGCAGTTCAGAACATAAATTAAAGTGAAAAACAAAATTTCTATTTTTTGGCACGTTATTCTCAAATATATTCCACAGGAAAGGGGTTAAGTACCTGCTTATTTTTTTTGTATGTTTTTTTTCACTTCACTAATCTAGAAATTTATGGAAAAGTTATTTTCTTAATGGTCATTAGCAGATTGTTATTATGATAACTTACTCGGGGAAAGTTCCTTAGAAGTCTTAAGAGCTTGCTTATTTTTTTATTATTATTTTTATTTATTTATTTATTTATTTATTTATTTGCTTTACTAACCTAGAAATTTATGGAAAAGTTACTTTCTCAGTGGTCATTAGCAGATTGCTATTATGATAACTTACTCGGGGAAAGTTCCTCAGACGTCTCAAGTACTTGCTCATTTTTTATATGTTTTTTTCTTATTTTTTTACTTCACTAATCTAGAAATTTATGGAAAAATTATTTTCTCAATGGTCATTAGCAGATTGTTATTAAAATAACGTATTCTGGGAAAGTTCCGTAGACGTCTTAAGTGCTTGCTTATTTTTTCTATGTTTTTTTACTTCACTAATCTAGAAATTTATGTAAAAGTTATTTTCTCAATGGTCATTAACAGATTGTTATTATAATAACTAAATTACATTTTTCTGTGTTTTTTTTTACTTCACTAATCTAGAAATTTATGGAAAAGTTATTTTCTCAATGGTCATTAGCAGATTGTTATTATAATAACTTAATTAAATTTTTCTATGTATTTTTTTACTTCACTAATCTAGAAATTTATGGAAAAGTTATTTTCACAATGGTCATTAGCAGATTGTTATTATAATAACTTACTCGTGGAAAGTTCCTTAGACGTCTTAAGTACTTGCTTATTTTTATATGGGTTTTTTTTTTACTTCGCTGATCTAGAAATTTGTGGAAAAGTTATTTTCTGAATGGTCATTAGCCGATTGTTATTATAATAACTTATTCTGGAAAGTTCCGTAAACGTCTTAAGTACTTGCTTTTTTTTTATTTTTATTTATTTATTTTTTTTTGTTTTTTGTTTTTTGTTTCCTTCACTAATCTAGAAATTTATGGAAAATCCTTTTTCTTAATGGTCATTAGCAGATTGCTATTATAATAACTTATTCGGGGAACGTTCCGTAGACGTCCTAAGTACCTGCTAATTTTTTATTTTTTTTTCACTTCATTAATCTAGAAATTTATAAAAAAAGTTATTTCTCAATGGTCATTAGCTAATTGTTATTATAACTTATTCGGGGAAAGTTTCATGGACGTCTTAAATACCTGCTTATTTTTATTTTCTCAGTGGCCATTACTTATTCGAGGAAAGTTCCGTAATTTCATATTGGCGTAATTTACCAAGCATGATTTGCTGAGAAAATACGCGTGGATTTACATATTACTTGGAACTTGGAATTGTACTCTTACAGTCCAAAGGTATGTAGAAGAGATATTCAGATACCATGCCGTACCATCTGATGCAACTGCTGTTTATTCCTTTCTTAATTGTATGGTAATGCGTAGTACAGCTCAATTTGTGAAGAATATGTTTGCAAGGGAAATAATACAATGTATACAGTGAACAGCATGCTCACCTTACTTAAATCAAGTGGATCACGTCTGGGGCACACTAGAACGACGAATGCATTGTCTCTGTTGACTGTTCGGTACTTTGAGACGGCACTTTTTGAAGAGTGGAATTCCCCAAACTCTGATCGACAACCTCATCTCATTCATAGAAAACCGATGTGCATCAGTCTTAATTGTTCCAGGGGACCAAACACCATATAAAAATCTTTCATTCTCTTCAAATAACATATTATTTCGTCATTTACAGGTACTTTAATTGCTGCAGAGAGTATCTTCATGTTCTTGACATAATTTCAAAGAGAAAGTTTTGATACTCGTGGTTTTGGTGTCTTATTTTCTGTATTATTTTAATCTGTTATGTGTATTTTCAATTTTATACGCATGCATGGCTACCGTAGATGTTTTTCTCTTTTTGTTCGCTTGCCAAATTTTTTTAACAGCGTATCTGAATTTATATATGGTATTTGTAATTTTACCGTTTAATTTGCTCATTTTCATTATTCGAATTCGTAGTAATATTTAATTAATTAAAGATAGCATCTCATTTTCATTATTTGTCAGAAGTTATTATTAAGTCTATGCTCTCCGCAATATCGCTCGACTAATCCCTTTAAGGGAAGTCCTAATAAAATGTACATTCTGTTAGTTTATTTTCTTCAAGTAGATGATGCAACAAGGAAAGTAGTCCTTCCTATTTAATTTAGTTGTCATTCATTATTGTGAAAAATTAAAGATGTTATGAATCCTAAATTATATTTTACATCAAATGTAGAACTTGAAAGGGAATTTTTCACCATACTGAAATATTCAACAATATAAAATTATGCAACGTGATATCATCAAAAAATTTGACATCGTTAAAAAATATATAATTCAAAAATGAACATAATGATAATGTGCTTACTAATGAAATAGTAATTTAAAAAAAAATGATTGTAAGATCCAGTGTGTGTGTAAGCCAAACCATAAAACTTCCTGACTTTTTTTTTTTTTTTTAATGTGAAAAAGGCTCTCAAGTCTTGAGCCTACCCACAATTGATCGTTTAAAAATTTCGGAGAAAAAGTATAAATTTCCACAAATGTGCAATTTATTTATGCCTTTTACGCCTTTGTATATGTTCGAATCGCGTTTCAGTGCTGTTAACGAAGTAAGCGGTTTTGTTAACGAAGAAACTACTAAATATTATTGAAACAGAAAAAGAGATTCCATTATTCCTGATTAAAAAAAAAAAAAAAAAAAAACATCAAGTATTTTGTTTTACAAGAATATCTTCAAGGATCCCATTAATATTTTCATGTTTTAAAATGAATTAATATTTTTAACTGCAAAATAAATTAAATGTATATTATTGATTCAAGTTGATTTAAATTTACTTACTTGTACTTTTATATGATATAAACAAAGCTTTGAAATTGATTTAATTATGAACAGTGTTAACCTTTAACTGATGTGTCATAAAATGTCACATAACTACTGTGAAGCGGTCTGTGAGACCGTTCCATCGAAGGATGAAAGGCGCGATTAACTCATAGAATGGTATTTTTGTACTAAACCTTTTGTACAGAACTGTTATAATTAAAATTCCCCTATTCAAAAGTCTCTGGTGATAGTATTAAAGTTCCAAACGGAACAAAATTTCGGTGGTGTTTGTAGTTAAAGTGAAAGTTGCAAGTTAAACTACAAAATTTGAAAAAAAGCAGGAGTCTGTGAGTCCGGTAACATCAATTAAAGGTTAAATTCAAACATCTTCTTCCGGAGGGAGGTTATTTTTGAAACTCGGAGGAGGGGGAAGGTAGGGAGATGTTCATTATGGATTTTCGGGAAGATTTGTACTTCTGGACCATTATAAAATATAACAACTTAAAGATTTTGGGAAGGACATTATGATGCTCATTTAAGGGAAAATGCCCTCTCGCCTTTCTGGGTCACTTCCTAATTTCATGAGTCAGTATAAAAATGTAAGCATCTCTGTTCAATTTCTAAAATCTTATGGGCATTATTGTTCAAATATAAGGTTATGCAGGAAACATTGTTTTATTTTACATATTTTTTTAATTTCGCATTGATATTAAAGTATTTCGACATATCAACTTGAAAAATATATTTGAAAAATCATATCTGAACAGCTTTCATATTTCTATAAATTCAATTACAGAACACCAGAATACAAATCCGCTATTTTATATTTGCACATCTCTGAACTATATCATCTCATAGGTGAAAAACAACGCCATCTTCTCAAGTAAAATCTGTTGTTGAAAATTTTAATTGTTTTTCTATCAAGAAACTTATTACGTATACCGGTTAAACTTTGTCTTCAAAATTCCCCTCTGAGTTTGACATCTCGTAAAGGGAGGAAATTCGACACCCGAGATTTTATCTTTTTTATAGGGAAAGAGGGGATAACACACGTTATTCTAAAAGCATTTTGAAGCAGATAGAATTACACGAGTGAGCGCTGTTTACATAAACTTACAAATGCAAGTCCTTTCCTACAATTACAGAGAGAGAATATCAATGCGCGTTGTCTGTTTACATATGCGAAGCATTTTCTAAAAAAACAAAAAAAAAGTACTTTAAACACTCTCGCTTTAATCATATAACATGCACATTATCATGCAACAGGCTTTTTTGTCATATAGTTTTTTTTGCCGTATAACTATTTTTATTATAGAACAAGCGTCTTCATTCCCTACACAACTTTTTTATCGTAATTATTTTTCTTATTTTTTAAGTATTGCAAAAATACTAATAACATCGCTTCAATTTTAAATAAACACACATCTGAAATGAAAAGGAAAACTCCCATCAATTTCAACAATGTGATAATGCGCTAGATAGCGCTGCTCTAAATTGTAAGATGAACATTTTTTTCTAAAATTCAGCATTAGAGTTTAGACGATAATTTTTATTATATTTATATAGCTGAACAATGCTTTACAAAAAAATACTATAAATATTCTGTAAAAGTTTCTATGTCAGTCTCTATGTCTAATAGCATGTATAAATACTCTCCAAAACTCTCATTAATTTTAATAATGTGATAATGCATTATATAGCACTGCTCTAAATTGTAAGATGAACACATTTTGCTAAAATTCAGCATTAGAGTTTGCAAGTTAATTGTTATTATATTTATATATATGGACAATGCTTTATAAGGAAATACTATAAATTGTAAAAGTCTCTATATCTAAAAGTATCTATAAATGCTCTGTAAAACTCTCATCCATTTTAACAATGTGATAATGTACTATATAGCGCTGCTCTAAATTGTAAGATGAACATATTTTGCTAGAATTCTGGCATTAGAGTTCAGAAGCTAATTTTTATTATATTTATATATAGCTGGAGAATGCTTTATAAGGAAATACTATAAATGCTGTATAAAAGCATTGCCAATGTAACGAGTGTAAGCAATACTGAAACAAATAAAAGACTATTACATTTTTTTTAAATGTAAAGTTACTGAAAATAGATGTCGAAGTTTTCAATATATATATATTAAAAATACTGTGATAAATCCATAATTTTAGATAAACAAAAAAAAAAAAATGTTTCAGCGACAGAAAATGTGTGCTTTAATATTTTTTTTAATTATTTTTAAATGTATATTTTTTGGCTTTATGTAAATACTGAAGCAGAGACGTAATCGAAAGTATACTAATAACAATAAGATGTCTACTTTTAAGTCTCCGCACGTCAAATTTCCCTTCCGAATGTTAAACCTATGGGCTTGCGTGGCTGGTCAGCTAGTAAATAAATAAAATTACATAATAAAAATAAAACACAAATGTAATAGACATGTAATCGAAATACGCGTTTAAACCACTGAAAATAACAGAATCAGAAAGGCGAAATATCAGCGTAAGTGGCGAAATCTCATGCGATTTCTTCGGCTATTAACCCCTTGTGGACGAGCAACCGGTATACGTGCCACTTAAGGTGCTCAGAATCCTTCATTATTCGCACTAGGTATTTCCAATTGCAAAGTTTAGCTTATTTAATCAGAACATTTTCGCGATTCAATTACAGAAAATTTTCCCTTTTGAAAAACCGTTGGTAAAAGATTAAAAATTAAGGAAAGGGGTTAACTTTTGGCATGCAACTTATATGAAAATATCGTTTTTAATAAATTTCAAAACTTTATTTGTATACATAATTGATATTTTTTATATGAAAATTATCTTTGTGTTGTTAATGTGTTGTTAATGGGAAATTTAAAAAATATATATTAAATGTAAAAATTCTATTAGAGTTAGTAAAAAAAGCGTTTTCGTCTATGTTTAGTAAGCCTGGAAGCCCGCGTTGCCCTAGTCCTTATCCCTATAATATTGTAAATGCGAAAGTGTGTGTGAATGTTTGAATGAAGCCAATGTCAAAACGGATGAATTAATGCCTTTGTATTTTTGCATATAGATAGATAGATAGACCCAGAAATGAACATAGACTGTGTTTTATTTATTTATTCACATAGTTTTCAAAATTTCATTGAATAATTCAATAATTCGAAATTTCATTATATTTCATACAGAATCAATTGACAATTTTCCTATAAAATTTATCCATCTATCTTTCTTCGTTGCCAAAAAATGAAAACCCGGAGTAATAATTTCTCCTCAATAATAAATTTTCAATTGAAAGATTTTTACGTGAAAAAGGAAAATGGAATAAAAAATTAATAAGTAAAAAAATATATAAATGTGACGTCATATTTGAAATAAAGCGGAAATTTTCAAGTATTTCTAATAATACAAGGTGCTTGAATTTTGAGTAAGTACGAAAAGGAGGCGAATATGACATCATATATAGAAAATAAAACGGAAATGCTGTGAGGTTGAAATAAAATAAGATTGAGTTATGGTATCAATTCTTATTATTTACAGAAAATTATTATCAATACTTGGCGGTTTATCGTCTGCAAGCGGTTAACAAAAATATTAAATTTTAAATTGAAAATTGAAATAAGTAAAAAATAGAGGTTAAAAAGAAAATGTATAGTAATTGCCAATAATATGCATCGCAGAATTATCCATGTCGTAAATGACGTTATGATTAGCGAAAAATATTTTTGTTTCATTCTTAAAAAGTAAAAAATTAACTCGGCTGCCTGAAAAAAAAAATCGATTTTCGACGATTGTTTATTCTTTTAAAGCCGTTCAGTTCCAGAAATATGAAAATTGTATTTTCAGTTATAAAACCTAAATATTTAACACTTTCAGCTCTGAACTATTTAAACCGCATATCTCCTTCTGGACTGAGGGTATCTGGTACTTTTCATGATTTAAAAAAATATGTACTTGGAAAATATATATTTTAATTTTTTTTAAATTATAAACTTCAAACTGTACTTATTCATAATAAAAGAACTATTTAAATGTGCTAAAAATTAATATTTAATGACAAATTATTAAATAAAAAGAAAAGTGCCCAGTTAAACTGATGGCATTGAGGTCACAGGCTATTCGCATTAATTGTGTATTATACTCTTTTTTGAAAGAATAATGCCCCTCAAAAAATAAACGAAAGGGTATAGCCCCCGTTTCCCCCTTTATACTTAACCAATGAACCTCCAAATCTAATCGGAGAAGCTCCTTAACATAATAAACCGGTATACCAAATTTGAAGCAAATCAGATAATTCTACATGAAAAAAATATTTCGCTAAATTAAGGGAGGAGGGGTGTAAAGCCCCTTTATACATAACTAATGAGCCTCTAAATCTAATCAGGAAACTTCTTATCTGAATGAACATAGAAAAAAAAATTAAAGTAAATTGGGTAATGCTACATGAAAATCCATTTACCTAAATTAAGGAGAGGTGACTTTTCCCCCTTTTATACTTAATCAATGAACCTCCAAATCTAATGAAGGAAGCGCCATATCGGAATAAACCGGTATATCAAATTTCAAGCAAAGCGAATAATTCTGCATGAAAAACCCATTTATTTAAATTAAGGGGAGGGAATAGCCACGCGCCCCCTTTATACTTAACTAATGAACCTCCAAATCTAATCAAGGCAGCTTCTTAACATAATAAACCGGTATACCAAAATTGGAGTAAATCGAATAATTCTGCATGAAAAACCCATTTATTTAAATTAAGGGGGGCTGGTACTAGCCCCCCCCTTTATACTTAACCAATGAACCCCCAAAACTAATCAGGGGAGCGCCTTATCAGAGCCCCCTAGAAAAAAAAAATTGAAGCAAATCGGATGTTTCTATCAAGAGTTATCGCGTTACGTACATACATAAGTACATACATACATACATACAGAACCGGCGGCACATAAGCTCTCAGGCTTTGATAGCCTGTGAGCTAAAAAAAGGATGTTTTGTATTTTTTTTAAAGTTTCGCATAAGAAAAATTTATTTTTGAGCATAAAATTTTACATAGCCTTGAATAAAAACTTATTAAAATGTTGTACAAATATCCGAAAATAGGTTTTATTTGTTTAATAAACATTATTTAGTAAAATTTGCTTTTGCGTGGTGCATTTCAAAACACGGATTTGCAGAAAGAGCAACATAGCAAGGTTCATATTAAGTTCGAGTTAAGATTTGATTCTAAGTATTTTCATATACAGTACAACCCCGGTAATCCGAACCCCGCTAATCCGAAATTTCGGTTAATCCGAACCAACTTTATTTTCGAAAATTATACTTGAACAGATTAACTGAAATGATTAATTTACAAAATTTTCCGAATTACAGGATGAATGTCAAGAAAAACGTGTAAAAGTTAGAATTAAACAAAAAATGACAGTAAATTATGTTTTTAGCTCACAGGCTATCAAAGCCTGAGAGCTAATGTGCCCTCCGGTTCTGTATGTATGTATGTGCGTACGTATGTATGTACGTAACGCGATAACTCGTGACAGGAACATCCGATGTACTTCAAATTTTTTTTCCAGGTTCATTCTCATAAGGCTCTTCCCTGATTAAGTTTGTGGGCTCATTGGTTAAGTATAAAGGGGGAAAAGGGGACTACTCCTCCCCATAATTTAGATAAATGGGTTTTTCATGTAGATTGTCATGTAGATGTCAATTATTCGATTTTCTCCAAATTTGGTATACTGGTTCATTGTGTTAAGGAGCTTCCCTGATTAAATATGGAGGTTCATTAGTTAAGTATAAAGGGGGCGGGGGCTAGTCCCCCCCCTTAATTTTGATAAATGGGTTTTTCATGCAGAATTATTCAATTTGTTTCAAATTTGATATACCGATTTATTCTGACATGGCTCTTCCTTCATTAGATTTGGAACTTCGTTGGTTAAGTATAAAAGGGAGAAAGAGAGGCAAGAACCCTCCCCTTAATTTATATAAATGGATTTTCATGTAGAATTATTCCATTTACTTTAATTTTTTTTTCTATGTTCATTCTGATAAGGTGTTCTCCTGATTAGATTTGGAGGCTCATTAGTTAAGTATAAAGGGGGGTTAGACCCCCCCCCCTTAATTTAGCGATATAGTTTTTTCACGCAGAATTATCTGATTTGCTTCAAATTTGGTATACCGGTTTATTATGTTAAGGAGCTTCCCTGATTAGATTTGGAGGTTCATTGGTTAAGTATAAAGGGGGGAAACGGGGGAAAATCCCCATTCATTTATTTTTTGAGGGGCATTATTCTTTGAAATAAGAGTATGCAATTAGTGTGAATAGACTGTGAGCTCAATGCCATCAGTTTAACTAGCCACTCTTCTTTTTATTTATTCTTTAAACAGCTTGAATAAAATTTAAAAAAAAATACTGAATAATTTTTATATACACGAATATAAAATGAAAACGTGCACTGTAGGCCTACTCGTAGAAGTGATTTTTAAAAAATCTCGATTATCAGTTTGTTTGCCAGTCACTATAAAATTCTTTTCTAAAATGCAAAAAGTATTTAATTCTGATGATAAAAATTTATATTTCTTTCAACAGTTTGATTTCGCAAATAATCTACAGAAATGTTTTTTTTTTTCTTCCTCCATCATCGAGGTGGTGACCGAGCTATTTATAGATTCAAGATTTTGAACAGTTTGTAATGAGTTGTTATGTAATTCCTCCTTCTGAAATTCCATTGGATTATTATAAACATCAGGGGTGAAACAAAGAGCATACTATTTTTTTTCGAAAGTCGTGTCAGATTATCCAGCATGCCGGACCTTAGGATGCCGGATTACAGGACGTTAGTGTGAGTACTTATAACTTTCATTCTTTTAGCCCGCATCTTTTCTTTTTTATTTTCATTAGAATTTCGGGTAATCCGATTTTATTTTAATCCGAACAGTTACCAGTCTCAATTAGTTCAGATTAGCAGGGTTCTGATGTACTTACTTCTGTTTAGCGCTGCCATCTACTTTTTTCAAAATAAAAGGTTCGTAGATAATATCTAAAAAGACCGCGAACGTATATAGGCGGAAATTTTATAGCTCAGACAGTTAAAAATTGACTCCGAGAGACTCTCAGGCTTAGTTCGCGTCACCGGAAACGGCAACCCGAGTGACACTAAAGCTTAGACCTCAAAGTGTTAATATGATAGGATGCAGTGCATACGTATATAAATTTCACAAAAATTGCCACCTAAAATAATGTTTTGTAGTAGAATTCTCCCAGTATTGTTTTTACTTTGTTGTAGCTGTAATAAAAGAAAGTATTGCAATTGAGATTTTTGTTTCGTCTTCCGGTTTTCGACGGATTTATACGTTTTAAGGGTCAGAGACTCTGAAAAACATGTTTATACAAAATGTCTTTCTTTCAGTTTGTGTGTCCGTGTGTCGCCATTGTACCATCGAAAAATGTATGAAGGATGCATAGAATTGAGCGAAATTTTTTGTGTATGTTTTTGGCTTTGGCTAAGAGGTCCTCCTTGAATATGGAAACATTCTGCCGGAAGGGTCACTGTAATCGCAATTAGTACCATTTTCATTATTGTACCATCGAAAAGTGTATTAAGTTATGCATAGAATTTATGGGTACTTGTTAGTTATCCCGTCGACCAATTTCGCCAAATTATATAAATCGCCAAACCACTCGCCAAATTATACAAATTGACATCATTTTTATTTTAAATAACGAAAAAACAAATAAATTAGTATAACATTAATAAAACTACAAATAAAACGTCGAAATAAAAATCATTTGATGACGTAAACACGTGTTGTCAAGTGAATGTTACATTTACGATCAACATAATTTTGGCATTTAATCTTACAATTTGGCGACAGTAATTTGGTCGACGGTATAACTAACAAGTACCAATTTATGTCTAAACCAAATTTCATATATATATGTTTTTATCCTCCTTGAATTTGAAAATGTTACGCCGCGCCAGAAGGGGAGGTCTCTATTAACGATTTTTGTGTAATTGTCTCGATTTTTCGTAGTTCTGTTGTACATCAGCGGCACGGGCGGCACATTCTGCTAAGCCGGCTATTTGCATATACCTGACATATTACAGAATAATGAAAAATATTGATTTTATTAAATATCATGATCGAGATTAACTCGTTTTAAATCCGATTAATTGACTGAAGCAGAAATTTAAGATGACAGTCAAAGTTGTTATAGTACTGAACTAATAATATTGAAGTATTAACATTTGTAACTACTTTTTGAAATATTAGGATGTATGAGATAGAAGAAAATTTTCGAATTGCCATATCCAACTAGTTTTATTTTACGAAGAGGAGATTTGTCAATTTTCATGATTTAACTTGGGCCTCCTTTTTTTCATTGATTGCTACTTCATTTTCGCGATTGTTTATATTATCTGGCATAAAATTTTCTTTTTTTTTTTTGACTGAGTTATGTCAAGGACCCCATAAATAGCAGGTACCGGATTATCTCCTATAAAATGTGATAAAGAGCGAGTTAATTATGTATGTTTTAAATTATTGTGAGTGAAATGTTTTGCTTAATTAATGCATTTATCTTTTTTTAATGCTACGTGAACGACGTCACGGGTCACAGCTAGTGTATCTATCTATATGATAAAGGACAAACGTGTCTGTGCGTAACGCTGGAGTCATTTTGCGAATGGCAACACGACGATGAAATTGCAGTTTTGCAGTTTTTACTACTGCAATTTTTTTTTAATTTCTGAGCATCGTACATTTTAATTTGTATATCGTTAGATAGGGGAAAAAATCTGCTTTCAAATGCAATTTCTTTGAAAACTGTATCTTAATTGACTGATTTGTTATGACTTTTAAAATAATTTAATTTTCAAGCCTGATTTTTTTTTTTTTATCTATCTCCATGGCGTGCAGTCTCCATTACAAAATAACCCATTTGCACTTAAAACAATATAAATAGTTTAGCATTTGTCTCTGGATAATTTTCAATACGAAATTAAAACTACGTTAATCTATTATATTAAAAATTGACCACCCGTTTGTATTTCATAGCTTTTCCTCCTAGAATATGGTACTTTGAGCGATCAAATTAACGTCACTTATCCGCGTGGTTCCGACGAAGTATAAAGTGGTCTAAGAATTTTTAAAACTTGAATTAGCTTTAACGATATTTTTTCTGTTATTCTTAATATCATTTCTGTAATGATGACAACTAAATTGTCCTATTTTTGTGGATTAAAGGAAAAAATAGAAAACTAAAGGGATTATTAGATTTCTTTTTCACATAAATTTCAAATTGAAATTGATTTTTATTTGAATAGATAGTGAAAATAAAATTGTGATTGAATCGTATTTTTCAAGAACATTTCAAGGAATACTAACTTATTTTCACATGTTCAAACTTCAGTAAACAGTTTATTTTAGATAGCAAAAAATCGTCTGTTGACTGGAATGTTCAAATAAATACAGTTGCGGTAAAAAGAAAAAAAATCCATCGTAGCTTTTTTAATTCATTTTAAAGTAGAAAAACAGATTAACTACACTGGTTTCCAAAAATTAAGGAAAAATCACAAAAAGAGCGATAAGTCATTAAAAAATTAAGCTATCCGTATGAAATTTGGATATGTGTTTAACTAAAAGATGATGATTAAAATTACAAAATGAAGCGATGTGTGCGGAGCATGAAAATGCATGCTAGAGAGTATGGCTGCTGGCGTCGCTGTGATTATGAGATAAGAGAATTGAGATAGCCAATTCATTAGTATGACCTTGAGGTATCATTTGTCTCTATAACTGCGATATAGAGCTATTGGGAGAATGGATATAGGCCAAAATCAGATAGAGGTGGCCAGATGGCTGAATGTAAGTCCTCCTGTTGCTCGTAGGTTTTGGCAACAATTTCAAACCACTGGTTCAGCCTCCAAAAATGTTTAGCGAAGGACGAGCAAGAGCTACGACAAGCACCGATGACCGATATTTGCGGTTATGTGCACGACGGAATAGCACAGCAACCCCTCTCATCTTAAATCCGTCCTTGCTGCAGCCACTGGAAGGTTGGTATCAACCACTACTGTGCGTAGAAAGCTTCATGAAGATGGTCTTTACGCGATGCGACCAGATATTTTTGTGCCACTCACCTCATGTCTCCGGAGGGAACGTTTAAGGTAGGCACGTCAACATGTCCACTGGATGGCTGATCAATGGAGGCGTGTTCTCGTCACAAATGAGTTCCAGTTTAACCTCCAAAGCGATAGCAGGCATTATTTGATTTGGAGAGAACAGGGAATACGCTATCATCTATCAAACATACGTAAAAGTTATTGGTATCGAGGAGGCAGAGTCTGTGTTCGGAATGGTACCTCTTTGGGCGAGCGTACAGACCTATATGTCTTTCCAAGTGGAACTGTGTATGCTCACGTCTATAGAGGTGACATTCTTGTTGCGTTGTGCACCCTTATACCGGTGCACTAGGTAATGATTTCCAGTTACAGGACGATAACGCTAGACCGCACAGGGTTCACATCGTAGAAGATTATCTTCAGCACCATCAATTCAGCGCATGGAAAGGTCAGCGCGATCACCGGGCTTGAATCCAATCGAGCATCATTGGGATGCTTTAGGAAGATGTGTCTCTGCTCTCAATCTCCCTCCTCAGACACTTGCCACGCTTACAACTGCCTTACAAGAGCAATGCTCGCACTTCCCAGCGAACTTATCGATCGCATAATTGACAGTATCACACTTCGCTGTATGTGTTGTATTACGTCTAGAGGTGGTCATATTCCATATTAAAGGTACTTTTCCTATACCAAACAGGGACATTTATTTTGTTTATTTTATAATTTCATTAATTTTTGAAACACCACAATTGCCTGGTAATTTCTTTTAATGTTATTTTATACCTTACTATGTGTTGTAAATTGTGTCTCAGTTTTATTAAAATCTACTTGCAACATTTTGAGTAATCGCTACTTTTGTTGTTTTTCCTTAATTTTTGGAAACCAGTGCATTTCCTTAAGATGGCGATTAAAACTTTTCACAAGGACGGTAAAAGCAAATTTTTTTGCGAGTAAAATTATATTTCTCTAAACGTTTATTTTATTTATTTTTGTTAAAATTTGTTAAAATTTTTGTTACCCAAATGACGTCATTTCTACCAGCTCCGAAATTAGAAGCCAAATATTGGAAGAACGAAAAGCTTCCGGCAAATAAATTTGTAGAATATGCGTATTTCTATTGGGAAAGATTTCGACTTAAATTGTAAATCTAATTTGTTATTTGAAATATTATATTTAATAAAATTAATACTATAATTGCCTTCTAAATTTACAATAAAGTTAGATTTCATTTTCCAACCGAAGAATCGAAAGATCTCATCCAATTCAAAATCAACACATTGGTTTGCCACACAACTCGTAAGTATAAAATTAAAAATAGGTTTTTAAAAAAATCACCCTTTTTATAAATGATTAATGTTGATCTTGAAAATGGCGCATCGTGTTTTTTTCTTGTTCTGTTGTTCATGTTTTTCTTCCTAAAATATTTTTTTATAAAACATTACTTGGCGTTGGCACCGAACTCGAATTATGGAAAATGCATCGCTTGTTTTACTGTTGGTAGAAAGCACGACCTAGTGAATTTATTTTAAAAAATACGATGTGGAACCCGTCGAATGTCGACGAAAGAAAATGTTTAAGACTGAACTGTTTCATTGATTTTTAATAAACCTACAAAATTAGCTATAATAAAAAGTGCATCTTAAATTGGTTAGTCTAACTCTCAGAGAAATGTTATTTCAACGTAAACTTATCAAAATACTATTTCTATAAAACTCAGTTGTCCAAATTATTAAAATTAAACTTTAATCATATCTGTAATCAATAAAATATAATAAAGATCAATTATTATGATGAATATTTCAATTAAAGACCCTTATTCTTGGTGTCCCGGAAGGAAAAACAGCAAAATTTATTCTACTTTGACACGATAATAGATTTTTTCCCCGTGAAATCTAAGCCCGATATCATTTTCCCCTTCTCAAAATTTACATGCGCACCTCTCATATCCGTAATCACCATTTAAAAAAATTGGTATTTCAATTTGATCATTTTAAAATCATTTTAACTCAAAATTTGAAGTCACGATTGTCAGCAACATCTTACAACAATCTCGCTCTCAGATTCTAATCTTAGTACCGGAGAGTGAAAATTGCCGTAATTTATGTTTTTAGACGCATTTGTGTTAAAATGTTTAGTTTTATCTAAGAAAATTATTGTTTTTTTTTAAATATGGCGTCATTTTCACTTACATAAGCATTTCGCCTAGTGTCTCAAACTTATTATCAGTACACATGCAAAATGAAAATAATATATAGACTCTTTATGAGGAAAAATGCGTGTATTAAAAAGCAGTACTTCCTTTTACGTTCAAAATATTTTGGCGCAGCATGTCTGGGATTTTGCGCCACTAAACCCTATACATTAAAATTTAAACCATACAAATTAAAAAAATGTTTTTTTCAAAATTTTTATCAGAAAATAGCATGAATAAAGATAAATTAACCTCATTATTTCTCTCTTCTCTGCAGTAATCAAAGCTATCTAATGCCACCATTTTGAAGAACTATCATAAATAATTTTAAAATTATAATATAATTATGAGAATATTAAAAAAAACAGTTAGAGTGGGCACATCTACAAATGAACAGCTTTCAGTTTAAAAAAATATATTAGTAAAAGTGGTTCAGTATAAAGTTCAGGGCAGATGACTAAAAAATAGCCTTGTGTTTTAAATATATAGATTATATAAAATTATGAAAAATTAAATTAAGCCAATTATACGAGGGTCACTCTGAAATTTTTGAGATACAACTAGGTTTTTAAAGTTATACTTACAAAATTTTAGGTTTGCTCAAAGTAGTCTCTTCCAGCATCAATGCACTTTTGTAGACGAATTTTCCACAGATTAAATGCCTCAAGCCATTCATTTCTTGGAATAGGTGAAAAAAATGTATTTACAGCCACATCAATCACTTCTTCTGAATGAAAAGACGTCCACGTAAGTTCTTTTTTAGATTAAAGGATAACCAAAAGTCACACATAGCTAGATCAGGTGAATACGGCGGATGTTCTATCACTGTCATTCGTTTTTGTTTAAGAAACTGAACTGTTAATCCAGCTGTATGTGCAGATGCAATGTCATGGTGAAGCATTAGTCCCCTAACATTCACTTCTTGTAGAATTTCTGGAAGACATTTAGTGGTATACCAGTTTGCTGTTACTGTCTTCTGTTCTTCCAACTTGATGGCTTTGACCAATCCCGTACTTCTGAAGAAAACGGCATACATCACTTTTTTCAGTGCGCGTTGTCTTTTCACCATTGTCGGCGTGGGATCATCTTCAAAGACCCATAATTTGCTTTCTTGACGTGTTGGAACGTCAAAAAACGGTATGTACGTTTCATCACCCGTTACAATTTTAGAAATGATGCGGTGGCCACCATCATTTAGCAATTTAAGGGTTTCTTTACTGATTCTGACACGCTCCTCTTTTTGGTGCTCAGTTAGATTATGGGGAACCCAACGGCAAACTACTTTTTTCATATGCAATTCTTCATGAATAATTTTGTGTATGGCTGCGGATCCAATGTTAAGTTCCTTCTGTATCATTTGATAGGTACAGCGATTATCATCCATTAACATTTTTCGTATGACAGACACATTATCCGGAATTACTGCCGACGGCGGCCTTCCTGTGTGTTCTTCATCCTCAAGAAAATTGCAACCTCTACTAAATTCTTTCAACCATCTGAATACAGTAGCACGTACTGGAGGTTCATCACCAAATGCTAATTTCAATCGTTGAACGTATTCTTCTTGATTTAATCATGCTTTAAAATCGTAGAAAATCATAGCGCGAAAATGTTCTCGCGTCAACTCCATTTTCTCTTCTGTTTAAAATTTATTCTACGCTAAACAAGTTGAAGTAAGTCAGTAAAAAATCATCTGCTGTGTTAAAATACTTTGTATTTTAAAATTAAACAGTTATTTTTATTTTGTAAATTCTCGTCTGCGCGTATCTCAATAATTTCAGAATAACCCTCGTATTATTTGGATAAAATTATAACAGAATGTCTTAAAGAATAGCAATAAAATTTTATTAGTCGAGAGAATTTTGGACTAAAACTTGGGGAACCTGATATTATTTTAAACCTCGAATTTTATTTCCAAGAACTACTTTGTTTGCTTGTCTAACTCGGCGAAGCGAAATCACCCAGGATCATCTAGTTCTGTGATATAAATCGCTATTTTGTTAACAAAGGCTTCGAATCTGAGTATGCACACTGTATGTCACTGCTCTTCTATAAAGACACTCTAATTTTTTTTAAAACATTACATTTTATTAGCTTATAATTTTGATTGGGTTATTTTCAAAAGTGAAGCATTTTCACTTGTGAAGAATTTCAAAGTAGCTGCGGTGAAAATGACCCAATTCTACAAAACTTATTTCAGTTTTAAGAATTAAAATACACGCTTTTTTAATAAAATAATGTCATTTACATCCGCTAAAGCATTACACTTTTACAATCGAGTCTTAAACAACATATATAGAAAAGTGTGCATATGACGTCATCATCGCGGGATAATGTACAAACTCAGCAAAATCTAATGATTCATATGCCTACATTTGTTTGTTTATAATAGCTCCATCTTTTATCAGAAATCATTCATTTATATTTTTTCAAATTTCGGAAAATGATATTACACACGGATTAATAAAATTGCATTCTTTCAGCTTTTTTTTTATACGAATTAAGTAAATGCGGAGAAAATATTACAAATATAACACAAATATTATTTAAAGTACATTTTTGTAAAGAGAAAGTGTTGTATCGTCTATAAGGTAAGTTTGTAATAAACTGAAAATCATTTAATTGATAAATAAAAACAAATAAAAACTACAATTCACGGGATGTTATAATATACGATATTCTGGACGAGCACGTATTTTAATTTCAATTTAATTTCAGTTTTTATGAGAAGACATCAAGAAAAAGATATAGTAATCTACTGACTATTTTCCCTGAATAGAGAAAGAAGACTGAATAGAGATGAAGTGGTGTGGCTGGAGGTGACGCCAAAAATGTAACCCTAAAATCCGCTACGTTCGGCCCAAACACAATTACGCGATTTCGCAAAAAACGAAGAAAACTTCTATTATAGTAATACAGATTTTAATTCATAATACAATGAAAGTCTACTTTAGAATGCTTAAATATAACTAGATCATTTTCATTTAGAGAAAAAAGTGCACGGGAGATGTCAAAGATCGCGGCCCCTGTTTCACGTGCTTGTTTTGTTTGGGCCGAATGAGGACATTTAAATTTGAGCGATAATGCGCATCATATTACAAACTATTTTTATGGCATACTGCATCTCCATCTATCTTTTTCCTCCATGATTTCCCCTTTACTTTTAATAGAAATGGAGTACTTCTGTTGCCACAATTACAAAAATTATATTAAAAACGACAAAAATTTAATATCTCAAAAATAAATTGAGATAAATTGAGAGATAAATAATTTAAAATGTCTCGACCGAGTTTGTTGGCCAACTTCATCTGCAACCTTGTTTATAAATTGCGGTCATTTAAAAAAAAAATTTTTTTTAACTTAAAAAGTGGTGCAAAAAAATGAAAATTGAAAAAGCAATTAAATTATTAATTAATATTAATTATTATTAAATTATTAAATTACTAGCAAACTCCGTGGCTTTGCTCGCGTAACAGTGCAAATATGCCAAGTGATATTCATATGTTTATCTTTTACTTAAAAAAATTATACTTTTAGGAATAATTCAAAAATTACTATTTAAAACACAGTTTAACTAAACCTCATTTTTACACTGCATTAGGCAGAAAGGAGACTTAAATTAATAAAAAGAACTAAAACTAAATAAATAATTTAGAAAATATTTTGAAGCTTTTATGCTCATTTCATGCGTTCATTTTAGTATTCGTTTGAAGTTTTGAATAAACAGTTCTTAACACGCGCATTTTAATCTAAAAAATAACCATAATCTCAAATTCCAAGATTCTTGTCTATCGGTCTACCACCTCTCTGGTAGAGACACTAACATAAAATCCCTATGTAGAAACACAAACTGTCACCATTAATTTGGCAACATTAATTTTGAAATCAGTTTGGTGTTTCCTAATATTCCATAGAAATGGTAATTCAGAAAGTTTTTAAAGGCTTTTTTTAGAACATTTGTCCTGCCAACTTTCCGATGTGTTAGTGGGACTGGCATAAAATATAACTTCAGTGGAATCAGAGACTGTCACCATTGATTCGCAACCATTAATTTTGTAATCGGTTTACTAATTTCCTGAGATCGTATAGAAATCGTAATTTAGGACTTTTTTTAACACGCCTTTCGCCTTTTCTTTCGCTTCAAATCTTTTAAATTTCGAATTTATTTTCGATAGTTCTTAGACGGCATTTATATGTTATGAGTAATAACCATGTCATATTTAAAGTTTCTAGCTTCTTCAGCATCACAGAAATCGCAATTTAGACCGTTTTTTGCGCCTGTAAATTTTAAGTGGTGTTGGCACCAACATTCAATAGAGCTTATGTTGAAAGAAAGGCTATCATGATCAATTTCCAACCACTACTTTTGAAATCGGTTTGCTACTTTCTAAGTTTGCATAGAAATCGCCATTTAGAACGTTTTTAGAACGCATTTCGCGCATTATCACCCTTCGTAAATTTCGATTTTTTAAAGAAATGTTCTTAAAGATCATTTGTGTCATAACTACCATTCCAAATTTCATGTTTCTAGGCCCTTCAGTAGCACAAAAATCGCAAACTTAGAACGTTTTTTGCTCCTGCACTGTCTTTGGGGCAATAGCACCGACATAAAATATAGCCTATATTGGAGCAAGGGCTGTCACCATCATTTTGACACCATTATTTTTTAAATTGATTCGTTACTTCCTGAGGATGCGTAGAAATCGTCATTTAGAACGATTTTTGCGCATTTTCACCCCTTTCAATTTCGAATGTTTTAAGAAATGTTCTTATAGATCATTTATAGCTGATAAGTAACTACCATTCCAAATTTCATGTTTCTAGGCTCTTCAATAACACAAAAATCGTCTTTTTAGAACGTTTTTTGCTCCTGCATTCCCTTTAGATTAGTGTCACGGAAAGATTTACACTATAGTCCAAAGGTGACCGGTCACTTGCGATTTTAGACCTTTTGTTAAATATCTAGAAAAATACATGAAGAATTAACCTGAAACTACAGGTGTGTAATCAGTATAGCATATGTCATATATTTACGTGAAGATTTTTTCCTGAAACCCCATAGGGGACCGTCAACAAATTGAAAAATAAGGAATATCTTTTGCATAACCCTGTAAAAACTAATGTAGCAAAAGCGTTCAAACTCGAGATTATTAATAAGTGTCTTATTGTAATATACTGTGATCATTTTTATGAGGATAGCATGTATACTCGTAGATAAATTAATGTCTTTATAAAAAGAGTCCCAAAATTTGTCACGGTTTTTGCTTATAATTTGTAGAGTTCTTAATATAAAGAAAAGTTCTTTTCAGAAAATATGAAAAAAACATTGTACACAATACTCTGTAATCAGAATTAAAAAATAATAAAAATTGGATGAAAAATGAGCTGGTTTACTAAAAAAATGTTTCACTGCGCATGCGCGAACGCAATCAAAATATAATGTACATAATGTATTAGCTACGTATATAGAGCAACTTTTGTGAAAGTCTCAAAATCATAGCTTGAAAATTATCGTTGATAGAATATGCTCGAAATCCGCTGTTCCCAAAAGGAAGCAAAAAAATGACGGGTTGTATCCAAATATAATAGTACGTGCAATATTGTATACGCTATCTTGACACTAATCAACAGATATTTGATACAACCCCTCATCTTTTTGCTTCTTTTTGGGAACAACGGATTTCGAGCTTATTCTATCGACGATAATTTTCAGAATTTCTAAGCTATGATTTTGAGACTTTTACAAAAGTTTCTCTATATACTTAGCTAATACATTACGCGCATTATATTTTGATTGCATTCACGCATGCGCAGTGAAACATTTTTTAGTAAATCTGCTCAATTATCATCCAATTTTTATTATTTTTTAATTCCGATTGCAGAGTACTGTGTACAATGTTTTTGTCATATTTTCTGAAAAGAACTTTTTTTTATATTGAGAACTCTGCAAATTATAAGCAAAAACCTTGGCAAAATTTGGGAGTGTTTTTATAAAAACCTTAATTTTTCTACAAGTATACGAGCTATCCTCATAAAAATGAACACAGTAAATAATAGTAAGCCACTTATTAATAATCTCGAGTTTGAACGCTTTCGCTACATTAGTTTTTACAGGGTTATCTAAAAGATATTCGTTTTTTTCAATTTGTTCACGGTCCCCTATGGGGTGTTTCAGGAAAAAAGTTTCGCGGAAATATATGACTTATACTACACTGTTCACACACTTTCCGTTTCAGGTTAATTTCTCATGTATTTTTCTAGATAATTAACAAAACGCCTAAAATCGCAAGTGATTTGTCACCTTTGGCCATATAGTGTGGCCTGTGTTCTAAGTGGGACTAACACAATCATTTTGATACCAATATTTTTGAAAACGGTTCGATAGCTCCAGAGATTATCTCGAACAAACACACAAACAAACAATTTTTACTTCTTTATAATATTAGTATAGATTAATTTGCAAATAATTGCATTTAAAAGTGCATTTTTTCTCTCTACGACGGTGTAAAAATTAAAAATGCGCGATATTTAGAAATTTAAAATTTTGCAGTAGCGAAAATTGCAAAACCGAAATTTCATTTCCTATTTCAAAATGTTGCCATTCGCAAAATGATGTCAGCGTTACGCACAGATATGTTTGTCCTTTATAATATAGATAAATAATTATTGCTATGTTTCTTTTTTAAGGCAACAAGAAAGAAAAAGATTATACATTATTCAAACTATCTTTTTAAGATTTTTTAAATGATTTCTCAACGCATAATAATAATTTAATTAATATGAAACCATTAATGGAGGAAAGCGTATTTTTAACAAAATATATTGCACTTTTTATTTTATTTGTATTTTCTACTTTTTAAGAGTTTAAAATATTTCATTGCTGCAGTTTCGGATCCAGTCAGCCTGCTTTGTTGTACCTAGTTTGGTGTTTCATTAAATCCATTGTTCTTGTAACTCGTATATAGTTGTAGCCATGAAAAATATTTGGTGATTTTTCACTTCTAGCCGATTAACGGAAAAATGCCTTTAAAATGATTTATCAACTTTTAATTGAACAGCTTAGCGGAAGAACATGTTATGTTACAAAAATTAAATTTTGAAAAAACTGAAATGAAATGTTTTCGTTCTAAATTTTATTGATTTATATTCTTTCTGATTCCATATGTTCGATATTTTAACAAGTGGTACTAAACACTCTCGGGAATAGATATCAACATTTAATTTTTAAATAATGAAAATTATAAATAATAAAGAATCAAACATTTATCGATAATGTCTCAGATCAACAAGAATAATGAGAATTTAAGTATTTTACTTTTACAATGTGATAGAATACCTGAAAACGTCTTAATCCATAAAATGAAGTATTTTTTGGGAGAAAATGTAACATAACATGTTCTTCCACTAAGCTCTTTAACTATGGTCTAAAAATATTGAAATGTTACATTATCATCGAAAACACACCTGTGAACATATTTTCAGGTAGCTTTCATTACATAAAAAGAAAAAGTTACCTATGGCAACCATCTGGAGATAAGCAATTCCGGAAAATGTTGGTATATTTTCATCGATCATCCCCCAGACCCCAAAACCACACTCCCTTCAAATGTTGATTTATATATGTTATATATATGTCGTAGGCTAATTGGGAAATTTGGCTCATTGCAAAGAACAAAGGCTGTTTGCAAAGAGCCGGGCTAATTGGAGAATCACCTCTCGTTTTCCAATTAGCCTGATATTTTTCAGGCTTATTGCAAAAAGACTACACACTGTTAGGCTAATTGAAAAATGACCACTTATTTCCCAATCAGGGTGAATTTTTTAGGCTTCTTAACCCATAACCCGACCCGAACTCGAAAAATAAATTACAACAGACTATACCCCGATCCGAGGAAGACAAAATAATTTCGGTCTACACGCAACGCGACACGAACCTAAAAATTCCATTTGAAAAACACCCGGAATCTGAATCGAACCAAATCTGAACCCAATAAAAATATTTCAATGAACCATAACCGATCCGAGGAAGACAAAATAATTTCTGAGGACATGCAACCCGACTCGAACTAAAAATTTCATTAAAAAAACCCGGAATCTGAACCCGACAAAAATATTTAATGAATCAGAACCTATCCGAGTAAGACAAAATAATTTTTGAGAACATGCAACACAGCCAGAGCCTAAAAATTCAATTTGAAAAAAATCCCGATATCTGACGTAAACCAAATCTGAACCCGACAAATTTATTCCAAAGAACCATAAACGGATCGGAGCAACACAAAATAATATCCGTGGTCCTGTTACCCAAAACGAACCTAAAAATTCCATTTAGAAAAAACCCGAAATCTCACTCAAGCTAAATCTGAACCCCCCAAAAATATTCCATTGAACCATAAACCAATCCGAGCAAGACAAAATAATTACTGTAGACACACAACACGACCTGAACAAAAAATTCCAATAGAAACAACTCGAAATCTAACACGAATCAAATCTGAACCCGACAAAAATATTCCAAAGAACCATAACCTAATCCGAGAAAGTCAAAATAATTTCCATGGACACGCAACCCGATCCGAACCTAAAAATTTTGTTTGAAAAAAACCCGAAATATAAACCGAACCAAATATGATAACAAACAAAAATATTCTAAAGAACCATAAACCGATCCGAGCAAAACAAAGTAATTTCCGTGAGCACGCAATCCGACCCGAACCTAAAAATTCCAATTGAAAAAAACCTGAAATGTGACCCGAACCAAATCTGAGTGCGACAAAAATATCCCCAAAAACCACAAACAGATCCGAGCAAGAAAAATTAATTTCTGTGGGCACGCAACACGACTCGAACCTAAAAATTTCATTAGAAAAAACCCGAAATCTGACCCGAACCAAATTTGAATTATATAAAAGTATCTCCAAAAATCAAAACCCGATCCGAGCAAGACAAAATAATTTCCGTGGACACGAAACCCGACCCGAATCTAAAAATTCCATTAGAAAAAACTCGAACTCTGAATCGAACCAAATCTGAATCCGATAAAAATATTCCAAAAAACCATAACCGGATCCCAGCAAGACAAAATAATTTCCGCCGGCATGCAACAGGACCGAACCTGAAGTTAACCCGAAACCCGACCAGAACCCGAAATAATCAGACCGTATCCCAATCCGAACAATGCAAATTAATTTCCGTGTACACGCAGTACGACCAGAATCTGAAAATTCCATTTGAAGTCACCTGAAACCCCATCCGAACCCGATCTGAAAACGACAAAAATATTTCAAAGAACCCTAACCCAATCCGAGCAAGACAAAATAATTTCTTTCAACGTGCAACCGGATCCGAACCTAAAAGTTCCATTTGAAATCAACCCGAAAACCTACCATAACAAGGGTTCGGGTTGAATTTTGGAATGAGTTCAACTAGAACTTTCAAGTTCAGATCGGGTTGCCTGTCGACTAAAATTATTTTATCTTGCTCGGATCGGGTTATGGCTCTTTGTAATATTTTTGTCGGGTTAAAATTTGGTTCGGGTTGGGTTGCAGGTTAACTTCAAATGGAATTTTTAGGTTCTGGTCGTGTTGCGGGTCCACAGAAATTAATTTGTCTTACTCCGACCCGGTTATGATTCTTTGGAATATTTTTGTCGGGTTCAGATTTGGTTCAGATTTTTTTTTAATGGAATTTTTAAGTTCGGGTCGGTTTGCGTATTCACGGAAATTAATTTGTCTTGCTCGTATAGGAATCCTGGACCTTTGGAATATTTTTGACGGGTTCAAATATCTGTTATTTCAATGACATTTTAGGTTCGGGTTGGAGTGCGTGTCCACGAACATTATTTTGTCTTGCTCGGATCGGGTTCCCTGTCGACGGAAAATATTTTGTCTTGCTCGAATCGGATTATGGTTCTTTGAAATATTTTGTCGAGTTCAAATGTCGGTTCTATTTCAAATGAAATTTTAGGTTCTGGTTGGGGTGCGTGTCCTCGGAAATTATTTTGTCTTGCTCGGATCGGGTTATAGTTCAATGGAATATTTTTGGCGGGTTGAGATTTGGTTCGGGTCAGATTTCGGGTTTTTTTCAAAAGGAATTTTTAGGTTCGTGTCGGGTAACATGTCCACGGAAATTATTTTGTGTTGCATGGATACGGTTATGGTTCTTTAGACTAATTTGGTTGGTTCAGATTTGGTTCGCGTCAGATTTCGGGGTTTTTTTCAAATAGAATTTTTAGGTTCTGGTTAACTTGCATGTCCTCAAATATTATTTTATCTTACTCGGATCAGTTCTGGTTCATTGGAATATTTTAGTCGGGTTCAGATTCCGGGGGTTTTAATGAAATTTTTAGGTTCGGGTCGGGTTGCATGTACTCAAAAATTATTTTGTTTTGCTCGGATCGGGTTTTGGTTTTTGGAGTTTTTTGTCTAATTCAGATTTGGTTCGGGTCACATTTCGGGTTTTTCTATTGAAATTTTTAGGTTCGGGTTGTGTTGCGAGTCCACGGAAATTATTTTTTCTTACTCGAATAGGGTTATGGGCCTTTGTAATATTTTTGTCGGGTTCAGGTTTGGTTCGGATCAGATTTCAGGTTTTTTCTTCGAATAGAATTTTTAGGTTCGTGTCGGGTAACATGTCCACGGAAATTTTGTGTTGCTCGGATCCGGCTATGGTTCTTTGGAATAATTTTGTCATGTTCAGATTTGGTGCGTGTCAGATTTCGGGGGATTTTTCAAATTGAAATTTTAGCTTCTGGTTGTGTTGCATGTCCTCAGAAATTATTTTGTCTTTCTCGAATCGGTTCTGGTTCATTTGAATATTTTTGACGGGTTTTCAGGGTTTTTTTAATGAAATGCAGGGTTTTTTTATGAAATTTTTAGGTTTGGGTCGGGTTGCATGTCCTCAGAAATTATTTTGTGTCGGTTATGTTTCATTGGAATATTTTTGTCGGGTTCAGATTTGGTTCGGTTCAGATTCCGAGTTTTTTTCAAATGGAATTTTTAGGTTCGGTCGGGTTTCCTGTAGACCGAAATTATTTTGTCATGCTCGGATCTGCGTACGGTCTGTTGTAATTTATTTTTCGGGTTCGGATCGGGTTATGGGTTTATAATCCTAAAAAAATCACCCTGATTGGGTAATAAGTGGTCATTTTTTAATTAGCCTAACAGTGTCTAGGCTCTTTGCAATAAGCCTGAAAAACATCAGGCTAATTGGAAAACGAGAAATGATTCTCCAATTAGCCCGGCTCTTTGCAGTCAACCTAGTCTCGTTGCAAAGAGCCTAATTTATCAATTAGCCTACGACATATACAACACACCGGCAGATAAGTTCCCGGTCTGACACACAGATGGTGCCACAAATGCAGAATTAATATTCTGTTTAGTAAATACTAACCTTAAAATAGTAGCTGTAAATTTGTTATGACGATCAGACGGTTGTTTAAAAAATTTCAGTGGTTTTAGTTAAACAACTTTTTATATTTTCAAAACAATGGAAATAAAGAATTTCGTGTTTTGATAAAACATTGCTATTTGATAAAAAAAAAAAAAACACCGTGGAAACAAAAGCTTTGCCTGATAAATGCTATCTGGACACTGCACTAGGAAAATCGACCATTCTTGGCTGCCTGGCTGAATTTAAACCTGGTCGTACAAACATCGATGATGTGCAACTCTCTAGTCGCCCAAAAGAGATGTTTATACCGGAAAACATACAAAAAGTCCACAAAATCGTTTTTGAAAACCGTAAAGTGAAGTTGCAGGAGATAGCTGACACTCTAAACATATCAAAAGAAGTATAGGCTTTATTTTGCGTGAACATTTGTCTATGAGAAAGCTGTTTTCGAAGTGGGCGCCGCTTCCCTCCCCCTCTGCACCCTGTAACAGGTCTTTAGCTAAGATGGCAAAATTGCACAAATTACACTTCGAATTGCTTCCGCACCCACCTTATTCTCCAGATTTGACTCCCAGCGACTTTTACCTGTTCACAGACCTGAAAATAATGCTCGCTGGCAAGAGATTTGGCTCGAATTAGGAGGTAGTCGCCGAAATAAACGCCTATTTTGAGGCCAAAGATAATTCATTCTTCAAAAAAGGTATTAAAATGTTAGAGAGGCGCTGGAATGATAGTATTACTCTTAAAGAAAACTATGTTGGTGAATAAAATCGAATTTGACCAAAAACGTTGTGTTTGCTTCATTAGACTGGGAACTTAACAGCCGATGTGTTATATATATATATATATATATATATATATATATATATGATTTTTGTGATGCTATAACTCTCGTTTTTATGAACCGATTTGGATGTCACTTTCTATGTACATAG
The DNA here is from genome assembly GCA_963932465.1 of Maratus speciosus. Taxonomy (NCBI): domain Eukaryota; kingdom Metazoa; phylum Arthropoda; class Arachnida; order Araneae; family Salticidae; genus Maratus; species Maratus speciosus. The sequence continues at coordinate 268,490,892 of OZ010786.1, forward strand.
TGTATATCAATGTATCGACCGAGTTCGTTGGCCAACTTCATCTGCCACCTTCTTTCAAAATTTTGGCCATTTAAAAAAAAACATTTAAAACTTAAAAAGAAGTACAAAAAATTAGAAATTGAAAAAGATTTTCTTCTTATAAGGATTCCGGATCTTTTATCTTTCTTCTTTATCTTTAAAAATGGCTGAGCTTGAATTTTTAGGGCGGCTAACATTTTGAAACAACCTGATTTTTGTCATGCGATAGCACGCTTATTTATAAATTGATTTGGATGTGAATAAGCACGTGTACATGACATATCAAGGTTTTGACCAAGTTCGTTAGCCAGCTTCCTCCGCCATCTTGTTTAAAAATTGTGGCCATTTTAAAAGAATTTTTAATTTCTTACCCGAATACCGATTATATACCCAATATTAGGTGCATCCCTACTCTGAATCATATAAAGAGAACTGAATGCAGTCCAATCCTCCTCTTATCTATTATAATTTTTTTTTTGTATACTCATATTCTTTTTAGCATTATTATATACTTATTAAATTTCTTCTTTCTGTGAATTACTAAATTCATTTTAAATAAAAAATTAGAATATTGATACTTTCGTTATTTTTCCTCAAATGAAGGGTACCAAAATTTAACTTTCACAAAAAATATTGTCCTATTAATTTAACTCTAGCGAATATTAAAACAAGGAAGAAAAATCATTTGTCAAGCACAGATTATAAAACACTTTCCAAAACTTCCCGAATACTTTAACAAAATTTCGGTTTTCAGAAAGGTAAATAAGGTACGTAAATAAGCCTTTTAGATAAGCCACATTTGAAAACCAGACTTCAGCAATTGCCGTCCACAGACAAAAAAAAATACTCCAAATCCTTTGCGCATATTTGTGTTAGATATATATATTTTTTACATAGCATGCTAAAATGCAGTTTGGTAATCAGACCCATAATTGTTTGAACAGTCATCTTAAGCAATTTCCATCAATAGACGGAAATATACTTGAATTATTTTTTGCAGCTATGTATATTACCTAAATATTTTTACACACGCCACATAGTATTAAGCTATAATATAATCCAAGTTAAAATACGCCTAAAACTACTGAAATCGCACAACCTGAAATTATCACCCAGTGACATCCGTGTATTCAGTTCTTTACACGACCCTGTATGTGGTGTCATTAATATTCTACAAACATCTCTTAGTATACTAAAAATAATTCAGCTTAAAAATGCATAACTCAATTAAAAACCACGGTTAAGCAATTCACGGTCATAAACCGACAATCAAGCATCGTTGATTCTTACAAATCCTTTTGTGTAGCCTTGTATATGGTCTATACTATTTATACACACACCGTAGTATGCAATTATTCAGTAAAGCTTAAAAACGCAGACCATAACTGAAAACAATCTTCTAGTTATAATCTCTTACAGTAGTACTATATACGATTTTTTTGTGTCTGCCCGTAAATGAACGATGCATATAATAGTCTAAAACAAGTATCTTGTACTAGGGGGCACTGGGGATGAAAGGGACACTCAAAATTTCAGAAAGAAAATAAAATGTACAAAGTTTCAACTTTGGCTCAATCGATGACGATACTTGTTCTGTCTTAATAATGCTTATAACTCATATCAGCAATTGTAGCCTTGTAGGTGATGAAAACCGTAATATTGTGTTTAGCATTATAATATTTATGTTATTTAGCATTGTAAAGTATGCACTTTATGTGAATATCAGTATATTTTGTTAGCTAAAATACTCTCCTGCATGAATACATTTTTAATTTCGCTAGGTGGGTATAGGGTTGAAAGGGTCAGAAACTGGGGAGTTGAAAGAGACAGAAACTGAGGGGTTGAAAGGAACAGAAACTGGGGGGTTGAAAGGGACATGCTCTTTTCAATCCCTGAGGTTGTTCCTATCAAGCTTCCTTTAGTGAAGCTCAGTAATATGAGTTAACTTCATATTTGCTCCAAGCATCTAATATCAACTATGGTTTGACGACTCTGAATATGAGTATTCAATTGCTTTGAACCCTCCAAATATGTCCCTATCTTGGCAAACAAAGAAGCCAGCAGGAATTGATTGGTTCCAAGATTTTATACAACGAAATTCATTACTTTCTCATAAGAAACTTATAGCCATTAGTTTAACAGTAAGTACAAGTTTCAACAAAGCTAATGTTGGTATTTTTTTTAAAAGCTTCAGTTATAATTATGGATCACTATAAATTTACATAGGACATAATATACTATAACTGTGATAAAACAGGCTTAATGACAGATCAAAAACCACCTAATATAGTAGAAAAACCTAGTGAAAAACAATTTTCTCACGTAACATTAGCTGAACGTGGTAAACTTGGTTGTTTCTGCATCAGGTAACTCTGTTCAACAGTATTCGTTTTCCCAAGGAAAAATTTCAAGGAGTTCATTTTCGGAGATGCCCAATCCCGAAAACTTGAACTTTCTCATCAAAGTTGGTCAATGACCTCAGAAGTTTTTTAAAGCAATTGTGCATTAGTTAGTAATTCTAGTTGTTTCAATGCTGATCCTGCGATTCTCTTATTTGATAATTATGAAAGCAATATAAATTAACAAAAACATAATTTGAAGAACAAATTGAAAAAACGAAATTTATTTCCTACATTGTTTAAGCCCGAGAAGGGACAGATATTAAGTTCAATTAGTTCTACATTTAATGTTAAATTTTTGTAACAAATTAGTTAAGCCAATTGAAGATTAAAAAATAAAAATAAAATTCATACAATATGATGCTTAAAACACCCTAAAAATAGATTCCGTTCAAATGAAATCGAAATAAATCTTAGACATTTTTTTAAGTTTTGTATTTTGCATGCATCTTATCATTTTATGCACAATTGTCGTAAACATAATGCAAAATCTGCAATACAAATATTTTCAATTCAAAATGGAAGAAGTCTAAGATTTATTTCGATTTCATTTGAACGGAATCTATTTTTTGAGGTTGTTTTAATTATCATATTGTATGAATATTATTTTTATTTTTTATTGGTTTAACTAATTTGTTACAAAAATTTAACATTAAATGTAGAACTAATTTAACTTAATATCTGCCCCTTCTCGGGCTTAAACAATGTAGGAAATAAATTTCGTTTTTTTAATTTGTTCTTCAAATTATGTTTTTGTTTAATATGTCAAGTTTTTCAATAACTACTGCACTCAGACGAACGCATTTCAAAATTAATAGAGAGTATCATCATCAGGCTCTGATGTATGCGGTATTGCATCACAATGTGGGATGCAGTTTACCAATGTGTAATTCAAAATGTTTCACCACTGCAGTGATGCAGATTGCGGTAGTTTGGACAAAAACTTCCAATCTGAACGTAAAATATCTATAATCAAAACATAAAAAATTAACTTAACTTAAATTTAGATTCTATTATTATTATATTAGATTATATTAGATTATATTAGATTATATTAGATACCTATTTCCCACTCAGGAACGCTATGAATGTAAATGTAAATTGTGTTGAATCCTTACTACAAATATCTAACAATATTTTAGCTGTGATACAGTAAAAAATAAAAAATTAAAATTTTACTTAAATTTTTAAACCTTAATCTCTCACAAGGGGTGATGTAAACACATCAGAAAATTATTGCCTAAGTTTAACTTGGAGTATAAATAGTTCTCATCTCGGAAAAAAAAATACATTTTAAATTTAAGTTATGTAATTCCTCACTAAGTTTGCTACCTGCGTAAAAATAGCTCTCCATTAGAAACTTTTTACTAAAATATAAACTTGACCAAAGCAAAAACTTATTCTGAAAATATGCTTTTTATTTCCACTATGACGCCATATTCACCTTTTTAATTTTTGAAAAAAAAAAAAAACTAGCTCAATTTAATATTTCACGTGAAAATCTTTCAACTAAAAAGAAATAAATTATTATTACGGCTTTTGAAATTTTTGCAACAATGAAGTAAAAATGTTTCATTTTCTATGAAAAAATGTCCGTTGATTTTCAATGAAAAAAGCGAAAATTGGAATTATTAAAAAAAAATGATTGAATAATGTAAACAAAAATTGGCCCATGTTTCTCTCTGGGTTATAATTCACCCATATGCAAAGGCATTTTACCATTCGTTTTGACCCTGACGTCAGGTAAACGTCTTTACACTTTAAATTTATAATATCATTAGAATTAGTCAAGAATAAAAAATGAGTGGCATCAGGGACAAAAAGGTGGGAAGAAAAAATGAAAAAGTTATGATCTCCATTAGCTTTTCTATGTTAAATTAACATTGAGAAGTGACACTGGAAATAAATAAGTATTGCGCTGCTGCGCAAAAAAAGTGGGTAAATATTAAGACAATAAAATTTGCGAAAGGTAATGGAATAATTACGGTGATATTTCGATCGCACTATAGCCCCAAACTCCAGAAAAGCACGCGTAATGAATTCAAAGTACATTTTTTTAGAAAAAAAAAAACAGAATAAAATCATTTTGTATTTACTGATATTATTGACATAAACATGATGTAAATATTAATGATATTGCGGTGAAATTACCTAAACCAAAAACTGGTGGTGAGACAGCTAGAGCTAAATCCTTCTTCAACTTTTTGACTGATTTAAAGTTGTTTTATGTCAAGTAGGTCTAAACACGTTATTTTTCTTGTTTTTGTGGTATAATATGTTGCAATATAATTTATTTTTATTTGTATATAATTACCTTTTATTTTTGAAAACTGTAATTCCAAATAAAAAGAAATAATGTTCATAAAAGTGTTTTACTTATGTTTGTCCCTTTCAACCCCGCCAGTGTCCCTTTCAACTTCACAGAGTGTCCCTTTCAACCCCGCCAGTGTCCCTTTCAACTTCACAGAGTGTCCCTTTCATACCCTACAATGGGGTTAAAAGGGAAATTTCTCCCAATTTATAAAAATGCGTATACATTTTTTATTCCTGTACTTAAGGATAAGAGGTTTTAGTAGTATCAAAGCAAAGGTTTTAGACAAGAATTTGGCGCAAATTTGAAAGTGATGTATTTTAATGTCATTATTTTATAAGCTTATAAAAACAAAATGTCCCTTTCATCCCCCATCTCCCCTAAACCCCTATAATGTGTATCATTTCCATTATATTTGAAATAGTGCAACATAATTAAAATACGCTGAAAACAGTTTTTCCAGTAGACTATTATGTAACAGAATTCTTTTGTGTAACCCTGTAAATGAATAATAAATGCTTTCCACCTCATATTCTGCAGAATGCAGAATATGAGGTGAATATGAGAGTATAGGGCACTTCGTAAATGCATTTCAATTTCATTATGTTTGAAATGGTATAACATCATTAAAATGCTCTTTAAACGACATTTTCTCGGTGATCGTAATGTAACGGAATATTTTGGACTGTACCAAATGCTACACACTTTATTTTCACTAGTAATCGTACTATAGGAAACGTCAAAATAAAATAAAAATTGGTATATTTACAAGTAGAGAAACAAACCGAAGTCATTAATACTTTGTTCGATAGTCTTAAAATGGAATTCTGAAAAAAGAAAATTTAAAGTACTCAAGTATCAAAAAATTATACTAGTGAATCACATATCCATAAACAGTACAACATAAAAAGCGTTATAACTTTTGATCTAGTTATCGTATTTATATGTGGTTTGGATTATTTTATAATAAAAAAAGGAGTTTTTTTATAAACTAAAAAAAATAAAAACAATTTTATTTTTCGAGATTTTTATGTTCTGAACCCTTTTATTTATTTTTTTATTTAATTTTACATTAAAAGTGAAGTTTACAAATAGTATTTTTAGCTTCAAATTTATCATCGAAGCTTATATTGTTCTATCTCACACATTTTATTCCTTTTGTAAATTGGACAGGACTATCGAAATATAATTTTTTAACTATGAAAATGTCCTCTAAAACTAGAAAATAGATATCTTTTTTAAATTAAATCTTGTGTTAAAGTCTGTGAAAACAACAAACAGAATTAGCATTAATCTAAAACTTTTATGATGATCTTAAAGGTTTTTTTCCCCTCTTTCTAAACTATGAAAAAGCTTTTAAATTTGACTTTATAAAATCCTTCATATGAGCTCACAGACGAAAATTGCTTTCGATGTTTGTCCAAAAACAGTTTACCAGAAAAAATCAGTTAACGACCAACAACAGTTTTTAAACGGCCAAAAATAGAAAAAAAATCCTTATCTCTTAGGAAAAAATTCAACAATAAAAAAAATGCAGTTTTTTAACCACAATTTCCCATAAGAGACGGAACTTCAACATAAACTTCATGTTTTCCGCATTTCTCCAAAAGTTAGAACGCTATTTCGAAATTTTTTTTTCAGATATTCATATATTTGAACAGTTTTCCTTTTGTAGAAGTTTTTGTACTCAGAGTCTTACCTTAGGGCTTATAATGGAGAAAAGTTCGTATAAGGTATTGGTAAAACATGAGTTTCAGTACTAGACAGTTGCAACAAAAATGAATGAACAAATATTTCTGAACTTACAATTTACTTATTTTGTAAAATTAAATATTAAATAAATCATATTCGATTGAGAGTGACAAAATTTTTTAAGCATATTAGTCTCAATATATACAAATCAGTTTTATTTCTAATTCCAAAGCACATTCCAAAGTTTCATAGCTTTATCTTTTCACGGAAACTTAGATATCAATTGATATATGATGAATTTTCTAAAATATATTCTGAGATAAACGACAACAAGTGTTCACGTTTCAAAGAATAACATTCTAAGATCCACAGGAAGTACAAAAATTATTGTATATCTTGCTCTAATTGTCGTATTTTCATACGGTTTATATTATTTATTTTAAAAACTACAGTGCGTTTTCTAAGTTTAAAAACATCATTTTACTTTGCGAGATTTTTTAATCTTATTGGACATTTTTAATTTATGAACAATTGCTTCTTTAAATCTCAAAAGTATATTGGTTTCAGAAGTTTCTTCTTATAAAAAATGTCTTTTGAAATCCTTTAAAGTAACTTGAAAAACGGTTGTTGTATATTTTCTTTCGTTGTTCTATTATATTTTCAAATATTAAGAAACATCTGTTTTTTAATACTGTCCAACATAGTTGAAAAGTGTTTATGACTACGGGGGGGAAGCCTCCCCCCCAGTCAATATTTGTGAAGTTGGGAAATTTGAGCTTAGAGTTGGGAAATTCTGGATTTTTGGGACATTATGAAATTTTTATTGTTTTGGCGATTATGTTTCTGACTGAGTACTGTAAGAGTAAGCAAGTTAAGTTATCAAAATAAATACAAAAAGAAATCAGCCACACTCAATCTATCATTGTATTTTTCAGTTCTACAAAAATATTATACATCTACCAGACCTAAATTTCTCTACTCCTATCCACCAATAGCTGATTATCCAGTTCCTTTATTTCCTTCAAAACTTTGTTCCTTTCTCAAAAATTTCACCCTTCCTCCCTTTCCCCTCCCAAAAGAGAATCCAGCTATTTTAATCCAAAGGGATTGCAGCTTCTTTTGAAAATTGGAGATTACTTGTAGCACAACAGAAAGGAATGTAGTCACCTAATTGAAACACAGCTGGGCAAGACGATTTGATGAGTTTTCACAAATTGCACTAATTTTACGATTTTTGGACAATGTTTTACTCATTCTCGTGATTTTTTTGCTCCGAAAATTGGTTAACCCTTCGCTGTCAAGACAAAAGCATTATATGAGCAAATGTGAATATAAGAAGTCGTTAGTTTAGATAAATTTGCCACATTTTACCTTTATTTGTGTGCGGAAATATATATATGTCCTGTTCATTTATATTTATAGGTGTTTATGAAATTTTAAACCAAAAGACCAGTGTTGTGTGTTTAAAGCTGTTCTAAAAAATTACTATAAATCTTAGCACGAAAGAACCCTTCATAATAGGAAAAATGTTTTCGTGCAAGATTTTGGAGCATCTAAAAATCCATTCGAGGATGAAAAAGGTAAAAAAGTGGATGATTTGAATTTGGACCAGAATTATGACCATGAAAGCAGTCCATCAACTGAAGAAAAAAATCGACATACAGGTTGCCATAAACACTGACAGGTTGCACTTGAATAAAATTTTGAAGGAATAAAGATTTTCTTATAGACAAGTTCATAAACAATTATGAATATTAGGATGTGATTGAAGAAGCTGACTTCTATAAGCACCTTGGAAAAACGGTTTCACCAAATGGAATAGATAAAAATAATAGCATAGCAATGGACATTGATACACATAAGTTTTACAGGGAAAGAGTTATAAGAAATACAAGAAAATTTCGGCAATTTAGTAATGGGCTTAAATGACAATGTTCCCGATATCAGGAGAATATTGCACCAATACATTCCATATTTAAATTACAATTGTGCAAGGCAAATTTGAGTATCACTAACTTAGAAAAGTTAATAATGTTTCCACCTGGATATGAGAAACCGGATGTACATGACTTGCAGAGTCAAATAGAAATAAACCAAATCCCAACTCACTTAACAAACCTTTTCTCATGCCATGAAATTCAAAGACTGGGTCACACTGTCAAACTATATACTCGTACCTTAACATTCACAGCAGCTTATCTTTTTGGCGTTGCATCTAATGAAAGAATCTTTAGTCAAATAAAAATTTAAAAAATATATATTGCAAGCTACAATGAGGCCTGACAGACTTGACAGCCTAATGCTTTTAAAATGTGAAAGTGAAATAGTGGATTTTATTAAACTGGACGATGTTAGGTTAGCTTCATCAGGGTTAGCTTCTTTGAAGACCAAAAGAATTTATGTTAAATGAAAACTATTTGGCTGTGCCAATCCCAAAACCTTATTCTATCCCATATATGTTAATACTTCAAAATTTGCAATCACAATGTTAAAATTAAATAACAATTCTATGCTCATAATAATGAATTCTAAAGGTTTAATTGTGTGCATTTAATTTATAATTCGTTTAATTGTGCGCATTTAAAAAGGAGATAGAAGCATCGCATTTTTCAAACAAATCATTGAATTTCGACACCCATGCTCTTAGATGTCTGCAGCCAAAATCCAAACCTTCCAAAGAGTTCAAAAGCGATACCTTTGGACAGTATACACCCAAGCCCAATAAGAAAATGTAACCGAATATGAAGTTTGACTAAATTTCCGTGCATTAGTTTTTCAGATATAGCTAACGCGAAAATCGTGAAAAATGCTGCACAGCAGTGCCACAGATATATACAAAAACCTAATAAGCACTAAATTATGTCAAGGTTTAACAGAATATGAAATTTGATCAAATTTTGTGCAACAGTTTTTGAGATATAACAATCGCTAAAATCATGTAAATCACGAAAAATACAGCATAGCAGCGCCACCTTTTGGGTAATTTACACCAAAAACTAATCAGTATTAATTTTTATCAAAGTATAACTGAATCTAAAGTTTTATAAAATTCCGCGAATTGGTTCTTGAGATGGAGCACCCACAAAATTTGTGTCACATTTTCTAAAAACAGTCAAATCATGTTCAGGACCTTCTAAAACGTATCAAACAGTCGAAAACCAGTTGTAGAATTTTTTTTACCAATTTAATACTTTTGTCTTGTAAAGACAGAAGAAAGTAAAACGCGTGTTTGTTTTTTAATTAAACAAACCAATAATTAGAATTTTTATATTTCTAGTTTCAAAATTTCTCTTTGGAAAGGAATTTTTTATGCATAAGCTTCATTATCATTATTACACACTTTGTGTATATCACTTTAGTTGAATGCTGAGGAATTTGTTTCAAGTTGGGAAATTTTCGAACTCTCCCCCCCCCCCCCCCCGAAAAAATATCTGTAGCTACGCCCTGTCTGTCCGTCTGTCCACGCTCTTATTCTCGTAAATATACTCGGATTGCTCTGAAATTTTTGAATGTTATTGACGTTTACCATAGCACAATCCCTATTTCAAATGAAGTTTGTAGCATGTTTAGTTCATTTGCATTGGAACAGTCAAAAGTATTCCGTTACATTACGGACAATGGGAAAAAATCGTTTCAAATGAATTTTAATGATTTACACCCTTTCAAACATAATAAATTCACATGTATTTATGAAGTTTACTAAAATATGCATTCTGTAGAATATGCGGTGCAAAGAATAATTATTATTCATTTACAGGGCCAAACAAAAGAATTCCGTTACATAATAGTGTAGAAGGGGGGGGGGGGTTGTTTGCGGCATATTTTAACTATGTGAAACTATTTCATATATAATGAAATTGATGTATGTTGCTGAGGGTTACTATAAGTTATTTTATGTATAATACGATGTACATAGCATTTACAGGGACACACAAAATATTTCAGATACTATATTGTATCCGAAGTACTGTATATTAGCGATTATTGCTCGAAATTCATTTTTAATTGTGAAATGCGCTTTTAAGTTTCACTATATTTATGCATACTTTATGGTGTGTATAAATGCTATACTTCATATACAGGGCTACTCAAAAAAATTCGCAACAGTTACTAGGTATGATCGTAAATTGCATAAAGGTGGTTTTTAAATGAGTTATGCATTTTATGCTGAACTGCATTTAGTTTGATAAGAAATGTTTGTATAATATAGATAAAATGATATACAGGTCCACGCGAAGAATTGAATACATCGCCGTCTATGGAGTATAATTTCTGGAAATATAATTTCAGTATTTTTAGAAGAGTGTTTTAGTTTGAATTAAATTTTAGCTAAATACTGGCGTGTAATAAAGGTACTAGGTTAACTACAGAGTTTTGCAAAAGTTCTCAAGTATGTTTCTATCTAATAGTATAAATTGCTGAAAGAGAAATTTCAACCTGTTATGCGTTTTCTTGCTAAACTAAATTTTATCATTAGGGTAGACCGGGGTTATTTGGCCACAGGGGCATGTTGGCCCAGTCACGATATTTTTTTTAACTTTGCGTTAGATGACGTTGTCAGTCCAGCTAAGTATGCGTTGCTTCGCTTTCCTCCCCCAACATCAGCAAAATCGTCGGAACGTCCGTTAAAGAATTATTGAGAATTTTCAAAATTTTGCAAAGGTGAGTAAATTTCCTCTCTTATAAGTAATCGTTTTTTATTTGTTTGTAGATTACATTTTAGATTTTGATGTATAATAATTCAGAAAAATAATTGTTCGTAGTTATTGTAGGGCATGTTTTTTTATTGAAATTCTTCCAGAATAATTCCTTATAGTCATGAAAAACAAAAATGGCGATACGGGGTTAGTTGGCCCATTTGGTACGGGACATGTTGGCCCGGTGAGCCAACATGCCACGTAGGAATTTGGCTCTGGGGTATTGGAATTTTGATAGTTTTAATTAATTATTTTAATAAACATTTATTATTATTTTAATTAATTTATTAATAATTAATATTAAGGAATTGTTTTATTAATTGAAATCCTGGTTGTTCCAGTCAATCTTTTTAAAAAATGAAGTTATAATGTTGTTTACCTCCTAACCAAATTAAATCAGCTGCTCTTGTTGCACAAAAACATTTATAACTTTCATAATTAAAGAAAAATCCCTGTTGGCTTATCCTACAGGCGTAAGTAGATTTCGAAGTTAAGTACTAATTTCACCAAGAATTTAATGGATTAAGGGAAATGTGATTTTTTTTCTTATACAAAGTCCCCCCCCCCACACACACACACACACATTTTTTGTTTTTAATTTCTTTTTAATGTAAGAGTTGCTCCTATCAAAAGCTTGTCAATACAAAAGTTGTAGATGATATTAAGAGGATTTATGATAAATTTAAGTAAATTTGATATCTTGTGAATTATTGACGAAATTCTGAATTTTTTCTTCTGAAAACCCTATTTTTTGCACTCCGCGTAGCCATTTTTAATTATATCAAAAATCTGTCATGCATATTTTTTGGCCCTTTTTCTTGAACTTTAAACTGATTGGATATGTTATCGTGTCCATAGAAAAGTTATATATGTGTATATATATAGAGAGAGATAAAGTTTTGAAATGAGGGTGGTTTGGGGCTCTAAGGGGTCATGATCGGTGTAGATCTGCAAAAGATTTTCAAAAATTCCAACATATGGGAGATTGCAATAGGTGATCTTATTTTCCTATAATAGGTTTCCTATGAAATCTACTTAAAATTTCGGCCTCCTACTGTTACATACTATGGCTAAAAGTATACAAATGTAACATTCAAAATCTACCGGACTCTGATATTTTTCAATTATTAATAAAATCCCCTTTTCTCTCGTCCAGAGAAGAGTTTGCCACAAATAATGCTTTAATAACATCACATTTTAGGAAGTGAAAACCTCTTACCTGGGTAGTCATTCGTTGAAACTAAATAATCCTTTCTGTCTTCATAATACATTAAAAGGGCAGTTTCAGGAAACAATTTTTTAATTATTAAAATATATCTTTTCCTTTAAGAGACTTGTTTTCTCTTCCACAGACAGAATAGAACTACACTTCCTGAACCGATAATAAAAATCAGCAGTTCAAACAAAACGTATAAAAAAATGATATCATTTAACATAATTATATCAAGCACATTGCTATATCCTAACTTATTAGATTATCTAAATCTCATTATACCAATAATAAATCATGAATGTAATCAATAATGTATATATTTCATGATAAACAAACTGGAGTTTTTTATACTTGATTAGGAATTATAGTTTTATATAAACGAAAATTATTCTTATTTCAAAGAAGGTGGCATTGCCCAAAGCATCATGAAGCAATATTAAATTTTACTGACAGAAATTTGAAGGGAATGATGCGTTAGAAAAGCATAATAAACGAAAGAAAAGAATTATTGCACTTAACAGATGTACAGAGGCCTTGATACAATTTATTTATCATCTGGTGTTTATAATAAATCACCTAATTAAAGATGAATGTTTACTTAAATTACTGTACTCTAAGATTTACGGTGTTGTAACACCTAGCATGCTTTTATTAAAATTTATTACTGTTCCATAATGTATTAAAGACATTTCTTATGAGAAAATAAAATCAATTTTTAATGCAATTTTTGGTCGAAGTTAATAATTTGAATAACTCACAGTTTTAATGTTTTAAAATTTTTATTTTATTTTAGGAGGCTATATTGTGTTTCAGTTCGCAAGAAATAAAAATAAAAATTTGTAAAATTTTGATCATTTCTGAAACTTCTACTCTATCAGAACATCAAAAAGTGACGTGGGCCAACTTGCCCCGAAATCAATGCAGGTTGGCCCAAGCGACTTGTTGTCAATTTGAGCTTCTAAACTAATACTTACAGTTAATATTTTCAAGTTTTACTATTCTGAATTCTTCCTGAAAGTACACTGATAGTGGTAACATAAAAATAAATTTAAAATGTTGAATTGTAATTTTTTTTAAATTATTAGAAAAAAAAGCGGGCCAACTAGACCCGGTCTACCCTATATAGTATATATATCTGCCTACAGATCAAATATATGGTTGTTCAAAAGAATTGGAATACATATTTGGCTATGGACAGTAACTGCTGAAATCAGTTTTTCAAATGTTTTATACGTTTTCTAAAATGTTTACATGGTTATCTTATTTACCTTATTTCCTTAAATAACGAAGTTTTGTTAAAGCATTCAGGAAATGTTAGAAAGTTTTCCATAATCTATGCTAATGCATGATTTTTTTTCTTGTTTTCCGGACTTCCAAACGACGCCATGTTTCGTCCGCAGCAACCGAAGTCCGCATTAAAGGATATTAGCCTTTAAATAACGTTATGCTTTACGTTGAATAAATTGGATTCAATTTTCATTAGAAATTAAACAGCTTACCAATTTAATGGTAAAAGATGATAAAAGTCTTTCTTTGCTAAATTTAGTAAAGAATAGCAAGTTAATGACAATTTGTTAATACAAAGGACTAAATTACTGAGGGCTAATCAAATATTAAAAGACTTAACTTTAATTAAAGTATTCTCTCGCTTTTTTTCGTAGTAGTTTAATAAATTATCTTTTTACCACATCATGTTTAGTTTGGTGACACACACGAAAATTTCATCTGTTACATCCAATTTTGATTGGTAATATCGGCAAACAGCCGTCACAATTGGTGAACCTCTCATGTTTTTAATGGTGGAATACTTCCTTTCTCATACTGACAGTTTTTAGAAATCTCAATAACAAAAATTTCTTGCGGTGAATAATGTACAAAAATAATTTTGATCTGACCGATCAATTTTCCCCCTTACCCGATGGGTCATACGCAAGGCCGTATTTAGGTATGTGCATCAGGTATGTGCACAGGGGCAGCACAACTTTAAGAGCAGATTTTTTTAGTGCAGAAAAAAGTGTTGATAACGGGAAAATATTGCTAATATTTTTATTGCTACTGGGAGGAACATACATACTTTACAGACTTTATCTGCTCGTCTGAGCATTCCCTCTTAGGCTGTGAGTATTTTTATTGTTTTTCGTTATGAAATTCGCTGTAGATCAGCGATCTAATTTTGAAATTATATGGTAGTATTGGCACATCATTTCGTAAAGGTAAATTTCCACGCAGCTGAATGTGATGAACTGTCTATTTGGAAACCATTATAGTCTAAAATCCAAAACATATGTGTAATACGACTACATTACGTTAAGACTAAGTTACATTCAGACTGCATTACTTACACCAGCTAAAACTCCCGAAAGAGCTTAGCTGGATCTAGAATGTGTTTAAGGTCGAAGGATGTGCAAAAAACCGAGGTATCGTAACTTTCTTCCTTTCTAACCGATGACCAGACACCTACTTGCCGGGTTGCCCCAGCCTAACGGGTTTAGTACCTGGCATCGAGGCGGGTGACCGCCTAATCGCCACGAAGCGGAAATAAACCTGACATCATTGCCTTGATCGTCATCCTATCTGCAGTGCCTACTGCTCGTTTGTGTATACTTTGTTTTGCCGATTACTTAACGTTATATCCTGTTGTTTGGCACCTGCAGATTTCTACTCAAGTTGGTCACGTAATTTAGAACCTTGATCAGATGACGTACCTTCACCTGGCAAGGCACCTTCAGAGGTGTAATTTGCAGGTAACTTGGAGGACTTTGCACTCACGACGGATTTTACATGCACCAGGCGCCATTAGCGTACATGACGAGTATCGTAACTTAAAATACGACTAAACATTTTTCGGAATCGGGGCACATATTCATCGCTATTTCCAAAGTTTTCCTTATTCATGACAGAAAATATGCTCTAAATTAGGCCTTTCGGTGGTATTGGTACTCCGTGCTGAAGCCTGTGTCCCTTGTATACATGCCTTAATCTGACCTTGCCTCGAAAGTCTAATTTAAGTTGGCTTAAATAGCTAGTTTGAACATGGTATACGGATGCGTTCACAGTTCACACGACATAAATATGGCGCATTGGAGGGTTTGTCGTTCGGATTTTCAATTATCAGGAATTTAAAAAAAAAACACTGCTTAGAACATAAAAAATTCCAATTTTCACAAAACACCAGTTCTTTTAGTTCTTTTCAATTTTCACTTATTTGTTGCTATTCGTATTTCCGTCGTAAATTATTAGAGTTCAACTGACGAAAGAGTGGTGGAGTAAAATAAATGGCTGCATAGGGGCGACGCACATCCAAAATACGGGCCTGGTCGTAAGCATTGATGGGGTCCGGGACACAAAATCCAACTTTTTTTTATTTATAGGTCTTTTCGAATGAATTTTTTTTTTTTTTTGTGGAATATGTGTTTATATAATGAACATATTGAAAGCATAATGAAAACTTTAAATATTTTTTTATTAAAATTAAACATTTTAAACCTATTTAACTTTTAATATAACTCTTGAACCACATGCATGATTTGCATAATTTTTGCACTGTTGTGTACAGAAAATGTGTAATTTTAATTTGTCTTCAGTATTTTTAAAAATATTAATTATAAAGTTCATAATAAATTTTAAATTTTAAAAGTGAAGTTTTTTCATGAGGGACTTTTGCGTTAATTAGCATATTTTCACAATTCTCACTCAAAATAAAAAATCCTGAAACCAATTTATCAGAAATATAATACAGAAACTCTTCTGAGAATTTCATACATATACCTTATAAGGAATTTTAGATATATTCTTTGAAACTTGACAAATCTTTAAAAAATTCATTCTGAGATAAATGAAGTTGAAGTACTGTCAGAGGACGGGTTATGCCACGACCAACGACATACAAGGCCAGTTCATGACTTTAAAACGTGACACGGAGTGGATCATCTTTACACGGCGATTGGCACAAAAACGATGGGTACCAATCACCGTATAAAGATGATCCACTCCGTGTGACGTTTTAAACGTCTTGAATTGGCCTTGCATGTGGCTAGTCGCGCGGCATCACAAGAAAAAAATGTTATCTATCCAGATATAATCATAATAAAAGCATGCGTTTTACGGTATTTAACTCTAAAAACTCTGTAATTTTTAAACCAATTTTTTTTTTAAGAATTTACCGTCCTGACCCCCTTAAGCGATGTCCTTAACATTAATTTCGAATAGAAAGATGATGGGGGGGGAGGGGACAAAATTCTCATCATTAACTGGGGATTTGTCTTGAATCGGAGACGCACTAACAAAAGTCCACTCTATGGACACGAACATAGAAAAATATTTTTATTAAAAAAATAAATCATCTAAAATTCCCGCATACAGCCATGAATTCCTGTTTAAAAGATCAAATCACGCAACGTCTTAACTTAACAAGCTCAGCCAACGGCCGTTATTCTTACATGTTCTGTTAAAAAATACAATAGTCCCTTAATCTGGGAAGATATGATAAAACGACAAACGAAGATATACAATGATCTTTTCCGAGTCACCCACGATTAAGCGTTCTTAATCTTTAGAGCAGTGGTTCTCAACGTGTGGCGTCCCCAAAGGGCGCAATTTGACTTTTTGGGGGTCAATTTCGAATGTTTTTACTTACCCATGCTGTATCAGTTTCTTTTGTCTTTTCCTTACCGGAAAAGTAACGTTTTAGACTGAAAGTAAATGGAATACAAGCAAAATGTTAAAAAAAATCAGTTTTTTTAAATTAAACTAATATAATTTTAATATAATATTCCCAATCAAAAGGTAGAATCATACCAGAATAATTACGCAGATAATCTTTTAAAATATTTTGATACATTAAATAGTATTAAGAATTTCTATAACTTTTCTGGGTATTGTTATTTTACAATCTTTCGTAACGCTTTTATTGAATCAGCTTTCTACTTCTGTTCATTTTGCTATTTACCACCCGAAGAATCTTTTACACATAACACTACTTTAAAGAAAGTGTAAATCGGATACTTTAGAACATATTTAAACTAAATATATATGAAATATCTAAACAAGGTATTACAAGCTCTATAAAATTTATAAAACTTAAATAGCAATAGAAAATTAAACGGGTAGATAGTAAATATCTATGGTTCCAGAGCTGGCAACCTACACTGTAAAGAAATTTATATGATGACATATTCATTTTAGATTTTAAAATCGGATAATACATGGAAGACAATTAACTATAGTATTGGGAAAAGAAAAAGAGAGAAAATGTGTTGTGGTGGTGAGTAATGACAATTTCAAATTGATAAAGGTGATAATCTTGAAATGCTTCTTGTGTATTGTGCTATCCATAGAAAGAAAGTGTAGTGCCCAAAGCTTTTCCCCCGGCTCTTAAGAAGATACAGAAATGAATTGTAAAATGTGTGTGAATGTTATCAATTTCAATATTAAATCTAAATGTAAGTCTCTCTTAAAGATATTTTGTAAAGATAAAACGCAAACCGTACAACACCTTTCTATAACATTGAGGAAAGTTTGATAAGCACAACAAAACTCTTTGGTACAAAGGCGAAGAGGTATAGCCTCATTTGTTTTATAGAATCATGTTAAAAACACATTTGTGATAGAAGATTCAGCCATTTGATAGTTTAAAAAAATGTTAAATGAATAGCTATTATTAAGGTGTGAATAGAGTTCACTTTTTAAATAATAAGAGACGTAATTTATATAGTGAGGGAGGGGAAAAGTGATTTTACAGATGCTTTAGTGGGGCGTGGCCAATAAAAGGTTAGGAACCAGTGTTTTAAAGGACTCAGAAACCAGTATATTTTCGAGATTTAAAAAAGTTTTTTTTGCTACCACTGATTTTCCGAAACGTTTCCGAGTAGTTTTTACAGTGTATTAACCTTTGCTGTTGTAATAAGGTTATATATAGGTGTAGTGTTGTCGGAATTAATTTTCGTTGAACTAACAGTAATTTATAATATGCAAGATTATGAAGGAACAACAAAATTTATTAATTCTTTTTTAAACTTTAGATATATGTAACGCAATAATATGTTTTAATTTTATGTAAAAATTATATTTTATATTTCTCCATCGTGTGATATCTTTCAAAGCAGTCTCCAATAGGGAACCCATTTTTTTCTGTTTGAACATACAAAGCAATTTTTACTCTGTATATCTTATGTTTTTTAAACTACTTTCTATTTCACGGTACACTTCTTTCGGTAATTTTATTTTTGCCATTCAAGAGTATTATTTTAAAAATATTTTAAGAACCGAAAACGCCTTGTTAAACTTAAACACAATTTCTAAAATATTACTTCGAATTCTACGTATCTTCAAAGCTTGTCGTCTTAATATAAAACAAGATCGGTATGGTTCTTTGCTGTGGTCGTTGAGAGTAGACATATGGCTGGGACGGTAAAAAAGCTTTTGTGGCTGAGATTAGACATACGACTGCAAAGGGTTAATCTGCTTTCTGAACGCGGAAATGTTTTTTTTTACATGCTATCAAATTTCAAGTAAATAATTTCATGTTCAACAAAAATGTTTTACAGACAACCACGATAAATTAACAGAATTAACATTAAAATTAATATTATTTGTTCTCGCTGGCTTTTGACCGACATTAGCGATTCGGGGAATAAGAAATAAAAAGTAGTAGCAAATGAAAAAAAAATGTTAGCAAAATAGATTCGGCGTGAAACACTGAAAAATCTATCTTTAACCTCTTATTGTATCCCTTTTTTTTTTCAATATACTCTAAAATAACCCTTTTTGCATAATTGCTTATAAAATAGAAATTCGACTATCCACTACAGAAACTATTAAAAATAAGTACATTCTAAATGTCTCCTAAATGTGTAAATGCTTCAGACATTCTTTTAGCAGCCATAAAAAAAACTTCAAAACAGCTATCTTTGATTTAACATAGTGAAAAATATACACTAAAAATTGTTATGTGATTTCGACACTTACCGATAGAAAAAATTGACCGGCCAATGAGACATTGCAGACAACTAACAAATAGTATGGTAAATGACTAATTTCAAAACTGCATTCTAGCAAAACTTCTCTCTATTTGGCGCTTGATGCGAGCAATATTGTTTGTGTCTTTACCGGCGCGACGCGATGCCGAAGCATAGATAATGATTAATTGACAACAGAGAAATACCTATCGCATAATCCTTTCTATGTCTTTGGCTGTTGCTGAACCGAATTAGTGTTGAGACAGTATCTCTATAAATAAAGGAATGTAAATGACATGGTGCGATGGAACATTTAAGCGACATCAATCGTTCAGCAATGCGGATAAGAATCTCGACTAGATCGGCACATACACATCACAAAAAGAGAACAAATTGAGCTCTCGCAATTTGGGGAGTCTGATTGTTCGTCTACTCGCCAAATGAAGCATTTTCTCGTGATTTGGCGCAATGGCGAAGGGCAGCGAGAACCCTGTATATACTCCAAAATAATTCCAATTATAAACATTGCATATTAAATGTTTTTAATTGGAATTATTCTCTAGGTCGCAGATGGTCGCAGCTAATGTTGATATTTTTTCAAACTAGAATGCATTTAGATTAATGTACCAAAGGCGAAAAATTTGTGCAAATTTAAGTATTTTAAGTAAAAGACGAAAACGTAATCGTCGTCATTGAAATAGTCGAGAAAATTAGTCCAAATTTACATTTCCAATGAAATTACAAGTATCCAGTTTTTTCAAACCAAAATATTATTCAATATTTATTTTCAGCATCCTTCTGTCATCAAAACCAGGTTCTACCATCATTCCATAATGCTAAAACTTCGAGGGGAAAATTTCGGATAAGCCATCAAGTTTTGGGGTACATTGGGGCTTAAGGACAACCTTCAATGGTAATACATCTAAAAAAAAGAAATTCAAATGTTCATGTTCTGCGGTGATCGTTCCGCTGTGGGGCGCTGCGCCCTTTGAAGGTTTTTCAGGCGACCTGCTTAATGATTTCTTTTACTAGGTTTTAAGCCTTACCTGTTTTTTATTTCTTTTACAAAATTTCGGACAAAAAAATTGAATTATAGAATTATATTTCGAAAACGTTTCTCAAGCTGTTCCAAATGTGTACTTTGTTTTTGTTTTTTGCATCAACACGAAAGAAATGGTCAAATTACTTATTGTCCCATTTCAAAATTTGATGTTATTTAAAATCATAAATGTTTGCAAGCTTTTAAATGTAGGCAGCACAAGGTTTCGGGTTCTCTGTTAAGTTGACCAGTTAGAAAAATATAGTGTTTCCATATAGTGTTCTACTTCTATTTAAAAAACTAGGATTCACACAAGAAAATGCAAAGAGTATTTTCAGATTTATTTAATGTCCGAAGTCTTCTTCAAAGAGTTCCGGTCTGAAGTCGAAATTTTGGCATAAAAACGAAGGCCAAACTAGAAACTCTGACTGTGAGACGTGTGTGTATCGCTACTGTTACTATAGTGAAACAATAATGTTGCATATTTTAAATCTAATGTAGAGCGGCGCCCTTCATGTTTATCACTAGCTAGAGTGCACCCATGCTTACTTAAAGGTTGGACAGACCCCCATTAGATTATACAAGTACATACTTGTTAATCTCACGCTTTTATTTTTAAAAATAAAATACTTTGACGCAAAAATTTTATTTAATAAATGAAATCAAATACATTTCAAATGACTACCACACAGGAGGTTGCTTGTCATTATTAAAGAATTGCATAAGCTTGCAAATCAATTCCACATCTACGAAGATCGTTTTTTCATTCCAGTTATACTTTTTTTGTCCTGTCCTTATTTTTTATTTTAAAAAATATATAAAAACACACTTTATACTTAGATTATATTATTCTTTTATACTTTTTCATACTATCCTTATTTTTATTTAACTGTTTGCCAAATTTATCTCAAAGTTATCAGACTATGCGGTCGCCGTCTTCTTTTTCTCATTAAATACCCTTTGTGTAATGTTTTTAATTGTATAGTTAGTTTGATCTCTCCTCGTTTAAATATTTTTATTACCCCTTTTTGTTATTTTTTCATATTTAAATGTAAAATTTTCCACTTGTAAATATTTCAATTAAAATTTTTTTCTCTCTTACTATTCCGTTTTTGGACAATTATAATTTGTTAAACTGTAATGTATGGTCTCTGTAAAGAGTCTTTTTTATGCTAAGGCATCACTTCGGTAGATTTTTCGCCTGTTTATGGGCTGTTTCATTTCTGATTGGATCTAATGTATTTTTTTTCTTTTTACTTTGTATTGGATTATTAGTATTGGATTCATGAAAATTTTCGAATTCCGGTTTTCAACGGATTTACACGTTTTAGGGGTCAGAGATTCCAAAAAACATGTTTTTACAAAATGTCTGTCTGTGACTCTGTGAGTCTGTCTGTCTATCTGTGTGTATGTGACACAAATTTTGTGGGCGCTCTATCTCAAGAACTAAAAGCACGGAATTTAATAAAAATTTATATTCAGTTAATCCCTAATACAAATTGATGCTGATTAGTTTTTGGTGTAAATCGCTCAACAGGTGGCGCTGCTATGCTGCATTTTTCACGATTTTCGCAATAGCTCTATCTCACGAACTAATGCACGGATTTTGATTAAACTTCAGATTTTGTTAGTCCTTGATATGAATTGATGCTTATCACGTTTTGGTGTAAATCGCCCAACAGGTGGCGCTGTTATGATGAATTTTGCAGGATTTACACGATTTCCCCAATAGCTCTATCTTAAGAACTAACGTACGGATTTTCATCAAACTTCAGATTCAGTTAGTCCTTGATATGACTTGCTACTGATTATGTGTTGGTGTAAATCGCCCAACAAGTGGCGCTTCTGTGCTGCCTTTTTCACGATTGCCTCAATAGCTCTATCAATAGAACTAATGGACGAATTTTTATCTAACTTCAGATTTAGTTGTATGTTGACACAAGTTGT
The DNA here is from genome assembly GCA_963932465.1 of Maratus speciosus. NCBI lineage: Eukaryota > Metazoa > Arthropoda > Arachnida > Araneae > Salticidae > Maratus > Maratus speciosus. The sequence continues at coordinate 268,513,164 of OZ010786.1, forward strand.
TGTTAATTAGGTTTTGGTGTTAATCACCATACAAGCGGCGCTGCTATGCAGGAATTTTCACTATAGCTCTATCTCAAAAGCTAATGCACGGATTTTCTCCAAATTTCAGATTCAGTCAGACGTTGACATAAATTGTTGCTGATTAGGATTTGGTATAAATCACCCAATAGGTGGCGCTGCTAGGCAACATTTTGCTGGATTTAGACGATAGTCATATCTCTTGAACTAATGCACACGGAATTTCATATCTTTAGAATCCTCATGATATGCATAGATTGCTATTTAATTTTGGTAGTGTGATAGCGAATTTTGAAGTATTAACATGTATGAGATAGAACAAAGTTTTGGGATTGGTACATCCGACTAGTTTTTATTGTTAAACTAACGTTAATACGTTTGTTATTTTTTCTTTTTTTTTAATTTAATTTTTAAACTTTTTTATTTTTGTGACTGGTTGGGTTTAGCTGTATATACTAGAAAAGTATAAATGGGTATACCATAAAAGTTCAAAGAGATATGAATCCTAAATAACATGATATATTGCTATTCTGTATAAGTATTTTTTTAGTCTTATCCAGATCTGTTAATAATGAATTGAATTCGGTACTGACAATAAAAGTAGTGCATATTTAAACTTCATTTGGTATTTCATAAAAATAAATTCAGCTTAGTAATAATCTTTCCTTTTTAGAGTGTAGCTAAAACAAAACACTTGTTTAAAGTTTAAATTTGGCATTGTGCTAAGCGGGCTTCGAAAGGAGGTCGCAAAGTTGTAACGCCGCCTTGGTCCGTGCTGCGTTTTTCTAGATAGGTTTTTAATTAACTTTTAAAGACCGAGGGGCGTATTGAGAGATCCACTCAATGCAAACTAGTCCCGAATCCCATAGTATTTATGTGATTAATTCTAATTAAATTAGTCTGTTTTTAACAATTTGCCGTTTATTTCTTTTATACTGCTACTGGGCAGTGCATTACACAAATATATGATTAAAGGTCGTTATGTATGCTTTAAAAGCTGATGGTACATAGCGTACGCCAACCCTGTCGATATGTATGTCCAAACCTTCCGTGTCTTTAAGGGTTAATATCTCGGCTAATTACCGACGATTTTTTTCGAAAATCATTATTTACAATGCTTTTATGCTTCTGCTACAATAGGTACATCCAGCGGTCCTCAACACTTTTGCTGAACGACCAAAAATCGAAATTTGGAAAAATGCTATTTTTAAAAAAAGTATGCGACCTAGGGTAATCGTTATAATTTTCTTGCAATGTTTGAATAAATGTCTACTACCTCTAATTTTTTTCCTAATTTTAGTTTCAATAGATCGGGAAATATATGGGGGAGGACATATTTTTGCGCTACTGAAAATATAATACGTAAAATTAAAAGAAATGTATTTTTGAGTTTAACGTAACGAATGCATTCACACGATACACAAAGAAAATATTATTTTTTTCAAGTAACTTAATTAACCCCTCTGCATTTTTTTCTAAATATATTTGTGAATGTTTAATAATCTGTAAATATGTGGGTCAATAGTCTTTATTAATTCCCCAAATTTGAACTTTCCGCGTTCCATAGTTTACGAGTAAAACGGCAGTGACAGACGGACAGTCAGACACAGGAGTGGTCTTATAATGGTTCCGTTTGTACTTTTTAAGTACGGAACCCTAAAAAGAAGGTTGGTAACAGAATTGGGCAAATTAATCTCAATTATCCGCAATGAAATTACAAGTTAATTGCATGTAATTGATTATGGTTACAAGCATTCAAACGCAGACATTTCGTCAAATAATATAATGAGGGTGTAGCGATCTCATCGTTATTGATCAGTATAAAGCGAGTTACTAGCTTAGAGTAACTGGTTTGGCCTTTTGCTCGAAGCTAACGTTCTCACCTCCTGATCGTGAGATCCGTGTTTCGTATCCCATCGGCGCCACTCTCTCTAAAGTGGTGACCCGGACAAACACGCAAAAAAAAAAACCTTCAGCAACAATCATCTCTTCTTTTAACCAACAAATGACAGCACTAGATAAATCACCCCCTGCAACCAAAGCCTGTGAAATGCTCATAACACAAAACCTGTCCTCACCACAGACTTCTAATATAAGTAGACTCCAAATCGGCAACCTTTTCTTGACTCCTACATCTCTGCCCTCCATCACGTGATGGAAGGCAGATTTAGCGCGCCAAACTGTTTTTTCTCGTCGTCTGTCTGCGTTTGTCCTGAGTTGACCGCACTTTTGCTTTGCCAATAAAGGGATTACCGCCAAAATACGGCACCCTTTTGGCGATGAAAGCAAAAAATGTTCGATTCAAAACCTTGCCGAAAGAACAATGGAATTGGGAGTCTACTTATATTAGAAGTCTGTGGTCCTCACACGCATCACATATGCGTACGACAGCATCATTCACGAGTGTATATCGCTCGTCAGACGTCAGCAATACGTCTTTCTCACTGGGGATGGAGTTTGTAGCGATCTCATATCACATGATCAGTACAAAGCGAGTTACTAGCTTAGAGTAACTGGCTTGGCCTTTTGCTCGACGCTAACTTTCTCGCCTCCTGATCATGAGATCCCTGGTTCAAATCCCGGCTGAGCCAATCCAACATTACTCTCCATAAGGGCAATTCTTCCGGCTACAGTGCTGCAATAGTTTTTTACGGAATATAATTTTAACTGTAATTAATTACATGCAATTAAATTGTAATTTCATTGTAGATAATTGTAATTACAAATTTGCGTAACTGTGGTTGGTAAGAATCGACCGTTTGATGATTTCGAAGGCTTTTTTTTTCTCTCTCTAACTAATCCATGTAAAGTGTTTTGAATCCCAGTTTACTTTGTCAAATCCGTAATGAGCCTAGAAATATGAAATACTTTTGATGCGTTGCTTAAAAACAGTTTTCATGCACACGAAATAAATTATTTAACGACAAAAACTATTTCACAACTATTTCAACATAAAAAAAATCGTTACTTTAAAAAAAAAAAAAAAAAAAAAAAAAAAAAAAAAAAAAAAAAAAAGATAAGTAAAATCCACTTTTTTAACTCCCACTCCCCACGAGAGACATTTTAAGTTTTTCTTTGCCTTATATTTCCAAAGTTTATAATGTTATTTCGCATAAAATCTCAGGTAACGTAGACTTATTATATTTGAATAGTTTACTAAAATGAGTCTTAAAGTATCAAAGTTTTAAAGTATCTCAGGGATTGTAGTACGGAAAAAATTCGCATTAAAGTATTTACGTGATAAATATGAGCATGTGATAGTTTACACTAAAAATAATTGAAAAAAATTCTCTTACAATTTATTTTGCAAAAGATAAATATTAAACAAATAAAAATGTAAATAAATCATACGAAATTGCGAGATAAAACTGTTTTAGTACATTAATCATTATATATACTAATTGTTTTTACTTCAGTTTGTCCATTTTGTTTACATTAAACATGTTGTGTTGGTTTTGGGATGAATAACCTCATTTTGCTAATTCTTTATTTTTTTAGAGCAACAAAATTTCAAATTTTCCTGCAAAAGTTTTATTAGCATCGACAGATGTAATGCCTATCAGCGTTCTTCTCTATAAGTGCCTTATTTTTCCGAAAATTACTCAGATTACCCGGATGTTTCGAGCGGATGTTCTATGGAAAGGAAATTTTCCAGATTTTGTATAGTTTCTGATTAAAAGGAATGAAAATGTTCAGATATAGGCCTTTCTCTTAATCTATTACACTCAGCTACACTGTCAGAAAAATTCGTCTTTATACACTAAATTGTTCGTCATTTTTAAACAAGTAATTTCCGTACTCCTCGAAAACATGCTTTTTCCGTTAATTTTACCCGGAAGTCCGAAAAAGAGGGAAAATTTCCGTTTATTCATTGCACCCTTGCGTATTGCCTGTATTAATACTAAAGTTCGATTTTTTTTTTTTTTTTTATGAAAAACCGAAAATTCTATAAATTAAAATTTCTAATTTATTTAAAAACAAACAAACAAAAATAATGCTTTCGAATTTAAGGGGGTAGGATACCTTTGAACAAGTCGAAAAAGTAAAAAAATATCACTATGTTCCAAGCTTCAAAACTTGTGTAATAAGTCAAAAATAAAAATGAAACTTCCTTTAAATATAAAGCTCACATTTAGATTTATATTTAAATATATATATATATGCGAATTAATAAATAAATATTGAAATGATAAGTTTAAAAATATACGGTAATAAGAGAAAAAAATCTTGCGCGCATGATAAAATCTGAAAATATGCAAATAAAGAGGAAATTTTGATGAAAATAAATACATAACAGAGTTACCTTTATACTAAAATCAGAATATTTGTAAAAAAATATTGACTAAACTAAAAAAATAACAAAAAATTAAAAAATTTCACTTTTTGAAAAATATTTTCAAAGTATAAAAACAGAAAAAAATAAAATGTTACATTTTTTCTGGTTTTAAGTTGTAGATAATACAGAAATGAATATGTGGAAAAATTTTCTTTTGATTGCCATGCATAGTTTTTTAGTAACACTGCGCGCAGTGTCAAAATTCATCGTTTTGAATAAACGCAACGCAAAGTTTAATTATCCTATGTTGTCTTAATATGTAGTCATAATAAAACTGCCATAATTAGTAAACTAATAGGAATTTTTAATGCGGTTTTTTGCATATTGTTCAGAAATGGTTACGAAATCAAAAAATCTATTTTAAAAAAATTAGAAAATTTTGAGGGTTTAAAGGTATCCTACACCCTTAATAATTTTTAGCCTCTATTATTCTGTAAGCGTTAAAATATCAATCATTATTTCATAACGACGAAATGTTCCTGCAATTAAGTTTATATTTCCGAGCTTTCTGAACAAGAAATTTAAGAAGCCTTACCAATCCCCCATTTTGAGAAAAACCAGTATCTTCATTTTAAACTCGCCCTCGATCAAGTACTCGCTGACCGAGTAATTAAGATGCTGGATTCGAAACGTGCAGTCCCAGGTTCAAAACCAAGTGGATTCACAGAAGAATGAGGGAAGTATTTTTTTTTAACTCATTTTTTCAGATTGAGGAAATTTTCTGTCCTAGAACGAAAAAAAAAAAAAATAGGAACGAAAATTTCTTCAGTTCTCGGATATATACTAGTTTCAGTACTGTCAGGAATGTTTCCGTGAATTGAAGGAAGTATTTCTCAGTGTGTAGGACAGAAATGCAAAGGAACTGGAGAAAATATCTGTTTTAGACAGATTTCAGACTTGGCTCTCTTCTGAATAAATTAACTCCATTTCGCCAGAGCCGTCAAAATTTTCGGTTTAATACAGGTTCTATTTTCACAAGTGTTACAGTATTTATAAACCTTGTGACAAAAAATCCTTATTCTTCATGTTAATCACTTAAATCAAATCTCTGTATAAAATAGCTGCTAATTACACTAATATGAAGTAAAATTTAACACCGCATTTAATTTTTTTTTTTTTTTTTTTTTTTTTTTTTTATGAGGCACACAGGAAAAAAGTAATGTTTAGATATTTTTTTTTTTAAATCTTCATAGAGTTTTAAAAGAAAATGTGTTAGGAAGTTATCCAGAAATTTAAAAAAATAAATTTATTTTATAAGGAGATGTATGGGAATATTCAATTAGTTACCAGAAAAATTATACAGTATTTTTAAATGTAAAACAAACTCGCTATGTGTAAGAAAGCACTATAATTTTCTTTCCTGTTAATTTCAAACATCTTCTTTTCTGTGGATGCTTTGATAACAATAGGGGGTCTATTTAGTCCATCAAAGAGTAAAATTTATCTATATCTCAAAAACTAATGACTGGAATGGACTTACATAACCATGCATATATTACAATTGTGGTTTGTTTTCTGTAAAAATTGTCAATCATAATTGAAATTATTTGACTATGATTTTATTAATAATTTTCATAATTTAAATTATTTTTTAATTGAAAAAGAATGCCAGACTTAACTTTGCATCTAAGTATTAAATTAAAAAATCAATTAGATGATTTTTTTAGAAGATGATAAATAGAAGTTTGTCACGTGAATTAACATTAGCATACTCGAACTTTAATCTCGTCTAACTCTTTACACAATTCCGAGTTGAATAGTAAGTTCTCTTGCATCTCTCTGAGGTGATTTGACGATTACATTATCTCTCTTTTTTAACAACTGTACAATATTACTAATTTGCCAATAATAATAATAATAATAATAATAATAATAATAACGTTCCGAGACGACACTACAAAAATGAATTCGTGGCGAGCCCCAAATCAGCAGAAAAAAGAATAATCTCAGCCCAGTCCGAGTATATTATGAAAGGAAATTGGCCCTAGTTTGTATAAATTTCTACTAAAACATACTACCCCTTTACGCCCCCCACCCCCAAAAAGAAGCGTAATCATTGGTGCGTCCCTGTTTATGTCATATAACTATTTTTAAAAGGCGATTGGGTTGTGGGGAGTAGTGTTACTAATTTGGCGTAATTTTTTAATTCAAATATCTACCAGAATTTCCTAATAGTTATCTCCACTTTATTTAATCACAGATTGCATATCATTACATAAATCAAAAAATACTATTGGAAATTTCTGGTAAATCAATTAAAACCCCCAGCTAAATTGGCGGGAATGGGGAGGGGGGCGGGAGAGGGTTAACTAGTTTGGAAGTGAAGGGCCTCGCAAAAGTTCTTGCACCCGGCCTCGCTGTTGCTAAGGACGGCTCTGATTCCATCACTACTCAGATGCTGTCAAATACATGGAAGGAAATCGAGTACCTCTTAGACGTATTAGAAGTCACCAAAAGAATAGCATATTAACTTTTAACATTTTAACTAATCTATTAACTTTTGTAGTTATACATCAAGTTAGTGGTTACATTTTATTGCTACTGTTTTTATGATTATTTTTATTTCATTTTGTAAAGTGTCTAACAATTATCGGACACCCTGTATATCAGCGGTAACAACACTTCTAAAACGAAGTTTCCAGTGAAGAAAAGCTAATTTCTTTATTTCATGAGATTTTAATAAGCATTGAATATAAATGTGTAAATGCAATAATTTAATTCAGCGGGGTAAAAAAATCTGAGTCAGGATTTCTACAGAATTTTCATTCTGCAATACTCGGATTTTCGGAATTAAATTAGTGTGTTTTAGCTTATTGTACGCGATGTAACTTTTTGTTGTTTTTTTATACTTGCATATCGAAAAAAACAAAATACGTTTTATACACGTTTAGATTCATATTGCACAATATACATGCATGCGTATTAACCATGCACAAATGTTGCATGAATACTGAAGTTCTGACTGATTTTCTACCTATACTAAGAATATTCTCAAGTGGCTCGAGAGTAAGGTATTATTTTAAACTTAAAGCTGTTGTTTCAAAGTTAGTGTAGGAAACATTTACATGGGATAATAAAAATACGTTAATCTATATAATTATGTGTTACAAGATTCCACGTTTTGTTGCCGTATTTGCATTTATTTTAGGCTTTTTGTATTTTATACATTATTTCTTATCTGTTGCTTATCTTGTAATTTCCTAGTGACATGGAGAAAAATCCTATAATCTTAGGGTTCTCTGTGTTGCAATCCACCTTTCATTCTAATCTAATTTGGAAATACTTGCCCTGTTTCTTTTTTTTTTTATCTAGAAATTAAAATAAAAGGAAGACAGACATCAAGTATTATAATGATTCAAGCTGGCATATATATAGTAACTCTGTTACATGAGATCTAGAAGTATAATCGTAAAATACACAGCGTCGAACACTGCTAAAAGAGAAAAGAAAATGTTCCGTTCCGTAATGTAATAGCATTTAATTTTTTATCCCATTACTGTATAGAGGATGTTTCAAAATGAATAGTACAACATTTTGCATAAGAAACCGTTTATTCAGCCAAAAATGCAGAGCGTCTCGCATCAAGTACGATTCATATTTTCGTAATAATTCGGAAACAACGCCACATTTTTGCAACCAATTTATATATGATAGATTAAATGGGAAAGGAAAATGCGGGGAGCTGACGCACCAAAGGAAAGTATTGCCAGAAGTAAGGAAATGATAATCCTGTTACTGATGTTACCTGGACTCAAGTGCATCATTAGTAATTGGGTTGCCATTCATTTCACAATCAAGCTGAATGTATGATATTGCTATGGCAATACACACACCCCATCTCCCAGCTGATGCGCAAGCAGGCTGGCAGTTTCGTTATACGTACCATCTAATATATCATATATCCCCAAAATCGTAGACGAAAGAAATGGGATCAAATATATAGCTCTTCACCCCATGCTATAACTTTAAAAATGATGAGCATAATTTAGCGAGATTTTGAGCAGATTTGCTTTACTATGTGTGAACTATGATGACACCATCGAAAGTTCTGAAAGTGATCTGTAATTCGATCAGTGATAGCGTAAACACTGTTAGGTACACACTAAACAATGGAGTATATAGCTCAGTGTTGTTTATACGCGAATGGTGACCATTTCCATTTGATCGATAATGAAAATATATGCATATTAATGTTATATTCAAACCAAGCAGCAATATATTTTCTCGCATGACAATTTGTTAATATAACTTTTTATTTAAAAGATTGACCTAAAAAAAAAAGACTGCACACTTCTCAGTAATTATGTAACTTTTCATAAACTAGTTAGCATTTGCTAAAATTTAGAAGCTGTGTGAAAGTGTAGCTACTTATAAAAAGGGTGACGTCACTAGCAGAATATATAGTAATAAAATTTACATCCTGCGCTTAGCTGGAATAAGCTTTCTCAGATTGCATAAATTGAGTGTAGCGATGCAATTAAAATAAATACAAATTTTTGCAACTGTGAGAATATATAAATACAGGGTGATTATAATTAAAGTCCCACTTTCAAAATGCTGTAAAAAAGGAAACACTGGTCAGAATGACTTCAAATTTAAACTGAATATACTGGAAGAAGGGGAAACGGTATGACATAAGAAAGAAAAAAACCCAAAGTGTATCAATAGATAGCGTTGTAAGCGGCATAGCGAAAGTGGATTCAGTTACAAGTGGCATTTAAATCGAAATATGAGGGCTTTGGCATGAGTTGCACAGTAATCCAAACGTACTGTTCTATGTGCATGAGTGTTTTGGCTGTTTGACGGAAAAATGACTTCCAAATCAGTCAACAGTTGTTTAGAGTCAATGGAAAGCCCACCCATCACGGCAAAGTCGTATCACATTGGATAGGAAAAATCGGTTTTTAATTGTTCGTGGACCAAAAATCGGATAAAAAACACATAATGATTCGTTTTTTAACTGTCCTTGTGCCAAAAACCGCATAAAAAGAAAATAGTGATTCGGTTTTTAGTTGTGTTTGGACCAAAAACCGCATAAAAACACATAAGGATTCGGTCTTTAATTAACGCTAGACATGCGGCAGACAGGTTCCATATTCTTCCCACCATTGTCCGCCACAAGTTGAAACCGATAAACAGCATGTTCCACAACAGACCGGAGTATATCAGGGGTTACGTTGTTAATGTGTTACAGACGTGTGAAAATTATTAGAATAATTGTGAAATTTACATTTAAATCTTGTTATATTAAAGAAATAATACATTTAAAAAATATTGGTACATTTAATATTTAGTGTGCATCCTCTTGTTTTTTATTAAAGATTGGATACGTCTTGGCATACTTTGTATGAGTTTTTGGCAATTAATTAGTATTTCGTTGTCATGATGCCAAATTTGTATGAGTTTTTATATCAGAACATTCTTGTTTGTGATGTTTCATTTCTTTAATTTAATTAAAGAAAACACTTGCATGGCCTGGAAACAGTCCAGATATGAAACCTACAGAGAACCTTTGGGCCATTGTGAAAAAAAAAAATTAAAGAAATGCCACATCACAAACAAGACTGCTCTGATAGAAAGACTCATCCAAATATGGAATCATGACAAAGAAATATAAATTAATTGCCAAAAACTCATGCAAAATTTGCCAAGACAAGTATTCCATCATTTCTTTAATAAAAAACAAGGAGATGCACACTATATATTAAATGTATCAATATTTTTTAAATATTTCTTTACTATAACAAGTTTTTAATGTAAATTTCACAATTATTCTAATAATTTTCACACTTCTGTACATAATCCGTGCCTTCAATTCAGCAAAATTTGCAATCGGGCTACGGTATACAACATTTTTAAGATGAGCCCACAGTCAGAAGCCACAAGGATTGAGGTCTGGTGATCTTGGAGGACAGTCTGTTGTACAATGACGGCTGATAAGTCGATCATTTCCGATATGCCTCTTGAGCAGTTGCATGACTGGCTTTGCCGTGTGCGAAGGGGCGCCACCTTGCATGAAAACGATCTCCAGGCATGCACACTGTTCAAGGTTTGGAAGGACCTCGTTGCGCAAAACACTCTCACGCCGTTTACCATTCACGTTACAGGTAACGGGACCCGCAGACTCATCTCTTCGAAAAAAAATAGCCCTACCATATACGATGCCGTCAACCTGCACCACACAGTTACCTTTGGCGAATGCGCGTACATTTGGCGGTACTGGTTGAGTTGTGAATGGACTTTCTTTTGCCCATATCCAGCAATTTTGTGTGTTGACAAACCCTTGGAGATGGAAATGTGCTTCGTCTGTCCACAAAATGTTCCATGGTCATTCATTTTCCACTTCCATGCGAGCTAGAAATTCCTGAGCAAAAGTCTGTCTTCGTGGCAGGTCAGCAGGAAGCAACTCCTGAACATGGATAGTTTTATAAGGATAGCAATGCAGGATATTGCATATAATGGTATGCACTGTGCTCACAGGCATGTCTAAAGATCGGACAATTCTCCGCTAATTCACAAGCACACCACTGCTCGTCCCCCCCTCTACTGCTGTGGCCACATCTTCTACTGACGTCGAAGCAATTGATTTCATCCCTCTTCCAGATTTCACTTCAAAACTACCCGTATCTTCGAATTTCTGAATCATATTCTTCAGACCCTTTGCAGACATCGGAATACCTTTCCGATGTAGTCCTTTTTTCATACACTTTAATGACCGGAATTTCTTTCAAGCTGCAAGCGTACAGTCGCCGTTCTTGTAAAATAACTTCACCAGCAAAGCGCGCTCCTTCATTGAGATATTCATGACAAGTTGCTCATATGCAATACGAGGGGAACCCCACGTACTCCGCGTTTTTATACCACATGCAATGTTTCGTGTGCATAAGTGTCATTTAATTTGCATAGTACATCGCTTACAGCGCCATATATTGAAACACTTTTGAACTATCTTTTTTCTTGTGCCATACTGTTTCTCCCTTCTTCCAGTATATTCAGTTCAAATTTGAAGTCATCCTGACCAGTAGTTCTTTTTTTCAGCATTTTGGAAAGGGGGTTTTAATTATAAATACCCTAATGTACAGTCGTGGAAAAAAAAAAGTAAACACCCCCTACTAACTCCTCAACAAATTATCGTAAAAGAAAGTTGCTGGTACCGAACAATTGGAAGTAAAGTCTACTTTTAAATGATGTATATAAAATTTGCTTTGGGGGGCATCTACGTATTAAAACGAACCCAATCTTCTTCTTTTTCAATGGCAATACCCAATTTTAACTAGATATTTCAAATCTTCGGTTTAAACTATGCCTAGTAACCAAATTTCAAGTCGTTTGAATGATAAGTTTCTGAATTATAAACATTCAAAATTTAGTGCTTCTAATGTTAAATTACATTTTCATATTTTCATTAATATCTCCTGAAATTACACTCCTAATATGCTAATTTTTTGTGCAGCAGTAATACTAAAATACCCAAACATAAATACGTTGAATTTCCAATTTTTATAATTTTATGATATGAATTATGAAATTTATATTCGAAAAAATTATGAATTGCAACCTGCAATTTTTTTATGGATTTGCATTTATTAAGTCCTGCTTTATGGAAATCCAAAATTTCACATTTTTCTTCCAAGTAGTTTTCAAATATGCTTAAAACACGGCAAAATGGGCCGTCTATGATAGAAGAGACTAGATATTTTGAAATTTCTTAAACTATCCTGTAACAAAGCAGTCTTCAATGACTACTTGAGTGACAATTAAGATGCCTTGATCAAGAAGGGGGCTCTCTCGGGCAACAATCGAGTACTGAACTTCAATTTGGATACAGCCCCTAAAGTACACTCAATTTAAATTAATTAACTTCTCGGAAAATTATCGTACGAATTGCATAAAAATTTGTTTTTTGGCTAATTGAAAGGTGTAGAGTTCATTTATGCTGTCAGAATTGTGCACTGCTATTGTTAAAAACAAAGTTATGGTTCGTTTTAATATGTAGTTGCCCCCCTAAGCAAATTTTATAAACAACACTTAAAAGATGACTTTATTACCAATCGTGTGGTAGTAACTTTCTTCTACGATAATTTTTTCCAGAGTTAGTAAGTGATGTCTACTTTTTTTCCACGACTGTGCGTTAATAAGTAATATAAAAATCCTTAATACACTTTGAAAAAATTCTTAATATCTTAAATCGGATAACTGAAGTGTCTATTAGAAGCATTATAGCTCACAGTTAAATTTTGGAATTTTTTTTTTAATTTTTACATTTTTAATTTGTCTTAACATATTTTTTTTAATTAAAAAGGAATGTAATTTCAGCATTTATTATTTTAGTAATGATTTAAAATTTCCCTAAGATTACTTTTTTCACCAAAAACTATACAATTTGCGTCTGGATAACCATTTTCCCTGAGGAGAAAGATCTGTTCTTTGTTAAAAGCAAAGCTATACTTAGTTGAAGAATAAATTCTTTCTAACCCAGTTTTTATGCATCATCTCAATAGCTGTCAAAATATTTATTAACCTTTATGTAATCCTGGTTTTTTTTATTTGTTTTTTGTTTTTGTTTTTTTAGAATCTTCAGGAAATACCACAATGAGTTATAATTATAATTCTCTGACAAGGATTTTGTTAGTGAGTACTAAGTTCTAATTTTACTTTTATTTATAGCTGCTCAAATATTGTTGCGCAGTATTTTTCCAAGTCAAAGTCATTAAAAATTTGTTAAATAAGTCAATTAAAAAATTTTTTATGCATGCTAATAATTTCAAAGTGAATGTGCAGTGACCAGAATTACTTTTCAACATTAATAAGATATGAAATTATTATGTTTTAACTGGTATTCCAGGAAACCTTAGTAGACTATTAAGTGACACAGTTGCTTGTAACTTTCAATACCCAGAAAAAAAAGCTTCATCATTTATATACATTCTTTGTAAAAAAATACCCGGAATTTATCATTTAAAAGACGAGCATAAATGATATCACGATAATTTTTTTTTGTAATTTAGGACCTCTGTAAAGGGGTACGACGCGGAGTTTGAGCGCCAGAGTTTGTTTACTTTTACAGCATTTTTTCTATCTTATGAAAAATTGGCAAAACTGAAAATATTAAAAAAATTAAAACTTCGAAACTTTTTTGAGTAATAGGTGAAAATTTTGAAGTTTTGTATTTCTTTCGTATTTCCCACTGTATGAAAGAACTATATTCCATGTATGTTGGGAAAATAATATGCAGAAAATGACATAACAAAAATAAAACTTTAAAAATATTCTGCAACAATATGTTGAACATAGCACTATTACAATACAAAAGAGTAATATACTTTGTGCAATGATAAATAGGAGATAACTTAAGAATGGGAAGAAATATTACTTTGAAAAAAAAAACATGAACACAATATCAAATGATATAAAATAAGAGCTAGAAATAGATTGCCCACACAAAAAATAGCTACGTAATAAAGACATTTGTTTCCCGGTACTGCAGAAATTGCGTGATAAACATTTGAGAAAGAAAAATTATTTCGTAGATATCGAAATACTTATCAAAATAACATTTTTAAATCCACATTTTATCTTACACAAGGAAATAAAATGCCATAACTTCTTGTGGATTACAAACTATAGGCAAACATTCAAGTTTGTATAGTATTATGTTTTGTATATAGTTAGTCTGAAAATGAGAATACTTTCAATAAATTGTTTGCTTTGGAAATATATGTCCTTGAATAAAATCTTGTATCATGTAATATCAAATAAATGTATTAGGATAAAATGAACGGGTAATCGCATAGATTTAGGTTGTAAATGTTAGTTTAATAATATAATTCTTAACCTACTAGTTTTACATAATAGTAAAAGTTTCATGAAGAAAACAAGAAAGTAACACTGTGTATCATGTATAGAGTGTATCGTAGTATCCGGAAAAGATAACGAAAAATTTAAAAAATTCAATTTGTAAGAAAATTAAGAACTAACTTTTTTTTTTCAAATAAATGAATTGAAAAAATGAATGAATTTTTTTTTTATGTGAAAATATAGTCTTTATTTCTTATGAAAAACTAGGGGGCTCTGCCCCCTACGAGCTACACTTGCCAACCCCCGTTCAAACACCGCAAAAAATTTGACCTGCTTTAAAAAGATTATGGAAGATTGAATTATAATTAAACGACCAGCGGTGATCTCCCTGTAAACAAATTTCCATTCATTTCCTTTTGACAGCGGGATTTTAAGACCGAATCAACTGCTATTGGACATCCAATGGCTGTTTTCGTGAATGAGTAAGTAACATCAGTTAAACATTTGAAAATCAGCTTATGTAAAATGAACTAAGTAAACAATGTCCTTTCAACCCAAAATTTTTTAACAACGCTATAAGAAAATATTTAAAATAAGACATTTTAAATGTATCTTTTTAAATCTGACGTAATTTTCCTCAAAGTTTTCTATCTTTTTTTTTTTTTTATATTGTCGAGAGAATACTTTTTTTATTTGAAAATAAGTATTAATATTTGCGCTGTCTTAGAATTTGCAACAATAGTTAAAAAGACCATCTCGAAAAATGAAATAAACCTCTCGTGTAAATATATTTTAAAATTGGAACTGTTTGGCAATATTATTATTTGGCCATTTTAAAATATGGCGTAATTTTCACCATAAAGGCTGTTATTACATAATAATATAATTATTATTTTAGAGCTTTCTTATTTTCTTAATATTCAGGTGCAAATACAATTTTTGTGACGTAATTTTCCCTATTTCTTGCTTTTAACACGTGTATTATATAATTACAGTTTTAAAGATTTTTTCTGTTTTTAATAGTCACGGGTAAATATATTTTTTTATTGAAATGAAATATTATTCTTTTTTACAATTTTGGAACATTTCTAAACAATGACCTTTTCTAAATATGACGGAAATACCTCTTGAAATGATGAAAAAGTGGGTGAAAAATTGAAAAAAAAAACTTTTTTCAAAATATTTTTTTCACAATTATTTTCACAATTTTTTTACAATTTTTTTAAAACAAATTGTCAAATTAAAAAAAATTACTACACTCTGCACACTTCAAGCTCCTGAAGTATGTCCCTAGAAAAAATGATAAAATACCTGTGAATAGTTTTTGTTCCCACAAAACATTTTTAACTGAACATTTTGTCAGACTTCAACACTAAATAGCTCTTGAAGTAATTCTTATATTTAAAAACTGTCTGCTACAGCGTGTTATCAAACTTTTCTCTATAATGCTACCAATTTACATAATTTTGTATGCAATATTTTTCTTAATATTAGCGAAGAAAGACCTCAGGTCACAAAAAAATTTCATTTACGATGGTGACAGCATTGGTTACTTTTTTTTTTAATAGAGAGAAAATAAAACCATAATGATTAATAAAGTTAAAATTAGTTTGAATAAATGTATGACTAAGTATTGATTTATAAAATAAATTAATCCTACTTTGTATCACATATCTGATGAACTATTTTTTACTAATATTATTTTGTTTCAATTTTGGCTACATCAGAAGAACATTCATACATATTTGATTTAATCAAATATTTTTATGATATTAACCATTTCCTTTAGAAAACTGATTAAGCAAATATTCTGATTTGGATATTATAATATTTCGAAAATAATTAATCCGAAAATGAAATACTTTCGCCTGTATGCTTGCTTTGGATATATAAATCCTTGAAAAAAAAAAGCTTATGTCATGTGACTCTTAAGTAGTGTGTCATGATAAAATGATAGCTTTTTATGAATAATCAGGGATCATATAAATAATTAAAATTAAAATAATTATCATTAAAAGTATGATCCAAAATTTTTGGTTTATAAAATTACTAATCTTACATTGCATCATATGTCTGAATAATTATTTTTTTCTAATAGTATGTCAGTAGAGTCCAAACACTGTATTAAAAAGCTAGAATCGTGAAGGAAATTTTCACCTTGTTATTAATAAACTTTACAACATACTTATAACTGCTGAAAAGGTGACACAAACATATAAAAATATTATTTAATACAGCCCTGAGATCTTTCGAACACACATACGTTCATTTTTAAAGAGATGACTGACTGAATAGAAAACAAATTTTAAAAACGAAAACAAAATACTACGCATGCGCAAGCGAAGTTCAGTATATTTCTCGGCAGAGGGGTGATAAGATAAGTTCATATTTTCTGGAGTTCTTGAAATATTTAGGATATTATACCAAATCGCGGGAATATTATAAGAAAGGACATCGTTGCAAACAGTATCACTCCTAAATAAAATTTCAATGGAGTCACGGATTATTGAAGAGAAATGGTTTGATAAACATTACTGTAATAATAATCCCATTCAGCACAGTTTATTTTATATTGGCATGACAACACAAAAATTTAAGGAAAGACTAAAAAAGCACTTTTCTGATGTCAAGTTTAACAAACCAAGTACAGCTTTATCCAGATTGCATCAAAAAGAAAATATTAAGATAAACTTCGAAGAACCTATAATGATTATTGGGTCATTCCATGCAAAATGAGCAAATCGGCTGTGGCGGACATGTCAGAGATTTTAATGAAAATCAGTATATAACTAGATCATATCTATTTATGGGTAAATGTAAAATAATAGATTTCAGGATTGTTTATTTAAGTATTAAAATTTACATTAAAAGCGGATGCAAAATCGACGTTTTGTCTAAATGCTTAAAATTTCAATTTTGATTATTAAGCTTAGGAATGGGAAGGCCATATTAAAAATTATTTATAATTAGAAATGAATAATAAGTAACAAATTGGCGTAAGATAGTAATTGTATTTTTATTCCTTAATGAGAAAAAAATTGTTTTTCAAAAATTTTGACGGAAAAATGCAATATTTCAATTGCTTCTTTACACATGAAAGACAGCTCTGACAAGTTTAATTTTTTTTCTTTTTTTTTCTTTTTTTTTTACGTTATAGCTAAAAGTATATATTTTAAATATCGAAAATTTCATTCTTGCTTTTTTATTCTTTAATGAGAAAAAAATAAATAGTAAAAAATATTGATGGTAAAATGCAATATTTCTATCACTTCTTTGAAAGTGAAAGAAAACTTTTTAAACCTTTTAAATTATTTGACTTTATAGATAAAAGTGTATATTTTAAATATAGAAACTTGTATTCTTGCTTTCAGTTTATTTTTATCTCAAGAATATTTTTAATTAAAATAGAAAAAATGATTCATTTAAGCAAAAAATTTCCTATTCCTATCCTAATTAATCCTAAATCCAGATTAAAAAATAGATGGCAGCACTTATTTTTTTCACCTTGAAATCGTGCAATATTTTAAGAAATGAGCTCGAATTCAAGGTGGAAAAGCTCATGGAATGTAACAGATATAACCTTTTTGAACCCAGTTTTGCTTAGTTAGGAATCAAAAGGCAATCTTGAAAATTTTTAAGCATATCATGGATTTATTGATCGTTATGTCTGTGCAATATTGTTAATGTCGGACCATTCCTTTATTTATATTTTTGCTCATACATACGAGAAAAAATTATGATTTTGTAATTTTTTTTAAGTTTCTAAGTTTTTTTTTAGATGAAGGAAATAAACGGCAACTTTCAAACTTGGAGAACTTGATCTTCATATGTAATACTACATCAGACATCAATTTCACAGATGTTTTTGAATTCCTTTGATTTTTATAACGTTTCTAATTTTCTCAAAATTCACAAATTTTCAACTTTTACAACCAATTAAAGATTAATCATGCTGTTACCAGATTATTATTACTAAATAAATAGAAAGATAATTTTTCAGAGGTTACAATATTATAAAAAAAAAATCATTTCTGTTAAATGGTTTTCAAGATACGGAAGTTCAAACTTGCAACTTTGGACGATTGCACACGTGTCATTCTTTATCACAAGTTTTTTGAATGTCCAAAACTGCTAAAATAATTTATTTTTGTGAAGATATTTAAGTGCTGTATTTTAATATGAATTGAACCTGTGTATCAAATTTTATTAAAATCGGTTACTATGTGGCCACGACTTTTTTTTAATTTTTGCTCATTTTACGTGGAATGACCCTATTTCAACATCTAACCATTACACTTCAATAATACGTGAATCCATTGAAATATTACTTAGGAGTGATACTGTTTGTAACGATGTCCTTTCTTATAATATTCCCGCGATTTGGTATGATATCCTATATATTTCAAGAACTCCTGAAAATATGAACTAATAATTTCACCTCTCTGCAGAGAAATGGACTGAACTCCGCTTGCGCATGCGTAGTATTTTGTTTTTGTTTTTAAAATTTGTTTTCTGTTCAGTCAGTCATCTTTTCCCTTTGAAAATGAACGCGCGTGTGTTCGAAATATCTCAGGGTTGTGTTAAATAATATTTTTATGTGTTTGCGTCACCTTTTAAGTAGTTATAAGTATGTTGTAAAGTTTATTAATAGTATATCGTTTCAATATTTGAAGAAGTCAGGAGAAAATAAACACCTATTTGAGCATATATTTTGATATCATTAAACATTTTTATAAATCTAGCATTTAGAATACTGATTAAGCAAACATTCTGGTTTAGATTGTGTCATGTTTCAAAAATAATAAATCCGAAAATGAAATCCGGAGGCCGAGAGGTTCTGCTCTCGAAGCTAATAGACGGGAGGTGCTGTGTTCGATCCCAATCACTCCCGTCGGCCAAATCGTTCGGAGTTTTCGTGGTTTTCTTCGAACCTTGGTTTTCCAAGCGTAAATACGGGTTAGGTTCCCTTAGAAAAACCTCCACCGAGGTCATTCCCCCTTTAGGGCCTGTATCCCTCGTGCTGATAATTGGCCATCATAAACACAACCAACCAACCGAAAATGAAATCCTTTCACCTGTTTGCTTGCTTTGGATATACAAAACACTGAAAAAAAGCTTGTACCAACTGACACTTAATTAGAGTGTTAAAATAAAACGTTAGATTTTTATGAATAATCCGAGGTCATATAAATAATTAAAATTAAAATTAAAATAAGTATCGTTAAAAGTATGATCCTAAATGTTTGGTTTATAAAATTACAAACCTTGCATTGCATCACATGTCTGAATAATTATTTTTACTTTCTTCTATCTTTACAAGAAGATTTGCATTCATGAAAATTTTCGAATTCCGGTTTTCGACGGATTTACACGTTTTAGGGGTCAGAGAAACCGAAAAACATGTTTTTTCAAAATGTCTGTCTGTGAGTCTGTCTGTGTGTGACACAAATTTTGTGGGCGCTCTATCTCAAGAACTAATGAACGGAGTTTAATAAAAATTTATATTCAGTTAGTCCCTGATATAAATTGGTGCTGATTAGTTTTTGGTGTAAATCGTTCAACAAGTGGCGCTGCTCTGCAGCATTTTTCATGCTTTTCACAATAGCTCAATCTCCAGAACTAATGCACGGGTTTTCATCAAACTTCAGATTCAGTTAGTCCTTGACAAGAATTGACGTTTTGTACATTTTGGTGTAAATCACACAACAGGTGGCGCTGCTATGCTGCATTTTTGCGATTTCCGCAATAGCTCTATCTCAAGAACTAATGCTTGGATTTTCAACAAACTTCATATATACTTTGATATGAATTACTGCTGTTTATGTTTTGGTTCAAATCGCTCAACCCGTGGCGCTGCTATGTTGCATTTTTCAGAATTTCCACTATAGTTCTATCTCAATAACTAATGCACGAATTTTCATCAAACTTCAGATTCAGATATACGTTGATACCAATTAGTGCTGTTTATGTTTTGGCGCAAATCGCTCAATAGGTGGCGCTGCTATGCTAAATTTTTCAGAATTTCCGCTATAGCTCAATCTCAAGAATTAATGCACGAATTTTCATCAAACTTCAAATTCAGATATACTTTGATATATGAATTGGCGCTAAATTGATATAATTTCTTGTATTATTTAAATGATTTAATTGACGTGATTTATATAGAAGAAAGTTTTGTGATGGCCACAACATACTAGTTTACTAATAGTACGTCATTTCGATTTTTGAAGAATTCAGGATAAAATACAATTCCCATTGAGTGTCAGGTATTTTGATGTCGTTAACTATTTTTATAAGTGTGCCATTTATAATACTGATTAAGCAAACATTCTGGTTTAGATTGTGTGACGGTTAAAAAATAATTAATCCGAAAATGAAATACTTTCACCTGTTTGCTTGCTTTGGATATAAAAATCCTCGAAAAAAAAACCTGTGTCATGTGATACTTTATTAGCGTGTTAGGGTAAAAGGATAGATTTTTATGAATAATTAGAGATCATATAAATAATTAAAATTACATTAAGTATTATTAAAGGTATGATCCTAAATATTTAGTTTATAAAATTATTAACCTTGCATTGCATCACATCTTTGAATAAGTATTTTTTTCTAATTGTATGCCATTTCAATTTTTGAAGAAGTCAGAAGAAAATAGACTCTCATTAAAGCATATATTTTGATATCATTAAATATTTATAAGTGTGTCATTTAGAAGATTGTTTAAGCAAATATTCTGATTCGTATAGTATCAAGATTTGTAAATAGTCAGAAAATGGAATCCTTTGAACAGCTTATTTGCATTGGATAGATATAATCTTGCGTAAAAGTTTATGTTATGTGGACTTAAATCAGTGCATTAGGAAACAAGAAAGAAGAAATCATGCTTCAAGCATAGATTATAAAACACTTTCCAACACGATGAGAATAATGTAAAAAAACTGCACCGTTTAAAAAATTAAAATATTACGTCTAATTCAACCATATGGAAACGCATAGCACATTTGAAAATCCAATGTAAGCTGTTCCCATCTACAATTGTAAAATTATCCGAATTTTTTCAGTAGCCCTGTATATGATATATAGATTAACTACATGCATGCCAAAAATTAGATCACTTAAGAAATACATGCACTTCAGTTGAAAATTTCCCTCCAGCAATTTCTTCTAATGAGGACGTCCTGGTACATGAATACTTTTGTGCAGCCTTATATATGAGATACAGAATGTATATATAACGAGTAACATGCAAAAATTAATTAAATTTAAAAGCGCATACCAAGTTTTAAGCCGTACAATCCAGCAATTATTACTCAAAGGCAATACTGTTGTAATAACCGTTGCATCAGTCGCTCAGAATTTAAATATTCTTAAATCATTCGAAGCAATGAAGGAGGTTCTGCTTTACACTTCACAGTTTATTAACACACAAAAAAACAGAGTACATTAAAACACAACACAAACTTAATTATAACTAATACACTTGGCCTTTTGCCGGATCATATTAAATCATAACAATCGCACGTCAGCCTTGGATGAAATCCAAATACGTTCTAAAGGTTTTCTCTCGGGACGAGACGACTGAGATCGAAATCCCCAATAGGGATCATTCCTTTTTCCTTAAATGAGTTGCAACATCCTCCCGTCCCGATGAATACATTCATCAAATCTGAAATTTTATCATTATATAAATCTACAAAATAATTACTAATCATGAATGCATATATATACTACGAAAATTACACTAGGTTAAACTCAATTAAATATAGAATCACAATTACAGAATATAAACAATAACACAAAATGAATACTTATACTACAATTAAAAAATTAAATAAAGAAAATAAAGTATATAAACAAACACCAAACCAATGATTCCCAATTTACTCATCTAGTTCCAGCGGGTAAATCATCTGGATTGCTCTTTTAATTTTAACGGATGAAGTTTTTAATGTGACGCTGCGAATACGTCCGTCTCGATGCCTGGACTAACGGACTAACAGTATTTACAGGTTTAGGTAGATTTGCACTTTTAACTTGGAGGAGATATTCTCCCCTCCACCTATTCAATAAATTTTCACAATTGACATAGTCTTAGAAGCAATTTTTTATTGCTTTTTAATGTTTGATCAACTTTGACAGCCATGGGTGGGGGGGGGGGTAAAGAGTTCAACCTCTTTCCTGTAAGGAAATTGGCAGGAGTGAGAAGGAATGGTTCACCAGGTTCATTATAAACTCTAGGGAATCGTACCCGGGCTTCCCGGGTTACAGAATATAGGTGCAAACCAATTTTTTTAATTGAAAAGTAATATTTCTTTTTTACATGCAATATATTTTTTAGATTGCCCACTAAAAATAAAAAGGCATTTTTCATATGAAAAATATGAATTATACAATCAAATAAACTTTTGAAATTTATCAAAAGCGATTTTTTTCGTATTAGCCGCACGCTAAGAGTTACACTGGTGAAAACAATTAAAGGGACAAATAGTTTTTTTTTTTTGCAATTAAACACAAACTAACAAAGCAAATAAAACAGAACTTAGCCAAACTATCATTCGATATAAGACCAATGTATGAGAAAACAAAAATGGGCACAACTTGCACCCTAAATAAGGTAACTGGTCACGTGTCCAGCACAGCAGCTGAACGACCTACTGTCAGCCAGAGAAAAACATGTTTAATAGAGTGTATAATCGTCTGTGTCAACTACACAACTCTCGCATCGGCGTTTAATACTGCTTACCAGGGTCCTTAGTAATCTCTGTGGCAACTGCATCCACTCTTGCACCAAAGCACCCTTGAGCTCATCGATTGTCTTTGGAGCTGGTCTTCGAGCTGCAATTGATCGTCCAAGGGCGTCCCATATGTGTTCGATGGGATTAAGGTCAGGGGACATCGCAGGTCGCTCCATTCGTTGAATATCCTACGATTCGAGGTATTCGTCCACCAACTGATCCCTATGTGGACGGTCGTTATTGTCCATAAAGACGAAATTTGGTCCATATGCTCCGCGGAAAAGTCTCAAAGAGGGTGCAAGGATCTCGTTCCGGTACCGCTGACCTGTCAGAGTACCTCTATCAAACACATTATGGTCAGTACGCCCGTCTGCTTTGATGCTGCCAGACCATCAGACCACCTCCAACATAGTGATCATTTTTTACAATGTTAGAGGGCCGATATCGACACTCGGGTTCTCTCCAGATGAGAACACGTCTCGAGTCGCTGTCCAGACTGAATCACGACTCATCACTGTACAGAACCCGCACCAAACTATTCTCTGTCCAAGACAGCTGTTCTCGGCACCATGCTAGACGAGACTTTTTGTGGTTCACAGTCAAAGGGATGCAGACTACACGGCACCTGACATACATGCCACCTGCATTAAGTCTCTTGGTGACTGTTTTCCGTGAAATGGATGTTCCTGTAGTATTATACAGGTGATGAGACAGTTGTGTCGCTGTCGCGGACCTATCCCTTTTGGTTAAAAGTCTCAAATAATGGTCTTCAGCCAGCGTTGGTGCCCTTTTTTGGCCTTGACCAGGTCGGGGGATCACTGTTTTGGTCTCTGTGAACAGTTTCCACAGAGTAGACACCACATTTCACGGAACACCGAGATCCTTGCAACAGGTAGCCTGTGATTGGCCGGCCTCGAGTCTTCCAACAATCTGCCATCTTGTGGCATCATCTAGACGATGTCGACTAGCCATACTAACGATGGGTAAACAAAGAAATAAAAAAAAAGGATTGGATTATGCTATGATGCTTCAAAACGTCCTTCCGCTACAAGCTGGCGGTCAAATGAGGCACCTCTGCACAAACGCGATCACAGCGCCACTGCCTTATGACCACACATACCACTGCGTGGCAGGTGTGTCCGCGACGAGCTTAACTCTCATATGATACCTTATTTGCGTATAGGAATAACTTTTTTTTTTAAACCATTTGTCCCTTTAATTGTTTTCACCAGTGTATTAGCCCAAGATTTTGCTGCTTACGGCATACTTTTATTTTCTGATAATTTCATAGCTTTAAGCGTGTAGTTCAATTACATGTCTGTTAAATTTGTGTTTTATTTATATTATTTTATTTATTTAATAATAGAATAAGTTTTATTTTTGTTTATGGAATATTAGTCGTAAGAAAATTATGAACACTTTATGTTGTTTTAAGGGCAAACGAATTAATCTTTCTTAATCGAGCTCCACGCGATAGCGGTAAATTTAAAAATTAACCTCTCATACCCGCAATCACTCTTTTTTAAAAAACTGGCATTTTAATTTGATCATTTTAAAATAATTTTAACTCAAAACGTGAAGTCACGATGGTCAGCAAAATTTTTAAATTTGTGAACAGTCGCACTCTTAATTCGAGATTCTAATCTCAATACCGGAGAGTAAAAGTTGCCGTACTTTATGTTCTTTTGACGCATTTGAGTTAAAAACTTTAGTTTTATCTAAGAAAATCATCGTTTCTTTTAAATATAACGTCCTTTTCACTTACTTAAGCATTTCACCTAGTATCAGAAACTTAGTACGCATACAGAAGGGAAAAAAATATGGAAACTTTATGAGGAGAATGCGTGTTTGCAAAATCAGTACATAATTTTCCGTTCAAAATATTATGTGCCTAATGGGACTTTGCGCCATTAAACCCTATACAACAATTTTTATCAACAATTTTGAATTTTTTTCAGATAATCACATGAATAAATATAAATAAACCTCATTATCTCTCTCTTCTCTGAAATAATGAAAGCTATCTCATATCCATAATTTTGAATAAGTTTCATAAAAACCTTTTAAAATTAAAATAGAATAATGGGATATTTAAAAAAAAAAACAGATAGTGCGAGCACATCTACAAATGAGCAGCTTTCAGTTAAAAAATTTATTGGTAAATTTGGTTCAGCAGATAGCTCAGGGCAGATGACTAAAAATCATTCTTGTGTTATAAATATATGGATTACTAGGGGGCTCTGCCCCCTGCAAGCTACGCTCGCCAACCCCCGTTCAGACAGCGCAGAATCTAAAAACACGCTAATCTGATAGGTTTTAAAAATATTATAGAAGATTGAATTATACTGAAAAAAGCTGTGCAGATCTCCCTGTAAACGGGTTTTCATTCAATTTCCTTTTATTTCAAAAATTTAAGGCCGAATCAGTTGCTGTTAAGGCATCCAATGGTTGTTTTCGTGTTTAATTAAAGAAGATCAGTTAAACGTTTGAAAAGCAGCTAAAATAAAATGAATTAAGTGTACAGAGTCTTTGTCTGCCGGTATTTTAAAACAATTTCTATAACAATAGCCTAAGTCATGTGACTATCATCAACAGTTCCGGGCGAACCACTTCGCTTTTTATATTCCTGGTGCCATTTTGGTACTTTAATGTTATCCAGGTACAGGTGATAAGTCGCCAAATATTATTCTATCGCCATCATTTCATCTATATTATAATAGTCCAAGTCATGTAACTGCCATAAATAAATACGCTCTGATCCCTTCGCTTTTCATATGAAAGTTTGGCCCAGATATCATATACGGCCCCATATTGGCGCGATTTTTTTCCGACGCTAATTTGGGGAAAACATCAACAGCATAAACAACAACATTCGGCTTATCAAATCAAGCAAAATAACGATACTATGGCGCCAGCTAAGTACCCGTTGCATATATAACATTGGCGTCAGAAAAAAATCGCGCCAATATGGGTCCGTATATGACATCTGTGCCGAAAGTTTTCCCTTTTGATTAAAAATTCAAATTTCTTTTTCGAATAAAACTACATAAAAGTTTCCATGGTCGCAAAGAATTCTTGGTACTGTTAAGCTAGCCGGGTGAAAATCTCGCCAATACCTATTTTTCAAGTTGCCAGTTAGCATTTTTTTTTCGAGTGGTAAATTAAAACATTGCTTTGAAGTTGAAATTAAATGTCATCGTTTGTTACATCATTTAATAGTTGGCCAGATGCCATATACGCACCGGGTTTGGCGTGATTTTTTTACGAAAATTTGGCGAAAACCTCGTTTTCGAATACCAGTTACATATGTATTTTTGGTACTACTTAGTTATCCCGTCGACCAAAAATCTATCAGCAAACTATAAGATTAAATGCTAATAATGGTTGAAGGTAAACGTCACATTCACTTCACTTTAAGCAAGTTACACGTCTTTACGTCATCAAGTGATTTTTATTTCGACGTTTTATTTGTATATTTATTAATGTTCTACTACTTTCTTTGTTCTTTCGTTATTTAAAATAAAAATTGTCAATTTGTATAATTTGGCGAATGGTTTGGCGGTTTATATAATTTGGCAAAATGGGTCGATGGAATAACTAAGTAGTACCGTATTTTTTAATTATTTTCTATTATTTTTTTACTTTTAAAAGAAAATAACCAAAAAAATAATTAACTACAGAACAAAACAATTTATGAATTAAAAAAAGAAAATAAAGTAAATAAACATTTATTATTAAATAAACAACAATAGCCGGGTTACCATGTCAACCAAAATAATGCCATTTTGGCGCCAATTATGTACCCCGGTCCGTATATGATACCTGTGCCTAATATTTTTCTTTTCATTTCGTTTAAAAAAAATAAAGAAGTGAAAGCCATTTATTTTAAATGTTTCAGTTTGTATTAAATAAAGTGATAATGAAATACAAATTGAATTATGAATAAAAGTAACATGATACATTTCTTAGCATACATTTAAGGGAGGCCAAACTTCTTGCCAAATTAGTTTAAAATAGTAACCTTTTCTAAAATCTGAAAAAAAAAATATCTGTTATTATTAAAATTTGAGTTGCCATCATAGAGAAAAGTATATAAAATTAGAAAAAAATTAATATTTCGAAAACTAATTCGAATTTAAAAATTCTAATACCAGTTTTGAGATCTGCAGATCAGTACGAATTTTTGGTGTTAATTTCATCGCAAAGTATTCCGTATTTTAGGAGAAATTGCCGTGAAACTTAATCAGTTGTTTAATCAGTCGTTTCATAGAATCGTTACATAAATTCGTTTCGTAATATCCGTTTCATTAGGATTTTATATATATAGGGTAGATAAAAAATTATGAAAATTTAAATTAAGCAAATTATGTTATTTTGATATAATTGCAGTAGCATGTCTTAAAGAATTGCAATAAAATTTTATTAGTAGAGAGAATTTTAGGCAAAAACTTGGGTCACCTGATAATATTTTAAACCTCGAATTATTGCCAAGATCTTTCATTGTTTGCCTAACTCGGCGAAGCGAATTCATCCATGAGACAATCATCAAGTTCTGTAATATAAATCGCTATTTTTCGGACAAAGAGCATGCACTCTGTATGTCACTGCTCTTCCATAAAGTTACTCTAAATGTTTGTAAAGCATTGCGTTTTATCAGTGTGTGATTTCGATAACGTTATTTTAAAAGATAAAGCATTTTAACCTGTGAAGAATATCAAAGCAGCTGGGGTGAAAATGACGCTCTTCTACAAAAGATATTTCAGTTTTAAGAATTAAAATACATGCTTTTTTTATAAAATGAAGTCAATTGCATCCTCTAAAGTATCCCAATTTTACGATCCCGTCTTAAACAACATCTATGGAACAGTATTCAAATTACATCATTATCGCGGAATAATACACAAACCCAGCAGAAAGCAATGACGTCATTTAAGAAGCTCGGTAAAACAATACCGTTTATCTAATGATTTATATGATTTCATTTTTTTTTCTTTATAATAACTCCATGTTTTGTCAGAAGTCACGCATTTATATTTTTTCAAAATTCAGAAAATGTAATTACACACGGATTAATAAAATTGCATTCTTTCAGATTTTTGATACGAATTAAATAAGTGCGGAGAAAATCACACAAATATCCTTTAAAATACATTTTTGTAAAGAGAAAGTGTTGTATCGTTTGTAAATTCAAATTGCAATAAACTAAAAACCATTTAATTGATAAATAAAAACAAAATAAAGCCAAAACTCACCGGGTTTTATAATTGATTATATTCTTGATATAGCACGTATTTTAAATTCATTTTTTTCAGCTTTTATGAGAAAATGGCGACAAAAAGATACAGCAATCTACTATTTTCATTTTTTCCCTTTACTGTCAACAGAAATGAAGTACTTCAGTTGCCACGTTTACAAAAAAAGTAATAAAAACTACAAAAAAAAATTAATATCTTAAAATTAAATTGAGATACAGCTTTCAAACAAATCGCATTTAAAAGAGCATTTTTTTTTCTTATACGACGGTGTAAAAATTAAAAATGTGCGATGTTTAGAAGTTTAAAAATTTGCAGTATAGAAAATTGCAAAAACAAAATTTTATCTCAAATTTCAAAGTGTTGCCATTCGCAAAATGACGTATGCGTTACTCACAGATATGTTTGTCCTTTATAATAAAAATAAGTAAGAAGCCGTGAATTAATGATTGTTTCAATTTCAAGAAGAACTGTTTCGAGTTCTTCGTAACTAACTAACGCCCGTCCCAATATTTTTCTAAGGGCACCCTTTGTTATGCGAACCATTCTCTCCAAGTATCCACCCCACCAGGCTGCACGTTCCACTATGTATTTCCTTTTGGCAAAATAATTTTGTACAGTTTCACTAATCATATTGGAATACAGAGTTTAAGTTCACGCTCTGCATTTTTAAATGTTAAAGCATTGTCTGAATATATAGTCTGACACAGTCCTCGTCTGGAAACGAACCATCTGAATGCTAATAGAAAATGTTCCGTACTGAGACTGGATACAACTTCTAGATGAATGGCACGAGTTACAGCGCAGGTAAATAATGCAACATATACCTTGTTCCTGTCCTTTGTGTATAAAGGCCCTGCGAAGCCAGTTCCTATGTTATCGAAAGCATTTTCAGAATAAAGTCTGTCACACGCAACGGAGCTACCATCTGATTGCCTGGTTTGACCCTGTAGCGCCTACAGATTAGACACTTATTTAGGCAAGTTTTCACTGTTTGCCTACCCTTAAGAATCCAGAATTTTTCACGAAGTTGAGTGAGAGTGTCCGATACACCAGCGTGGCACAAATTTTGGTGCTTTCACATTATGAGTAATTCAGTGAATTTTGAGTTCCCTGGGATAATTAATGGGTGTCGTTCTGAAAATTGGAAGTTAGAATGTTGAAGACGTCCTCCCAAAATTATAAGTTTGTCAGATGTAAAAATGGGATTAAGAGACAATAAAGTCACGAATCGGAACTTATCGTTGAATTTTTGAGGAGTTGAAAATACTCCTTTTCAAATTTTGTTTTTCGGATAAATTGAAACCAGTACTTTTCTGCATCTGCAAGTTCTTCTGCAGAGATGGGACCTAACATTTTACTAGATTTAACTTTGCAATTTCTGGTAAAACGAAGAATATAAGCACTCACCCTTAACACTATATTGAGGCTGTTAAACATATTAAGATCAAATAAGGGATCGTTAGGTTCCTGCGAAATTTGAAGGAAAACTGCAACGTCCTTCATTTCTCTTTCTAGTTCCTTTATTTAGGCATCAGAGTTAAATTTAATCTGTGATTCATCAGAGGGCAATTCGGCCATTTGCAGCCAAGCTGGGCACGAAAGCCAAACTGCGTCATTTATAAGAGTGTGCGAGCGCATGCCGCGAGTCAATTTATCAGCTGGATTTTCCTTCCCGCTGCAAAAACGCCAGTTGGAAGGGTTAGTTTTTTCTTTAATTGCAAGCACTCGGTTCTTTAAAAAATTGTTTCAAATTTTCAGTAGCCCCCTTTATCCAGTAGAGGCATATTTGTGAGTCACACCGCAGATAGACGTCCTTTTCCTTAAGAATGGGGAAAATGTTCCTCAGATAAGATGCTAGTCTGGCTGAGATGAAAGCACCTAATAACTCGAGCCTGGGCAAATTTGTTGGTTTTAATGGAGCTATACGCGATTTGACGATAACGAATTTTGTTGAAACCTTTGTAGGATATTTTATTCTGAAATATGCAAATGCACCATAAGCCTTTAGGCTTGCGTCAGAAAATAAGTGCAGTTCCAAGTTTTCAAATTTAGGATCCTCTAAATACTGTCGAGGAATAATCATAGCTTGAGTTTTCATGACTTCCTCAAGCCATTTCTGGAATACAAAATGAAACTAGGGTTGAAGAGTTTCATCCCAGGAAATTTTCTATTTCCCAAAGTTGTTGCAGCAACTTTATTCTAATAGTAAATGAGGTAAGAATGCCTAAAGGATCAAACAACACGCCACAGGCTTTTAGCACATTTCTTTTCGAAGGAGTATTACCGTTTATAGTTTTTAAATCGTCTGTCGCGATGGTAAAGTTATCATTTACATTATCCCAAATGATTCCTAACACTTTAAGTAGGATTCCGGATTCCTTGGTTCCTTGTTTACAGTTAATGTTCTCTTCTACCAGCATATTTTGTAAAGTGGGGGAATTAGTTACTCAGTGACGTAAATTCATGGAGGCTTGTCGTAAAATATAAATAGCATCTTTACTAATCGATGCTGCAGATTCAATAATTTCAGACCCACTAATAAAGTCATCCACATATAGATCATTCAGGAGGTCGCAAACATTTTTAAATTTGTGTCTATACTTTGATAGGTTAAATCTAAGAGTTGCAGCTAATATAAACGGGCTGCATTTTACTCCAAAAGGATCCCGGGTAAATTGGAGGATTCTGATGTCATTATGACCCAAACTGAGATCTGCCCCTTGTTCTATTACAACGCAAAAATTGCAAAAATTTTCGATCCTGCTCTGATATGCCTATTTCCAAAAAGGCTCGTTCAATATCAGCGCAAAATGCGATTGGCAATTTATGCCTAAATTGTAATAAAATTATAAGCAAATCGGGATTCAAATTTGGACCGCTTTCTAAACAATCATTTAATGAAATTTCCCCCTTTGCCTTAGAAGACGCATCATAACACACCCTGAGTTTAATGGTTTCTTTCAATTCTCCAACCAATCCGTGATGGGGCATAAAGTAACCAGTTTGCTTGTTTTCATTAGAATAGTCAACTACTTCCTCGATTATATTATCTTTTAACTGGTTTTCAGTGATATCTCTGTATCTCAAATATAAATTTTCATCTCTCTTAAATGTATTGTTCAAACTGAATAAGCGTTTCTTAGCGATTTCATAATTACTATTTAACTCTGGAAAATCATTCTTCCAGAGCAATCGCGTTTCATACATTTTATCATTATACGTTGTATGCTGACTGAATTGCTCTAAATTTTCTTCCGTTGTACGTGGAACATCATTTTTTACATTTATTTCTATTGCTTCTAATTCCCACAAATCTTTAATTCTTCCGTAATCCGGTTCATCATCAGCGACCGTTAAATGGCTAACATGAATTTTCTTACAATTTGATTCCCTTTCCTTGCCCTGAATTACATGCCCAAATATGCTATTTGTCGCCACCAATCTATTACTGAGTGTTATATTTGTTTCACTTAAAATTTCCCAAATATAATCCGCGCATATCAAAATATGCACTTCTGTCGTAGTACCAAGGTCAGCCAATTCAATTTCTCTTTCAAACGCAATATGCCTTTCCCAACTCGAAGGCACCTTCTCCGCATGTAATAGAATTTATGACGACCGCATTTATTTTCCTTTTTTGATTAGGATTTATTCTACTTTGCAATACTACTTCTATGATATCGTGCATTTGTTTTTCTGACTGTTTAATTCCAAAAGGATAAATTATAACAGATTCTCTTTTAATGACCTTCGAATCCAATAAATCACATATTTCCTTCTTAACGAATGTTCTGGTTGCCCCCCCCCCCCTCAAGTAGACATCTGATTAACTTTCTCTCATTTGACCTAGTTTCAACTAATGCAGAAAGCGTTTGCAAAAAAACTGCGTTCGAATGTTTATTCATTACTTTTCTCTCTTTGCAAAGCAGACTTCTTTCTGTTAGTGAATCATCACGCTTATCACTAGATGAGGGGGAATTTAAGCTTTCAGACTCACAGATTAATACATTATGAGGTAATTTACAAGTTCGACACACATTATTTTTTTTTCAACAATTTTTAATTAGGTTCCGTCGTTCGAGGTAAGAAAAAAAACCCCTTGTGTCATTAAGGCTCGTTTTCTTTCAGTAACATTTAAATGGCAACTTTCGCTCGAATGGAATTTATCTGAACAAAATACACATTTATTTCCTACATTTGCGAGGAAGGCAGAAGTTGTGCGGATATATTTTTTCGGCTGATTATAATTCCTGGGTTTATTTAAATTAGTAGGATTATAAGGATTATTACTAGCTTGCTTTAGTTTTAAATTTTCCGAACCACTACTCTGTTGATTTCATACCAAAAGTGATGTTTCACGACAATGAATTTCTTTTCTCAAAAATTCCATCATATCACTTATATCAAAAAGATCTTAGGATTTCCGTTGTCGATTATACTGCAAATTTATTTCCTGGGGAATTTTTTGCAGTATTACAGGGCAAAGTAAATTACTATACATTCCGGCAGCTACACCTAGCGATTGTAGGGATCTAACTTGTATCTCAATAGCGTCGTACATTTTCCTGAGCGCTTTTATATTAGAAATCGCTTTAACAGATTCAATTAATAATAGTTTGTTCATATGCGAGCTAATAATCAGGTCTGAACGACCAAACTGGGTTTTGAGTAAATCTATTGATGAATCATAGTTTTCATTAGTTAAAGCGGAATCCCAACACTGCTGATAGAGCAGTTCCCTTTAAATAAGTTTGCATGTACGCGAATTTCTCTATCTTACTTCTTGCTTTATTGTTATGAATCGCTACTTCAAAAGAACTCCAAAAATCTAACCACTCACTACAATCGTCATTAAATACAGATATATTTAGTCGGGGTAACTTAAGAGTTTGGTTTTCATTCTGAACAGACAGCCCTTCATCATGGCGGCTAGTTTCGGTTCGCATTTCGGAATCGCGTTCTTTTTCCAAAGATTTTAAGCATCTAATTTTGTTTTAAAGGTTATGCCGGTTTCGCGATATTTATCGCTGGCTGTGATTTCTTTCTTGAGATCTTTGGTCTCAATTTCGATTTCAACCGAATTATCTAATTCTTTTAACTCTTTAAGCTTTTCATCTAACTGGTTTTTTAAATCATAAAGTTCTTCAATTTTATTTTCAACTAAGTAATTTTCATCGACCGGATTTTGTATAGTGTTTTCTACTTTTGTGATTAATTTTGTAAATAATTCCCTGACAGTGAATCGTTTAGCTTTTACCTTTTCTATATCCATAATTAAAATATTTACAGTTTTTCCCAATCAAAATCAAATAATTAAAGGGACCCACCTCATTCGAGTCGCTTTGACATCAGTAATATATCAAGGTTGCTAGCATCACGTGTGGTTGTTACCATGTAATAACCGTGGCATCAGTCGCTCAGAATTTAAATATTCTTAAATCATTCGAAGCATTGAAGGAGGTCCTGCTTTGCACTTCACAGTTTATTAACACACAAAAACAGAGTACACTAAAACACAACATAAACTTAATTATAACTAATACACTTGGTCTTTCGCCGGATCATATTAAAACATAACAATCACACAGCCTTGGCTGGAATCCAAATACTTTCTAAAGGTTTTCCCTCGGGGCGGGACGATTGCAGATCGAAATCCTCAATACGGATTATTTATTTTTTCCCAAATGAGTTCCAACAACTGTAATCGATTTCTTTTGCGTGTACCTGTAAATGAATAAAAAATGCTATGAATGCCCTGTTCTAACGTAATCGTACTGAAATTCGGGGATTTATATCAGTTTCAATACATTTGAAATAGCGTAAAGTCATTAAAATACTCTACAAACAATTTTTCTCCATATACCGTAATGTAATGGAATACTTTTGAGTGCCCCTGTAAATGAACTGTTAATCCTAAATACTTCATATACAATACCAAACATGCTTTGGTAACCCTAAATAATTTTATCAATTACATGAAAATTCGAGTACATTTACGGGAGTTAGAGCGTGGACAGACGGACAGACAAACCGAATGCGTAAAAACTTTTCAACTTTGTTGGAAAGTGTTCAAAATGAGAATTTTTATGAATAAAATGAAATCATGCCGTTTAAACAACTTAATATTTGCTAAAAGTGATAAAAATACATTTACAAGGCAAATAAATACCTTTATTTACTCAGATCGACATATTTCATAAAAAAAATGATTTTTGATGAGATTCATTGGCGAGATTCTCAAAATTTATCTATAATAATTATCTATAATAATATTTAAAATATTTGTATCTATATAAAGATACAAATATTTTCGCAAAAAAAAAATTAATTGAAAAGCTGATAAACAAAAATCACACAATCTCATACATAATGAAATAAACTGCAATATCAAAAATGGATATTTGTGAACATGAATTATTTAATACTATTTTTTCATTATTCTGAAGAGCATTTGTTTCCAAATTATCGATCTTACCGTTGGTTAATTAAAACCGTTTCATTAAATGTTGATATATAAAATCACTAGCCTTAAATTGTACCACAATTTTGAATAATTAATTTTTACTGATACTAGAGGGCTCTTCCCCCTACAAGCTACGCTTTTCAAACCCTTGCCCAAACCCCGCAGGTTCTAAAAACAAGCAAAATTTCACTGTTATAAAAAGATTACCTGATTATGGAAGTTTCTATGATATCACAACCAGTTACGATCATATGCTATCGGGTTGCCATTCATTTCCTCTTGACTGAGGAATGTTTCGGTTCCAAAGGCCACATCCACCGCTCTTAAGACAGCTAGCGGCTGATTTAGTAATTGATTAATCAAATCAATTACATATTTGAAAAATCAATTTGTATAAAAGAGAAAGCAAAATATGTTGCTGCATTCTGGACTTTTTTAACCATGCTATAAAGAAATCATTTTAAATATGACGTAATTTTCGTCACTAAATTCTTTTCGCGCGAAATAATTTAATTAATTTAAAATCTTCTTTCTTTTGTAATATTCACGTGTAAATTTATTTTTCAAATGAAAGGTGTTTGTAAATATTATTTGGTACTTTTCGGTTAGCCGGGCGCCAGTGTTATATATACAGATTTATGTACATACACATATATATATATATATATACATGTATATATACATATATATGTATATATAACACTGGCGCCCGGCTAACCGAAAAGTACCTATTATTTTTTAAGCTTTTTAAAATCTGGTAACAGTAGCTAAAAAACGGCTGTTTTCATGAACTATGAATTAAATCTCCATTCCATAATGAAATTTTTAATAAAAAATTTAAAAACTAGACAAATTTTAAAAATTATTTAACACTGCACACCACAATCCAGTCAAGTATGCGGCTGCAAAAGATAGTTAAAATGCTACGCTTAATTTTTGATCCTATAAAACTTAGCTTATAAGTAAGTTACAATAATGTCATATTCAATTGCATAGTTTTTTTGGCATTTACCTATGTATAGACATTTAAAAACTTTTCGTTATAAATATCATGTAGATGTCATTTAAAAGCACTTAACTTTCTCCAGAACTGGAGAAATTAGTCTTAAAAACAGTCTTATTTAAGAAATTTGATTTAATAATTAAAAATCTTACGATACTGATCAGCGTACATGTAAATAAAAACTATATTAAAAACACATTACAAATTATTCCCAACGTTTCGTGCTCTTTCTAACGAGCCATTATCAGGGGAGAGAGTCCTTGACCTCCTCGAAGCGAAGTTTCAAACAGCACAGTCGTTATCACGACATCACAACTGAAAACATTTCGGTAACTAATCATTAAAACAACCAAAATCAGTACTGCATTGGATATGGCGCCACCTGTTGGTAGGCTAACACACTACAATTAGGAACTACGTTCAAGCGTTTGCATGACCGCAGAAATGTCATATTTAACCATTCACGGTCTAAACGTAAACGGGAAACTTTATACTCCTTGAAGTCTCTGTAAAGTTACAATAAGAAAAACTTGGACTTACGCTGTCAAATCAATTGTAGGTTGCAATTCATAATTTTTTCGAATATTAATTTCATAATTCATGTCATAAAATTATAAAAATTTCTAATTTAACGTATTTATATTCGGGTATTTTAGTATTATTGCTACACAAAAAATTACCACATTAGGAGTATAATTTCAGCAGATATTAATAAAAATATGAAAATGTAATTTAATATTAGAAGCACTGAATTTTGAATGTTTATAATTCAAAAACTTATCATTCAAATGACTTGAAATTTGGTGTCTAGGCATAGTTTGAACCGAAGTTTTGAAATTTCTTGTTAAAATTGGGTATTGCAATTTAAAAAAAAAAAACGAAGTTTACTTTCATTTTAATATGTAAATAGCCCCCTAAGCAACTTTTATATACATCATTTAAAAGTAGACTTTATTTCCAATTGTTTGGTACCAGTAACTTTCTTCTACGATAATTTGTTGAGGAGTTAGTAGGGGTGTTTACTTTATTTTTTTCCACGCCTGTACCAAAGGACGAATTTCCGCGTCTTCTAAAAGATCTCTATCAAAAACAATCTGAAGTTGTGATTTCGGGCAATCGGAATCTATCCACTAAATAAAAACAAAGATTTTAAACGGCCTCACGAAACAGTTCTCGAAAAAATTGTAGGTATCGATAACGGAAAGGGTGGGAAAAGTTTTCTTGGAGGAGTTGAAGAAGAAGACGGCTGAAAACATAAGAAGTCGGGTCACTAAAGAAGCAAAAAATTGAATGCCCTGCCGGGCTAAAACATTCGAGCTAATAATGTCCAAAAAAGCCAGAGGAAGCGATGTGGTTACAACGTTTAGATTAGAGGAAGCGACGTGGCTACTGCGTATATCGACGGCAAAGAGGATGCATTTGTCTCCGGAAGGAAAAGAACATAGAGATAGGCGCAATCTTCCGGAAGGGTCTCAAAGTCTTCCCTTAATTTTTTGTATTAGGCAAAGTTCTGAATACGTTTCAGACGGTATACGTCACATTCTCATAATCTTTCCTGATCGACTGGAGCGAGAGATTTTATTCCGTAACCATTCATTCCACTTCATGTGCAGTTGATTAAAGAAGTGCATTTAAGGAAACTGCAAAATGCTATTCAACTCTTTGCAGCGAAGCTGAAGTTGAACAGTGGAACAAATCAGCGACATTTAAATATCATTTTCGCAATCTAAATTGTTTGCAATATAATTTTCAGAGAATAAATAATTCACGAATTCTTTCTCTTGCATTTCAAGGCAAAAATACGCATGTCACAAAGTAACCACACCCGAAGGCACTTTTAAACCTAAAATTTTCAGTTAATATTAAAAATTAAGATTGGTGCAATACATCGTTTTATAGCAAAAAGGTGAGTTAACATTTACCAATAGTCAGTTTTTGGTTACTTATAAAACAGACCGGCTGGTGAGATTCAAACTTAAAAATGTGTCACAAAGTAACCTCCATTTTATGGTATTGTAAAAGCTACTCGGAAACGTATGCGAAAATTACGGGCAGCTAATAAAAATTTATTTTATTAATTCTTCTTAAAGTTTCGAAAATAAATTGTTTTCTGAGGTTTCTAAAGATAAAGGAACGCTTTTCAGAATCTTGGGTGACTCAGAAGAGGTTATGTTATACTTTCTTTAATGATTAAACTACATTTTCGTAGATTGAAAAACATTTGTCATTTTTTACCGCATATATATATATTGTTATTGTCCAATTAATGTAAAAAGGTGAGTTTAAACATACTTCTAATCCTCTAACATATTTCAAAAAATATCCTGAAACAAAATGTTTGAATATTGTCCTTTGAGTTAGTAACATTTAACAAAATCAACCATTTGTCTGATGATAAACATTAAAGATTCCTGGAGAAAATTTAAACATCCACTGCATTTGTCTACACAAAAACTCGTTCCATATTAAGAATTAGGTTCTCCAAACACAATGTTATACATTTTAACACTTAATCATAAAACAACAATTGTAGGACCTTAATCTGAAAAATTTAGAACGCTCTTGCCATTTAATTAATATCATTTCCAAAAGAAAAACATGCAATTTTATTAACAAAACAATCATTTTTTTTACAATTGCATCAAAAAGAAGTCCTTCAAATCCTTTCATTTCATTGTTACTAATATTGAAGCACATAATTTATAAAAAGTTTTTACGTAAAATTTCGAAAGATTGTTTAAAAATACACATTAAAAACTTTCATTATGATGTAAAATTGTCGTTACCTGATACTTAAAAAAATTGTATTACAAATTAATTTTCACGCAAGTGGAATTATTTAATCGCATCAAGTAGTATTATGTAATCTCAGTAATTAAAATTTATATTATGTAAGATAATAGCAGCTACAAACGTCAATAATATGGCTTATTTTCAAAGGAATTACCATTGTCATATATTTTTATTCGTATTTGATTCAATTTTCCCTGATAAAGGAAATTACAAAGGGCACTTTCAATTTGAAGAATAATTATTGTTCGGTCGTATTTATACTTTGTATTATTGGTACTGTCTTATATCGTCGGTGTTTGTTTATACGAGTTGTTGTGAAAACAAACCGCAAAATTAAAGGCGAGGTCACATCAATCAAGGTCTCACGCCGCGAAGCGGACGGGGTGAACTACAGAAAGATGCTTAACTGTTTTCTTCTTAATGGATAATCTATTTATTGCACATCTATGAAATAACTGCGCAAGCGCAAACGTCGTATTTTCATTTGTTTGTTGCATTTATATTCTGACAGTAATAGAACATTCTATTAATTTTTATTCGTGTTTTTTGACTTATTTATTGTAGTTAATTATTTAAATAAAACCAGTTCTTTTTAGAACTAATATTATTTGTTAAAATGGCAAAATGTTGGCCATCGAATGACTGTAGTTTTCGAAATGTAAGAAAATTCTTTTTCTTATAGAATTCATCTCTGTCCTTTTCCAAAGAGTAAAAAAAGTTAGTTACGTATTTTAACTTTAATTTATTAAAAAAGATAAAATATTATTTAATATATGTTTTTAAATGTTGTTGATTTAAATACGCTCGATTTTAATTATTTTTTTTAATGAAATGAAAAATGACGCATAAAAATTAGTAAGTAGTTAATGTGTAAAGATTGAATTTTGTAGTCTTATTTTTTACTCAATTCTTGATGTGCTAAAGCTATAAAAAATGATATACACGATTGTATTCCCGATGAGAATACAAGATTTATTAATGTTTAGAATATGTATACAATTTAATTGTAAATAAAATATCCAATTTTAAGTCCTTTTGTTCGCTTATCAAGCGCAAACGATAAATTTCCAATATTCCCTAAATCCCATTGCATTCATCTTATTTAACTTACAAATATTTCATCCATTTAATTTAAAATCCATTTCATTTTATATTCGAAATCATTTTAATTTAAAAATGCATGCATTAAATGTTGTACTATTAAAGGAGCAAGTGTTGTTCATTTATTTGTTTAAATATTTTGCGAGTCTAGGCAATAACTTCAATAATTTTCCTAAAATCGCCAGATTAGATTTTTTTAAACAGGCAAAGCCATTTAGAGAATCCCTGTTAAAAATTCAATTACGAATTTCAGATTGCTACTTACTCACAGATGATGAATCTTGTTTGCCCGATTTATTGCAAAATATTTTTGTTACAGCTTGTTTTGATAAAAATATGTGTATTTCAAAAAAATGTCGCAATGTCATTTTAGATTAAGGGCAAAAGGCAGTAATGCTTTCGTAGCATTAGTGCTTTTCCCCCGAAATTAAAATGATATTGCGACTATTTTTTTTATTTACATAATTTTATCAAAACAAACTGTAATAAAAATATTTTGAAATAAATCCGGTGAACAAGATTCATCTTAAATAAGTAAGTAAAGATTCAGAAAATATGTGCTAGAGATGCGCAGGTAATAGTTATTCTGTCATATATGACGCCATACTGAAAACCCGCGTATTTGCATTATTCACCTCGTCCACCATATGGCGCAGCTGTGTCAATATACTCCAGATTCCAGTATTGACACTGTACGCTTACAAAACTTATATCGCTTTGATGCGTCATTTTTCATTACATTAAAGAAACGGAATTAAAAACGAACGTATTTAAATCAGCAACGTTTGATAATATATTTAATGATATTTTATCTTTTTTTTATAAATTAAATAAAAACACATAACTAACTAACTTGTTTTGCTCTTTGGAAAAGGATAGAGATGAATACTACCAGAAAAAGAATTTTCTCACAATTTCGAAAACTACAGCTATTCGATGGCCAACATTTTGCCATTTAAACAAACAATATTAGTTTTAAAAAGAACTGTTTTTATTTAAATAATTAACTATAACAAATAAATTAAATAATCACGAATAAAAAATCAATATAATATTCTATGCTGTCAGAATATAAATGTACTACAAAAAAATAAAAACACGATGTTTGAACTTGCGCAGTTATTTCATAGATGTGCAATTAATAGATTATCCATAAAGAAGAAAATAGATAGGTATATTCCTTTAGTTCAACACCGTACGCTACGCGGAGTGGGACATTGATTGGTGTGACCCCGCCTTTAATATTTCGGTCACCTCTACCATTTAAGGTAGGACGCTTATTTTGTATCTTGCTTTGTGGCGCATAAAAATTAGTAAGTAGTTAATAGTAAAGATAGAACTTTGTAGTCTAATTTTTTACTGAATTTTTGATGTGCTAAAGTTACAAAAAATGGTATACACGGTTGTATTCTCGATGAGAATACAACATTTATGAAAGTTTAGAATATGTATAAAATTGAATAAAATATTCAATTTTAGGTCCTTTTTTCGTTTATCGAGCGCAGACGATAAGTTTCCAAATATCCTCTTGATCGTATTGCGCTCATGTTATTTAACTTACAAATATTTCATTCATTTAATTTAAAACTCATTTCATTTTATATTCGAATCACTTTACTTTAAAATGCTTGCATTAAATGTTGTACTTAAACGAGCAAGTATTGTTCAATTATTTGTTTAAATATTTTGCGATTCTAGACAATAGCTTCAATAATTTTCCAAAATTGCCAGATTAAATTTTTCTTTTAAACAGACAAAGTCATTTAAAGAATTCCTGTTAAAAATTCAATCACGAATTTCAAATTGTTACTCACTAACAGAAGATGAATCTTGTTTACCAGATTTATTTCAAAATGTTTTTGTTACAGCTTGCTTTGATAAAAATATGTGCATTTAGAAAAAAGTCGCAATGTCATTTTAGTTTCAGGGCAAAAGGCAATAACATTTTCTTATCATTAGTGCTTTTCCTCCCGAAATTAAAATGATATTTTGACTATTTTTTTAACTGTACATAGTTTTACCAAAACAAACTGTAACGAAAATATTTTGCAATAAATCTGGTAAACAGATTCACCTTCCATAAGTGAGTAAAGATTCAGAAAATATACGCAAGAGATGCGTAGATATTCTGTCAGATAGTATTCAGATAGTAGATATTCTGTCACAACTGACGTATTTGCATTATCAAACCCGCGTATTTGCATTATCAACCCCGTCCACGAGATTGCGCAGCTGTGTCAATTTACGCCAGATTCCAACATTAACATTGTACATTTAATATGCATGCAGTTTTGACATAGCCATGAGCGGCTTAATTTGTGACATTATAAAATAAATAACAGTGCACTGCAGTATTTTTATTGTATTTATTGAGTATTAGTGAATTTATATGAGTCTTCAAGAATTATAATGATTGAGTAAAAAGGCAGGGCACTTTTCATAATTTGTAAGGATACCATAAAAGAGTCTTACATTTTTACCTCGGCTAGGAATAAGTTTCAAATATCTTATTTTCAGCGAGTAATTCATTAAACTTAGAAATAATGTTTTTGTACTTCCTCCTAAAAATCAAAGTAATACAGGATGATTTAAAAATTATCGGACAGATTTTAACAGGTGGTATGTACACTAAAACAAACAGTTTTTGTGTAGGATACCAGGGTCGTAATCTATCGTATTCCAACTAAAATAAAGATATTTGAAAGCAATTTTTAACATATTAACTAAAATAAAGATATTTGAAAGCAATTTTCTACAGAATAACATTACTTGTCTGAAATGCATTGATATTATGAAACGCATGTATACAGGCATTCTGGTAAAGGAAAAAGCACGAATTGTCGATTACATTTGGAAGAATGGAGCATATGAACTGTAAAAAAGAGAAATGTTCACCGCCCTACAAGTGTTAAAGAAACATTTATAAAAACAAAATTTCTTTAGCTGCGTCACTAATTTTCACAAACATTCCCGAGTAGTTTTATCTAATCAAAAACAACTCGTTGTAAATGATCCCGCCAAGCTACAAACCTCAGTCATAAAATGAAGTGATATCACATAAAAAGAAGCGATATAGAGGTGCATACTCCGAGTGCCGTGTAAAAATCTATCACTACTCATAATTAAAAAGCAGAAAACCAACGTTTTAAAAATGCACAAATAATACGTGAAAAGCAGCAAACAGCTGTATCGAATCTACTAGCGAGATTCTTCTTCAGTGCAAGATAGAGCAAGACACAGCGTGCTAGGAAAAAGCTAAGCTGAGCCAAGCACGCTGTATCTTGCTCTATCTTGCACTGAAGAAGACTCTTCCTAGTTTATATATATATACTTATTAGTTTATATATATACTTATAGCTAACATTTTCCAATGACATTGAAATTTAGAAAATATTGAGTTTCTGTGCCCTTCAGTAACAAAAATATCGCATTTTTAGAACGTTTATTGCTCCTGCATCCCCTTGTGGGTAGTGGCACCGACATAAAATATATCCGTTGCTGGAATGGGGACTGTCACCATCAATTTCCCACAATGACTTTTGAAATAGGTAAGGTAGTTCCAGAGATTACCCCTACAAACGTTACTTCTTTATAATGTTAGTAAAGATTAATCAGTTTTCTGAAACCGGATTATAGGCTTTACGGATGCTATGTACAGTGTACAGTGTTGGCCAAAATTGTGGACGCTTTTGGAAATTTTTATGTTTTCTAACTTTGTATGCTTATAGAAAATGTTACGTTTCATAAAATGCAAACTATTATATGAATATCATTTTAAAGATAATTTAATACTGGTTTCAATACAAAGATCAAATATTTGCAATACAAATATCAAAATTCAAATATTTGTAATAAAAAAAAAAAATAAGTGTCAATAATTTTCGAGATACATTAGATACTGATGATTGCAGTGAGTCATCGGTACTTATTAGAGTAGCATTAATTTTTACTTTCTTCTATCTTCAATAGAAGAAAGTATTGTAATCGAAATTTTTTCCACTTCTGGTTTTCGACAGATTTACACGTTTTAGGGGTCAGAGATCCCAAAAAACATGTTTATGGAAAATGTCCGTCTGTCCGTCGCCATTGTACCATTAAAAAGTGTATGAACTTACGCTTAGGAATGAACCAAATTTTTTTTAAGTTTTTGGCTATAACAAGCAGGTCCTTCCTTAATTTTGAAAAAATCCGCCGGAAGGGGGCGCTGTAATAGCGATTTTTACGCGATTTTGAATATTTTACCATCGAAAAGTGTATGAAGTTATGCATAGAATTGAACCAAACTTTTTGTGCATGCTTTTGGTTAAGGCAAGAAGGTCCTCTCAGCATTTGGTGAAATTCCGCCAAAAAGGGGCGCTGTAATAGCGACTTTTGTGCCATTTTCAATGTTGTACAATCGAAAAGTGTATAAAGTTATGTATAGAATTGAACCAAATTTTTTGTGTATGTCTTTGGTCATGGCAAGACG
This sequence comes from Maratus speciosus, assembly GCA_963932465.1. NCBI lineage: Eukaryota > Metazoa > Arthropoda > Arachnida > Araneae > Salticidae > Maratus > Maratus speciosus. Next base: position 268,557,134 of record OZ010786.1, read on the forward strand.
GTCCTCCCTGAATTTGGAAAAATTCCGCCGAAAGGGGGCGCTGTAATAGCGATTTTTGCGCGATTTTGAATATTGTATCATCGAAAAGATTATGAAGTTATGCATAGAATTTTACCAAATTTTTTGTGTATGCTTTTAGTTAAAGCAAGAACTTCCTCCCTGCATTTGGTTAAATTCCGCCGAAAGGGGACGCTGAAATAGCGATTTTTGTACCATTTTCAATATGGTACCATCTAAAAGTGTATGAAGTTATGCATAGAATTGAACCAAATTTTTTATCTATGCTTTTGGTTAAGGCAAGAAGGTCCTCACTGCATTTGGTAAAATTCCGCCGAAAGGGGGCACTGTAATAGCGATTTTGAATATTTTATCATCGAAAAGTGTATGAATTTGGTTCATGACATTTGGTTGATTACATTTGAAATGAAAAATTTGGTTCAATGTATATGCATAGAATTGAACCAAATTTTTTGTGTATACTTTTGATTAAGGCAAGAAGGTTTTCTCTGCATTAGGTAAAATTCCACCGAAAGGGGCACTGTAATAGCGATTTTTGTGCCATTTTCAATATTGTACCATCGAAAAGTGTATAAAGTTATGCATAGAATTGAACCAAATTTTTTGTGTACATCTTTGGTCATGGCAAGAAGGTGCTCCCTGAATTTGGTGAAATTCCGCCGAAAGGGAACGCTATAATAGCGATTTTTGTACCATTTTCAATATTGTACTATCTAAAAGTGTATGAAGTTATGCATATAATTGAACCAAATTTTTTATGTATGCTTTTGGTTAAGGCAAGAATGTCCTCCCTGCATTTGGTAAAATTCCACCGAAAGGGGGCACTGTTATAGCGATTTTTGTGCCATTTTCAATATTGTACCATCGAAAAGTGTATAAAGTTATGCATAGAATTGTAAAATTGAACCAAATTTTTTGTGTATATCTTTGGTCATGGCAAGAAAGGTCTCCCTGAATTTGGTGAAATTACGCCGAAAGGGGACGCTATAATAGCGATTTTTGTACCATTTTCAATATTGTACCATCTAAAAGTGTATGAAGTTATGCATAGAATTGAACCAAATTTTTTATCTATGATTTTGGTTAAGGCAAGAAGGTCCTCCCTGCATTTGGTAAAATTCCACCGAAAGGGGGCACTGTAATAGCGATTTTTGTGCCATTTTCAATATTGTACCATCGAAAAGTGTATAAAGTTATGCATAGAATTGAACCAAATTTTTTGTGTATATCTTTGATCAGGGCAAGAAGGGCCTCCCTGAATTTAGGGAAATTCCGCTGAAAGGGGACGCTATAATAGCGATTTTTGTACCATTTTCAATATTGTACCATCTAAAAGTGTATGAAGTTATGCATAGAATTGAACCAAATTTTTTATCTATGCTTTTGGTTAAGGCAAGAAGGTCCTCACTGCATTTGGTAAAATTCCGCCGAAAGGGGGCACTGTAATAGCGATTTTGAATATTTTATCATCGAAAAGTGTATGAATTTGGTTCATGACATTTGGTTGATTACATTTGAAATGAAAAATTTGGTTCAATGTATATGCATAGAATTGAACCAAATTTTTTGTGTATACTTTTGATTAAGGCAAGAAGGTCCTCTCTGCATTAGGTAAAATTCCACCGAAAGGGGCACTGTAATAGCGATTTTTGTGCCATTTTCAATATTGTACCATCGAAAAGTGTATAAAGTTATGCATAGAATTGAACCAAATTTTTTGTGTACATCTTTGGTCATGGCAAGAAGGTGCTCCCTGAATTTGGTGAAATTCCGCCGAAAGGGAACGCTATAATAGCGATTTTTGTACCATTTTCAATATTGTACTATCTAAAAGTGTATGAAGTTATGCATATAATTGAACCAAATTTTTTATGTATGCTTTTGGTTAAGGCAAGAATGTCCTCCCTGCATTTGGTAAAATTCCACCGAAAGGGGGCACTGTTATAGCGATTTTTGTGCCATTTTCAATATTGTACCATCGAAAAGTGTATAAAGTTATGCATAGAATTGTAAAATTGAACCAAATTTTTTGTGTATATCTTTGGTCATGGCAAGAAAGGTCTCCCTGAATTTGGTGAAATTACGCCGAAAGGGGACGCTATAATAGCGATTTTTGTACCATTTTCAATATTGTACCATCTAAAAGTGTATGAAGTTATGCATAGAATTGAACCAAATTTTTTATCTATGATTTTGGTTAAGGCAAGAAGGTCCTCCCTGCATTTGGTAAAATTCCACCGAAAGGGGGCACTGTAATAGCGATTTTTGTGCCATTTTCAATATTGTACCATCGAAAAGTGTATAAAGTTATGCATAGAATTGAACCAAATTTTTTGTGTATATCTTTGATCAGGGCAAGAAGGGCCTCCCTGAATTTAGGGAAATTCCGCTGAAAGGGGACGCTATAATAGCGATTTTTGTACCATTTTCAATATTGTACCATCTAAAAGTGTATGAAGTTATGCATAGAATTGAACCAAATTTTTTATCTATGCTTTTGGTTAAGGCAAGAAGGTCCTCACTGCATTTGGTAAAATTCCGCCGAAAGGGGGCACTGTAATAACGATTTTTACGCGATTTTGAATATTTTACCATCGAAAAGTGTATGAATTTGGTTCATGACATTTGGTTGATTACATTTGAAATGAAAAATTTGGTTCAATGTATATACATAGAATTGAACCAAATTTTTTGTGTATACTTTTGATTAAGGCAAGAAGGTCCTCTCTGCATTAGGTAAAATTCCACCGAAAGGGAGCACTGTAATAGCGATTTTTGTGCCATTTTCAATATTGTACCATCGAAAAGTGTATAAAGTTATGCATAGAATTGGACCAAATTTTTTGTGTATACCTTTGGTCATGGCAAGAAGGGCCTCCCTGAATTTGGTGAAATTCCGCCGAAAGGGGACGCTATAATAGCGATTTTTGTACCATCTAAAGGAGTATGAAGTTATGCATAGAATTGAACCAAATTTTTTAAGTATGCTTTTGGTTAAGGCAAGAAGGTCCTCACTGCATTTGGTAAAATTCCGCCGACAGGGGGCGCTGTAATAGTGATTTTTGTGCGATTTGGGATATTGTACCATCGAAAAGTGTATGAAGTTATGCATAGAATTGAACCCAGTTTTTTGTGTATGTTTTTGGCCAAGGCAAGAAGGTCCTCCCTGCATTTGGAAAAATTCCCCCGAAAGTGGGCGTTGTAATAGATATTTTGGTGCCATTTTCAATATTGTACCATCGAGAAAGGCATGAAATTATCCATAAAATGGAACCAAATTTTTAGGTCCTCCCTGAATTTGGAAATATTCCGCCGAAAGAGGGCTCTATAATAACTATTTTTGTATAATTTTCTTGATGTTTCGTAGTTCTATTGTGCACCGGCGGCTTGTGAAGTGACGGGAACTTCCCATCCTGATATGCCGGCTATTCGCGCTATTCGCGACCATCTGATATACAACAGAATAATGGAAAACTATTGATTTTAATAAATATGATGGAGATTAACTCGTTTTCACTCCAATTAATTGACTGAAGCAGGAATTTAAGATGAAAGTCAATGTTTATATAGCATTGAACTAATAAATGAAATATTGACATTTGTAACAACATTTTGAAATATTAAAATATATGACATAGAAGAAAGTTTTGGGATTGGCACATCCAACTAGTTTATTACAGCTTCACATCGATCTTTCATTGAGCTGACGAGAATTTTAAGCTCTTCTTTCATTATTAAATGATGCCAGGAAACAATTATAGCCTCAATTAGTTCCTTTTTATTTGATGGGTGCCTCATTCGTAGAAGAGTTTTCAAACGGTACCACAAATTCTCAATAGAATTGAGGTCAGGACAGTTCCTTGTCCATGACAACAATTCAGTGCTCTTTGTACTAAACTACTCTTTCGATATTTTTGCTGTGTGGCAAGGAGCAGAATCCTGCTGAAAAATAAATGAAGCATTGTTGGGAAAGATATACCTGATGTAAGGTATACGTTTTGGTTCTAGAATAGTGTCAATGTATTTTCTTACATTCAGTGTCCCATCGATTACACGAAGGCGACCATTACCCTCTGCTGACATGCATGACCAACTCATAACACTGGGTTCTTCGAAGTTGCCTGAATGCAGTAAGGATATACAGCCAGTCACAAAAGTCTACATACACTCATAAAATTACAATAATCTAATACAATACTAATATTTTGTAAAGTAAAACTTTATTTTAGCAAACATTTTAGACATTATCATATGTCCATTAAAGAAAATTAAAAAAACGCTCATTAAAATTTAGCGAAATTGTGCAAAAGTCGATATTACATAGTCATAAAAGTCTGAATACAGATAATGTATACTACATTTATACATAACTAAGGGTTCAAAATTAAAAATTAATGCTTTGTAGGACCTCCCTTGGAATCTATAACTTATTGCATTCTTTTAAGCATTGACAAAACAAGATTTTTCGTCACATCGGGAGTAATCGCCGACCATGCGCGTTGTATTGCGATCTTCAAGGTTCCTTTACTTGTAATTGTGTGTTGACGAATTCGGGGATCAAGTTCATCCTAATTGTGCTCAATGGGGTTTACGTCTGGTGACTGTGGTGGCAAAAACAGTTGTTTGAGTACTTTATAAAGGAGTCATTACTTTATGATCGTGGTGGCAAATACAGTTGTTTGGGTACTTTATGAAGGAGCCATTACTTTATTACCTTAGCAGCATGCTTCGGGTCATTATTTTGTTGGAAGACCCAGCTATTTCCCAGTACTGCATTTTGAACGGATGAGTGTAGATTGCTCTGCAGTATTTTTAAATATCCGAATGGATCCATTGTACCGTCAATAAACACTAACTTACCTACCCCAGCCGCCATTAGGGCTTAATAAAGCCCTAAACCATTCAACTCCCTCCACCGTGTTTAACAGTTGGTGTCAAATTTTCTGGTTTTATTACTGTGGGCGTTTTTTCGCCAAATTTTTCTATGCCTATCAGAGCCGAAAATATTAAACTTACTCACACCAGTAAATAACATTGTTTTCCAAAAGTGAACGTCCTTGTCAACATGTTTAGATGCAAAATCTAGCCTTTTTTGTTGGTTTGCAAATGAAATGAGAGGTTTCCTTCTGGGAACTTTACCACTGAATCCAGCCGATTGAAGAATTCCACGAATAGTTTCTGGATGAACTTTCTTGCCACTTGCCATCTATGAACAGTTTCTGGATGCACTTTCCTGCCACTTGCCATCGCCATGTCTGGTTAATCGTGGGGCACTAATTTTCGGATTTTTGTTTTACTTTTCTTACTATAATTCTTGCATCATGGTCCTTAAGTTTCCTTGGACGACCACATCGAGATTTATTTAGCACATTTCCACGTAAGTTATAATTCCTAAGTATGGTTTGTACAATTGCACGACTTTTTCCTATAATTTAGCAATCTTGCCATAAGATTTATTTCCGTTTCTTAATTTTATGACCAGATTACGCAGTTCTAAGGATGTTTCTTTTCCCTGACTCATCTTTCACATTATATACAACCGTTTACATATAATTAAATACTCCGACTATCTTGGAAGATGAAGATCAGGGTAACGAAACTTCACGTGCCTGATAAAATTGCTTGTTAACAGCCAATCAAGTGTATGTAGACTTCTGTGACATGCCGAATAAAGATGTAAATTTGACTAGTTATTATCATTTTTAAGCTTCTACAAAGCATTCGGAATCATTTTTCATGTTAGAATATAGACTAATGTGCTTTTTTGCTTGCAAATTCGAGTAGTTTTGGTAAAAGCTCTATTTTGATGTGTGTATGTAGACTTTTGTGACTGACTGTAACTCTTCTCGTATTCTACGTGTTACATATTTTCGCCCATCACTACCGAATAACAATATCTTAGTTTCATCACTCCATATAACATATGACAACTGATCGTCCTCATCTGTCCAATAAATGTGTTCCTTTGCCCCCACTGTAGTATATTTTTCCGCAGCTCTAAATTGAGATAAACCTTTTTCATGGAATTCTACCTTTTAGTCCAACATATAATAATCTACTCCTGATTGTTCTTGAACTGACACCAGCATCAATCAGTACACTTCTGGTGGCCGCTGATTACATTCTTCTATCTTAAAGAAATAGTTTTTTATTTTTCTGTCATCAACAGATGTTGTGCACCGTTTTAAACCTTTTTCTGCTTTGTTTTTTATTGAATTTGTCTTCTGATATCGTAAACAAAACTTTCGGACTACAGATGTAGTCACTGAACCACCCAAACTGTCTTGCAATTTCAGCACAGAAAGACCACATTCTTGTAACTCAATAATCTTAGTTCTCATTCTAGGTGTCCAGTCTACTCTTTTATTTGATGTCATTGCTTCTTGACTAAATATTAAAAATATTTACAAAATATTTTTTTTTTCTAGGTTCATTCTGATAAGAAGCTTTTCTGATTAGATTTGAAGGTTCATTATTGGTCCAGCATAAAGGGAGAAATGGGGGAGCTAATACACCCTTAATTTAGCGAAATGGTTTTTTCATGCAGAATTATCTGATTTGCTTCATATTTGGTATACCAGTTTATTATGTTAAGTAGATTCCCTGATTAGATTTGGAGGTTCATTGGTGAAGTATAAAGGGGGGGAAATGAGGGCTAATCCTTCTTCATTTATTTTTTGAAGGGCTTTATTTTTTTAAATAAGAGCATAATATAAAATTAGTGTGAATAGCCTGTGAGCTCAATACCATCAGTTTAACTGGGCCATTTCTTTTTATTTACTAGCTTGCAGTGCCCCATACGCAAAATGGCGACTCCTGAGCGTAAAGCGTTATTGCTGGGCCGGAGATTTAAAATGACTTTAGAGCCATGCGATTTTTATCCTTTGGAGCTTCATAAAAGATCGTGTCTACGTTCCGACGCTACCTAATTATTTACCAGAGTTCAGTCACAGAATTCAAGATGCTATTGCTTCCACTATTCCGGACTTGCTAACCGAAGGTGTAGGAAGAATTGGACTTTAGGTTGGATGTGTACTGCATAACTAATGCTGCTCATATTGAACATTTGTAAGAAAAACTAGGTTAGTTTACCTTCAATTTGATGTGTGATTTGTTGTAAATAGTCTAAATTACGAGGGTGTATCAGTAAGTTTTTGCCCTCACATAGAAATAATTGAGTGAAATGTATGAAATTGCTACATTTTATGAGTCCTCTTCTATATATTAAAAAGCAGAAAAACAACGTTTAAAAATGCACAAATAATGCGTAAAAAGCTGCACTACTTGCAGCTTTTTACGTATTATTTGTGCATTTTTAAACGTTGTTTTTCTGCTTTTTAATATTCTTGCACAAAGGCTTAATTTGGTATTTTTATACTTTTCTATATATTCAGAGTGCACAGTAATACACTTGTGCAACCGGTATTTCAAAGAGAGTGGGGAGGATGTATTCCAGCAGGCGCGATAGTAGACACAAAAGCGGTCATTTATATAACTTTTACCAACCCCCACATATGATATACTGTTGGAAAGGCCTGTGACCACTTATTCATGCCCCTCCCCCCAAGATTCGCTGTCCGGGGGGGGCAATTTTCAAATTTGGCGGACATCATTCATGCCCCCGGGGCAAATTTGGGGGAGGTGATCGGGAGGTGGATAGCATGAATAACTGGTCACAGGCCTTTCCAACAATATGTCACATATAGAGGTCGGTAAAAGTTAGAAAAATGACCCCCTTTGGTTCTACCATCGCGCCTCCTGGAATATATCCTCCCCCCCTCTCTTTGAAATACCATTTGCAGAAATGTGTTACTATGCACTGTGACTATATAGAAAAGGCCTCATACGATGTAGCAATTTCATTTCTATGTGAGGACAAAAACTTATTGATACTCCCTCGTAAACGGTTATAATATACCATCGAAACTGGGGCATTATTTTATGGACATCCTGTATATTGTGACTCTAGTTTAAAGTACAAAAACTATTTTTGGTAGTGTATACCATCTTTTTAGTCTTTTCCAATGTTTTATAAATCAACCTTTAGTTTTCTCTCATTATATTAGCCAGACAAAACAAAGTATATGAATGTTATTTCAGTATGTCTTTTTTTATATCTGTATTTTATAATATATATTACAAAAGTAATATTTCGTATGTCGTATGAAAAACAAACTGCAATTACCGTCGGGATTACGTATTAATTCAACGCAACACTTGCTTTACTGAAAAAGAAAAAGCTTATCCTTTTCTAATTAATACAAGTGTAATATATCTGGTTTTTTTTTTTTTTTTTTTTTTTTTTTTTTTTTTACATTTAATTGACATTTAATTCTTTGAAGTGGGTGAATAAAGATTATTAGTGATTAATAATAAAACCTGCATTATGTTAAAGATTAGCAGCTGGAGGAGGCAGTAACACAACTAGTAATTATTGTTTTTCATTTTTATTCGTACATAATATCGTTTTTTGTAGTAAATGTAAATTCTAAACACATGGAATTTAATGATGATTGATTTCATACATAATATTACCAAATGGCTCATATTGAAGAAAGTATGATACAGCTTTATTATATGAAAAAAAATTCTTCGTTTTCTGAGAAATTTCCCTTTCTCTATTACTATACTGCGGATAATGTCACCCAAGAGCGATTTTTTTTTATGATTGACTGCTACATGATAAAAAATATAGATTACCCATTCTCAGTAATGCTGTTTGCATCATTAAAAATTGGATAGCAGATACAAGAATTCATAATACTGTTACTTATTCTCAAATGATTTAATTAGTATGATTTACTTTCATTTGTATGCAGTAAATTTTCATTGCTGATTAAAGTTATAAAAGGCAACTTTTAAACTGGTGAATGGGTATCTTTAAGCTTCTAACAAAATAATAGAAAAGAAATATAATATTTATATTTTAGAAAAGGTATTTTGTAAGGTGTATATTTGCTTTAAACTTTACGCTATAATAGCAAACATTTGTCGTAACGGTAATTTTTTTTCTTTTCAGAATCAAAATTCGTTAAGATGTAAAAAGTACTGTCGAAGTTACCAGTTTGAGAAAGGATGCCCAAATAATATAAAAAGAATTCGCAACACATAAAATCTGTTGATATAAGAAGCAGGACCACATATATGAAATAATTAGATAACTAACTTATCCACAAAATGCTTGATTGATCATTAGTACATGCTGGTTTCAAAACAACCTTAAACATTTAATGAAACACAAAGCCCACAAAGAAATTGACATCAGATAGACAGCTCGTTAACACAATTCAAAATGGCCTTATGCCAAATTTACGAAGTTAACATTATAGAGAAGTACTTTATTCATTCTCAATTCAAAAATCAGCCAGCCACCTATGGTAAGGCTGCTGTTTTCGTAATTGATTAAGTAAGAACGTTACACTTCGTAAAATCAGCTTGTATAAAATGTTAAAGCAAAAAATGCCACTGCCTCCCGAATTTTTAGAACGACGCTATAAGAAAATCGATTTAAATATGACGTAATTTTCCCCAGTGAATGCTTGTCGCACGTAATAATTAAATTATTTTAAGGCTTTCATTTTTTTTTAATATTCATTTGTAAATATATTTATTTTTCAATTAAAAAATATTTGTAAATATTATTTTTCGGCTTTTAAAAATCTAGCAACAGAAGGTAAAAAACGATTATTTCAAACTATCAAATAAATCTCTATTCAAATAATGAAATTTTGAATAAAAATTTGGAAAAAGAACTTCAACTATTCTAGTTTTTTAAATTTTTTGACAATGTATACCACAATCTAGTCAAATATATGCCTGCAAATATGGTAAAATGGATATGCATAGTTTTTGAGCCTATAAAAATTATTTAACTGAAATATCGTAAATGATTTCAATACTAAATAGCGCTTAAAATAATTCTTTGTTCTAAAACTTGTCTATTTCAGCGTGATTATCATACTTTTCGCAATAAAAGTACAGTTTTCATGATTTTCTATGCAATAGTTTTTGTAGTACAGTCGGAGAAAGTGAAAAGGTCCGAAATAATCCAATTACTCTAGCAGCGGGATTTATTACTTTTTTAAGAGATTATTTCTTTTCACTTTTTAGCTATGTCAGGAGAAAATTTATACCCATTGATCAGATATTTTGATGTCATTAATCATTGTTGTCGATGTCGTTTAGAAGACTGATTAAGCAAATATTCTGGTTTGTATAGAATGTTTAGTAAATAGCTATCCCGAAAAGAAAATCTTTTTAACATTTTATTTGTTTAGGATATGAATAACCTCGAGTAAAAACTTATTTCTCTGACATTAAATCATTGTACATAAGGCTAAAATGATCGAGTATCAGATAGATTTAAATAGGAAACTATAGTTTAATTATATACTTTTTAAAGTATTCGGTTTATATAATACTAGTCTGTGTTCCACAAAGGAAAAAGAAAAAACCCTATTCATCAAGCAGAAATTAAGACCTTATTTTGCACTGTACACAGCTTCATTGGAAAAGTATTACATTATATATTTTACCATAAAATTCGAAAACGCTGTACCTGCTATTTTAATCAGATTTCATTAAACTTTTAATCCTTTGAAGTGGATGCATAGAGATTATTAGGGATTAATAATAAAATTTGCATTATGTTAGAGGTTTTCAGCTGGAGGCGACAATAACACAACTTATTTTTTTAAGGCTAGAAAGGTAACCCGACAAAAATAACGGATAATCTATTTAATAATAAAGAAAGAAGTTTGTGTGTGAGTAAGTGCGTGAGTGTGTCTACGGCGTTCTGAAGAGACCACTGCACGTAGAGCTACAAAATTTGGGGAAACGGTACGTCTATATATGAAGTTTTGCACCTCGAAGCCCGATTTTCGATTTTTTGATTAGATTTTTTTAAATTTAATTTTTTATGCGGATTTTTAGCGATTTTTTATGTTTTGAGGCGATTTTTTCATATAAGTGAGAAGAATATGGTTTCTTTCTTTTAACCCAATATAGTAAATTTTGTTCTCTTTTCAAAAAAGTTTATTCGGAATTCGTGCAGCGATTTTTGAATTTTTAGCGATTTTTTTATGCAATTATAGAATGGCATTTAATGCATTTCCATATCTATACGGAGGTTACCTTAGAGGGACACAGTTCTGTCGCCAAACGCAGCCAAGTTTGTCGCCAACTTGGCGATATCTCTAATATTTTGCCAAATTCCCATAGACTTCCATTGTAAACCAATATGGATTACTTGCTTACAGAAAATGAACAAATTGAAATATTTTAATGCAACAAAAACTAATATTAACCTAAGGGATTATATTAATTATATTTAAGGGAATCCAAGTAAATTAAATTGTGAATAAAAGTAACATGATACAATGCTTAGATTATTGTATTTTATTGATATTTTCGACGAAAGGTTTGCCAGTGGTCATTTTGACGAAAATTATAGTTGATAAATAAATTGAAATGGCTATATCCGTTAGAAAATAATGTAAACAACTCGCAAATTAAAAGAAAATAACTGTTATTTGTTTAATTAAAAAAAAAGAATAAAAAACCTTTTTAATGCGAGATAAAATTTATAAAATGAAAATATTTAATTTAAATATGAAAGGAATGTTTATAAAACTTAAAAAATAAATTAGTATGAAAGAAGCAATTGATACATTATTTGGCGATTTTTCGCTTCGCCAGGTTATTAAAAATGTGCCTGAAAAAACTTAAAGAAATAAAATTTAAGTAACAGTCTTTTAGTCCTTCTTTATTTATTTTATTTAATTTAATTATCATTTTTATATAATTTTCCCATCGTATGTCTTACAGGAGAAAGGCTTTATTTGTGAGTTACATGCTATTTAATTATTACCTTGGTCGCCAAACAATGCAATTTTAAGCCACAAGGGCAGAAGCGTGAAATAAGCCAGGCGAAGGTCGCAATAATTTTTTTAAGTATAGAAGAACATTTCGGAGTAAATATTTATATTCAAATGTAAATTATATAAAAATGAGTTAAAATTATAACTATGTAGTCAAGTATTTAAATTTTAATGTAAAAATGTGCCATATACACGCATATTTTATAATCTTCGATAATCAAGCCACATCCAAATGACATATTTACTATATTATTGAAAGTTTTGTTGGCAGAGATGTCATATACTCTCCATGGTACAAAATGGGCTCCAAAATGGCGTTATTTTGCCTGACATGGTAACTCGGCTATTGTTGTTTATTTATTAATAAGTTGTTTATTTATTTTTATTTTCTATTTTACAGGTATATAAACTGTTTTGTTCTATAGACATTAATTAAACTTTTTATTATTTATTGCTATTTCCTTTTAAAATAATAGAAAATAATTTAAATATATATGTGTAACTGGTATTCAAAAACGATGTTTTCAGCAAATTGGCGTGAAAAAAAAATCGCGCCAAACCCTGTACGTAGCTATGCCTAATAGTTATTTACATTATTGTGATTACTTAGTATCAGGCAACAGATTGAAGAGTATTTGGTATATTTTTAATAAATGGGCTTTGGTGAGTTAGAGAAAATGGCCTTGGCGAGTGAAGTGAATTTTAAGTATATTTACTGGCAAACTATTTACTTTTCATATACATATAAGCATTTTTTTTTCAATATTTATTTTATTTATTTATATAAAGAAGAGCTATTTATCTACTTTTAAATACGAACAGAAATAATTTGTGGTTCTACCTGATTATCCCGAAGACCAAAAAAAATATCGCCAAACTATAAGATTAAATGACAATAATGGGTGATCGTAAATGTCAAATTTACTTGACATTAAACACTTTACACGTGTTTGTTACGTCATCAGGTGATTTTTAATTCGATATTTACGTTTCTTCGCGATCTGCTGCAATTTTTTGACATTCCATTTTTGACCTATAATACTAAAGTAATTTCTACCTTCATTTCAATAAAGTTTATTCGAATTTCGTATAATAATTTTCGAATTTTTCGGGTATTTTGTATGTGATTTTTAGTGTATTTTAGCGATTTTCTACCATTTTTCCACATTAGTGAAAGACGTTGATAGAAGTTGAATCAACTTTCAATCTTCGAGCACAATATATAATTTTTTTTTCTCTTTTCGAAATTTGTGCAGCGATTTAAAATTTTTTCGCGATATCTTATTGTGATTTTCAGAGGTTTTTCGCAATTCGGGCTGGTTTTTTACGTACCCGGGCAACGCCGGGCAAGTTAGCTAGTTAGATATAAAGATACAACTCATGTGCAAGAATATGAGTTTTTCTCGCTTTATCGAAGATGATGAGAGATGAAAATAAAACAGTTTAAGAACGAAACACATTTATGAAAAACTATGTACAGTAGAAGAACACTAATCCACACAGTTTCGTTCCAACTGTTGTGAGAATTTGAGGCTTTTTGCGGTCATGTCTATTCAATCTTTATTTACATTTTTAAAAATTCATATATTAGACAATTTCGATTGTTAATTCTTAAAAATAAATAAATTACACACTTAAAGATATAAGTAAGGTAAAAATTACTAAACTATCGTATACGATTTAATGCAATGGTATTATATGGTATTATACGTGGTTGCTTCACTATCTTGGTCACGACGTTTGCGACAATAAAAAATATGCTTTTGTCCTAAGCTTATAAATATCGGTACTTGTTAGTTATCCCGTCGACCAATTTCACCAAATTATATAAATCGCCAAACCACTCGCCAAATTATACAAATTGACATAATTTTTATTTTAAGTAACGAAAGAACAAATAAATTAGTATAACATTAATAAAAATACAAGTAAAACATCGAAATAAAAATCATTTGATGGCATAAACACGTGTTGTCAAGTGAATGTGACATTTACGATCAACCATTATTGGCATTTAATCTTACAATTTGGCGACAGTAAATTTGGTCGACGGGATAACTAACAAGTATCTAAATATCATCTATTTATATAAAATCCAAGTCTCTGTGTGTCCCTCACTATTCCGGTAGGACCGCCTCATTGAAATGAGTAATTGTTGAAAAATATTAATGCAGGGTTACCACAGTAGCGCCAAATGTTAGCCAACCTGGCGATAGCTGGCTAATTTGGCGAAATTCCCATTTAAAACCATTAATCTTTCATAATGGAGGTCACCGAAATTTAATTTAAACTCCACTCTTTTAAGATATTTCTTTCGAAATCTATGGGTGAGAATTTAAAGTAAATCTTTACATCTTCCTCCCGATGTTACTAATAAAATAAACGCCAATAGACAACGGTGTACTGTGTGAGCTCCCAACTGCGCGATTTTAATGTGCTTTAGGTACTTTTCCAGTGTAGGTGCCTTGGCGAAAAAGTAAATTTGGTAACATATTTTCCGGGAACCTATTCACTGTTTCATTTTATATACACACGCATTTTTTTCGATATTTATACGATTTATTTAACATAAAAAAGCCGTTTCTCTAATTTTATACAGAAACAGATGTAATTTGTACATAAAAACATCCATAATCTATTTATATAAAATCCAAGTCTCTGTGTGTCCCTCACTATTCCGGTAGGACCGCCTCATTGAAATGAGTAATTGTTGAAAAATATTAATGCAGGGTTACCACAGTAGCGCCAAATGTTAGCCAACCTGGCGATAGCTGGCTAATTTGGCGAAATTCCCATTTAAAACCATTAACTTTCATAATGGAGGTCACCGAAATTTAATTTAAACTCCACTCTTTTAAGATATTTTTTTCGAAATCTATGGGTGAGAATTTAAAGTAAATCTTTACATCTTCCTCCCGATGATACTAATAAAATAAACGCCAATAGACAACGGTGTACTGTGTGAGCTCCCAACTGCGCGATTTTAATGTGCTTTAGGTAATTTTCCAGTATAGGTGCCTTGGCGAAAAAGTAAATTTGGTAACATATTTTCCGGGAACCTATTCACTGTTTCATTTTATATACACACGCATTTTTTTCGATATTTATACGATTTATTTAACATAAAAAAGCCGTTTCTCTAATTTTATACAGAAACAGATGTAATTTGTACATAAAAACATCCATAATATACATATAAAATAAACAAAAACGCTCATCAAATTTGTTTTCATACGTGTTTATATGATTTGACAACAAATCTCGATATTTTTCCGTTATACGGACACCATGCCAAAATGTATGCTAATACGCCAATTATTTCAAAATGCTAAAAGATATTTGTAATTTTATGCCAGCAGTTTAATATGAGTTTTATTTTATTGCTTTATTTTATAGCAGTTATTTGTTCGTTTATTTTAAGTATATATTTGTGATTTGATGAAATAGTTCGTAAAAGTCTGGAATTTTCAAATGTTATATTTTTTAAATGCTCACTTTAGTATCGACAATGGTTTTTCTTTTATTTTTCAAATGCTTCAATTCACGATTTTGCGCCAACTATTACGCTTGGCGACAATGGTGTCCGCTTAACGGAAAAGTACCCAAATCTCACTTTCTGATGCCCAAATTACACCAAGCTTTTTTTTAAAAAATGCCAAAGCCCCTACAGTGGAAAAGTACCAAACTGTCTATTATTTTGCGCTATACGCGTTATAGTGTACTATATGCAAGGGGAGTGGAGCGAAGAGTTTAAACATTAAATATTAAAGTTTCGGCACAGATGTCATATACGCGCCCCATATTGGCGCGATTTTTTTCTGACGCCAATGTCATATACACAACGGGTACTTAACTGGCACCAAAGTGTCGTAATTTTGCTTGATATGGTAATCCGGATGTTGTTGTTTATTCAGTTGATGTTTTCGCCAAATTGGCGTCGGAAAAAAATCGCGCCAATATATCATAACGTATATGACAACTGTGCCAAAGTTTCTATAAAGCAGTAAAAGACTAAAAAATTAAGAATAAAATAAATGCAAAATAAGACTGAAGAAGAAAGAAAAATCATGCGTTAAGCATAGAATATGAAACACTTTTCAACACATCCTAAATGCTTTAACAAAACTTCGTTATTTAGGGAAATAAGGTAACTAAGATAACGTTACTTCTTTGATATCCCGTCGACCAATTTCGCGAAATTATATAAATCGCCAAATCAATAGTAAAACATTAATAAAAATACAAATAAAACGTCGAATTAATGGTTTTATTGGCCATTATTGGCATTTAATTAATTAATTAATGGCAACCATTATTGCCAATTAATCTTACAATTTGGCGCCAGTAATTTGGTCGACGGGATAACTAAGAAGTACCAAGATAACTAAGTAAACATTTTATAAAACGCATAAAAATAATTAAAAATTGATTTCAGCAGTTACCGTCCATAGCCAATAGTATCGTTATTACATGCCACTTTTTAGCTAAAATTTAATTTAAACTACTCTTAAAACTACTGAAATCACATTTCCAGATATTATCATACATAGACGGTTATGTATCCAATTCTTTGCGTGACCATGTATATCATTTTATCTATATTCTACAAACATTTCTTAGGAAACTAAATGCAGTTCAGCGTAAAAATGCATTACTCCTTTAAAAACCACCTTTAAGCAATTTACTCTCATACTCAGTAACCCTTACGAATTCTTTTGTGTAGCCCTGCATATGAACTGTAGCATTTATACACACAGTATAGTATGCATAAATGTAGTGAAACATAAAAGCGCATATCATAATTAAAAATGCATTTCTAGCAATCATTGCTTATGTACAATACTTCGGAGAAAAGTTTCTTGGCGAGAAAGAAGTTTGCCAACGTATTTTCTGGCAATTTATTTACTGCTTCATACTCACAAGCAATTTTTTCCATCTGTATACAATTTGGCACAGATGTCATATACTGGCGCGATTTTTTTCCGACGCCAATTTGGCGAAAACATCAACAGCATAAACAACATTCGGGTTACCATTACTAGCAAAATAACGACACTTTGGCGCCAGTTAAGTACCCGGTGCGTATATGGCATCAGCGTCAAAAAAAAATCACGCCAATATGGGCGTATATGACATCTGTGCCGACAATTTAATATAAAAAAAGCTATTTACCCATTTTTATAAAGAAACAGAAGTAATTTTTGCACAGATGTGATATACGCATGGGGTTTGGCGTGATTTTTCTACGACGCCAATTTGGCAGAAATCTCGCTTTCGAATACCAGTTACTTATATATTTTTCAATTATTTGCTATCATTTTGAAAAGGAAATAACTATAAATAAATAAAAGTTTGAATAATAACTATAGAACAAAGCAGTTTATATAATTAAAAAACAGAAAATGAAAGTAAATAAACAATTTATTAATAAATAAAAAACAATAGCCGGGTTACCATAGCAGGTAAAATAACACCATTTTGGCGCCAGTTAGGTATCCCGATTCATATCTGAAATCTGTACCGTAATTTGAACATAAAAAAATGATATATATTTAGAAACGATTTTTTTATGCATATATAAACAAAGATAAAAGTTCATTAGATTTGTTTTCATAGCTGTTTATATATTTTCGCAACATATCTCACTTTCTGATGCCGAATCGCGCCAAGCTTTTTTTAAAAATGCGCTATAATGGAAAAGTACTTAAATAAATAATTAACAGAAATAACAAATTATACAAACTAAAACTTTTGGTACAGATGTCATATTCGCCCCATATTGGCGCGATTTTTTTTCTGTCGCAAATTTCATATAGGCAACAGGTACTTAACTTGCGCCAAAGTGTCGTTATTTTGCTTGATGTGGTAACTCTGATTATGTTGTTTATGCTGTTGATGTTTTCGCCAAATTGGCAACCGAAAAAAATCGCGCCAATATGGGGCGAATACGACATCTGTTCCAAACTTTTTATTTCGAGATCAAAGCATTGTTTTTAATTTCGATTAAAAATACATATATCCTTGGATAACTTCAATTGAAATTAGTTTCACAGCTTAATATCTCATTCCATAAACCTAAACAAACACAAGTGATTCATTCATCATGAAACGTCAAAAATATTAAATCATTGAGGTAATCATTCACAAAGTAAGTTCTCCAACAATCAATGGGCAATATTCTAATGACGTCATAGTAGGTAAAATGGTGGCGGTATCGTTTGTTTAGGGTTTGTAATCACAAAGATTTAATTTTGCAATGTCTCTTAGTTACATTATTTTATTGTCATATTTATGAGCTCAGAACAAAAGCCTATTTTTTCATTATTTAGTTATTAAAGACGGAAAAAAATCATAAATGCATGATTTGAAAATTTTAAATAATTTTCTTTCTTAATACTAAAAAATAACATCGGGAAGTAACAGCGGGTTTAAGTTAAATAAGTTTAACTGTTTAATTCTGTTGTAATATTCAAAATAACTGTATTTGTTAGATTTCAGTACTCAACATCAGGGCCCGATTAAACTTTGAAGTTAGAGGAATTACAATGTCATTTCAGGACCTTTCTTTTGGAGAAGCTTTTTTATATACATATATACATGGAAAATCTTCAGTGTTAGAAATATTATTCCTAGGACTGACATAACACGAGAACGGCCTGCAATTTTACACGAGTTTTTGAAAGCTACTTTATATCAGAAATTTTACTAAAAACTGGTTATTTTTTTGTTATAGCGGCCCACACTATTGGGATTATGACAAGTTGCAGCCAATTTCGCCAACGTCGTAACCAAGATCGTGAAGCACACACATATAATACTATATAATACCATTTCATGAAATCGTATACGATAATTTAATAGTTTTTAACCTTACTTCAAGTGTGTTATTTATTTATTTTTAAGACTCAACAATCTAAATTGTCCAATATATGAATTTTAAAAAAATGTAAACAAAGATTGAATAGACATGACCGCAAAAAGCCTCAAATCTGCATAACACTTGGAACCAAACTGTGCAGATTACTGTACACAGTTTTTCATAAATGTGTTTCGTTCTTAAAGTGTGTTATTTTCATGTATCACTGCGGAACAATCGAAAAAACTCATATTCTTGCACATGAGTTGTATATATCTTTATATCTAAATTTCCGTCATTTTTGACGGGCTACCTTTCTAGTATAACAATAAAGTAATGTAACTAAGAGAAATTGCTAAATAAAATCTTTGTGAATTCAAACCATAAACAAATGATAACGCCACCATTTTATCTATTTTGACGTCATAAGAATATTGTCCATTGATTGTTGGAGAACTTACTTTGTGAATGATTACTTCAATGGTTTAGTATTTTTTACCGTTCATGATGAATGAATCTCTTGTGTTTGTTTATGTTTATGGAATAAGATATTAAGCTGTCAACCTAATTGCAACTGAAATTATCCTAGAATATATGTATTTTTAATGAAAATTAAAAACAATGCTTTGATTTTGAAATAAAATGTTTTAGTTATATAATTGATTATTTCTATTAATTATTTATTTAGGTAGTTTTCCATTATTTGGCGCAATTCGGGCTTCAGAAAGTGGCCAAAATATATAAACAGCGATGAAAACAAACCTGGTGAAATTTTTTGGGTAATTCGCAATATACTCTCCTTCGCCAATCTCCTTCGATAACGGCGCCAATATGGCAACCTTGGTGTATCGGCTGCTCTTCTGACGTCACCAAATATGGCAACCCTAAGATTTCTCTTGAGAGAGTTTGGAGGAGAGTTTATGGTTTAAACTCCTTTTTTTGTAAGCTGCTTTCTAATTGGACACTTATTTTTTTGTAAAAGGCTTTCCTATTGGACAAAGAAGAAAATCAGAGAAAATTTTGAATTTGTTTGGAAAAACGTTATTGAATTGATACTGCTGCAATGGATTTTGTGTCGACAATTTCTGTGTGTTGCAGTTGCGTATTTTTATTATTTGTTTTCTCAGTCTCGTATATTTTGAAGCAAGTACCTATCTGGATAAATGCTTGACAGGTGAGAATAAATATTTGATCAGTTATTTTTCTTTTAATTTTACCTGTATTTTTGAGCGTTGCTTGTATTATGTACGAAAGAGAAGCTGATTGTTTCAATCTGTGAAGTCTGAGTGATACTTTTGAATGACATCCTAGAGCACAAGGCCAAATTATGAATAAAAAAAACGGGGGGCTCAGGGGGGCGGCAGCCCCCTGATTAAAAAAAACCCTTCTAATAATAAAAAAACCACAACATTGTTTTGCTCCCCTTACTGTTAACAAGCGTTCTCTTTTAACACTTTGGGTAAATGAAAATTTTGTTTTTTGGTATATTTGATAAAATGTATTTTAAAATATATGAATTTTTAAAAAATGTATTTCGAAATAATTTGAAATTTTATATATTTTTTATTTTTACTCAAAAATACAGGTTAAAATAAGAGAAAAATAACTGATCGAATACCTACCTATTCTCACATTTTAAGCATTTGTCTAGATAGATACTTGTTTCAAAATATACGATAAGAGAAAACAAATTGTTGGGTGGTTTTCTCTTCTTCTAATTACACTCCACTTTTAATTTACTCAATTAACTGTCACTAATGATATTAGCCTGACCTTAAATTTTTAAACAAGGTGTGAACAGTTTACCAACACCTGGATGTTGTTACAAAAAGAGGAAAAATAAAAATAAGCAATATGCTTAGAAAGATACTAATTTGATTTTAAAAAAACTCTTAGAATAATTACCAATAATAAAAAAAAAACAACGAGGAAATGCATAAACTAACTTAAAGTAAATCAAAAAATTACTATTAGAAATGTGAAATTAAACCTTAATTATTTAACAGTAACAACATCCTCAACCATTCACAACTTATGAAGAGAAAACTACCAACACTTCTGAATTTGAGAATACAATGCATTCACAATAAAATAAGAAAAGCTAAATTGATTACCACAGAACTTCACAACCGAAAGGCAAACTCTTGAGTCCGCATTATATCAAATAATATGTTTTGATAATTTAAAAGGATTTAATATCAAGATGGTGATTGCACTTATACTCTCAAATCCAGGGGCCACATAATCGTATAGTAGATCATTAGCATTGAAAATCATTAAATCTAACTGGTGTTTTACACTGCAAACAAAATTACTTCTTGAATTCTTTTCCTTTTTTTTTTATATTTTAGGAGTTGCCCTGAACATTCTAGCAATTATATCAATTTCAGTTTTTTTTTTTTTTTAATTTAATGAACAATACATACTCTTTTCAGAAATTAATTACTTATATATAATACTTTACTTTTTTTTTACTGAGGGAACATATGTGCGACTGAATTTCCGTCTAAAATGGATCTTGTTACCATATTACCTAACTCCTTAATTTAAAGACACAAGAACCAGCATAAGTATAACCAGAAAAGTAAGTTAATAAGAGGGGTAACACACATTAAAATTAATCCACATAACACTCATACAATGAAAGGGAAATGCATAGTAAGTATAAAAGCCATTAATCAAAAAAAAAGGTAACAAAACCCTCAATTCATTTCGCACAGTATTCCTCCTTTAATACTTAATCTTACTACTGATACAGAGTTAAAAGATCTTAAGATTCTTTAGTATTTATTTCATTTACTAATGAGATTAAAACCTTTTCTTTTTTTTATTTTAGAGATTAATTTAGTTGAAAGAGAAGTGAGCAAAGCAGAGCAATATATTTGACATCATTTTATTAAACTTCAGATCTTATTCAGAATTTAATATTATTTTTGCCAATATTTTGCAGTGAAATTTCAGTATAAAAAAATCAATTAGATACATGACAGGGTTTAACTCAAAATAGTTTTTAATTTAAAAGACTCGTTTAACTATTATCATATTGCAGAAAATTTTCAATACAACAAAAACGCAATTAAATATTTAGCAAAGAATATCTCAAAATAGTTTTAACTTTAAAATAGCCATTTTAACACAACAAATTGCGAGGGTATTTCGATTCCTTCTAATACTTTTGACATAAATAAATATGTAAGAGATAATCAAAACAGCACAGAAAATTCTACTTACATTAAAGGCAATTCAAGAGAAGGTGTAGGCTATAACATCATTTTACTCTTCTTTATTTTTTTTTAATCTATTTGGCAGTCCTTCTAATAGGGTGGAGATAAGGTCGATCGGTGTATACTTTTCTTTAGACGAATGGATGTTGGTGTTCTCCCATTGAAGCTATTTTTGTCCATATTAACTCTTTCTTTAAACCCAGGGTAACCACGGATATCACAGACAGTTCATAAAAGAAAAAAAAACGTTCAAGGGATCACCTATCAACTTTCAGTGAAGATGCACTAAATCATCATTTCCTCGACGATTTCATTACACACACAAATCCAATTTCTATGCTGCGAATCTCTTCAGACGTACCTGAATTCTGAAATCAAGGCGATGATAAGCACATGCTGATTGTGTTTCGTTAATTTCGGAGAATGCCCATAGGTTTTTTTTTTTCTCTTAGTTTCTTAAGACAACATGAGCTTCTAAATCTTCAATGTTAAAGAATCTTGTTCCAACGGTGTGAGTGGGATCAATCATGGTTGCTGCTGTACCCACGCTTGGTAAAAAAAAAAATTCTTTAAAGATAGCAGGACCATCTGACACGTCCGTTTTCTTGAGAGACTATCTTCTTCTCTCCTCGTTTTAACAAATTCGAAAACATAGTCTGACCACTGGTCAGGGGGAGGGCTAAAAGAGAGCCTCCTTTCCCCCTACCCCCAGTCACTAAGAGAAAAATATCACATCTTTTTTGTCCGAAAACTCCTGCCTTAACTAACTTATTCCCCGTATCGTGTAATAAAATTTCACACGTGCACTCTTACTTGCTGACGTCAGACGCTCCTATTCGCTAACCTGGTAGGGTTCAACCACTTATGTAAAAGGGGGTGTAATCCGCTTTCCACCTTATACACTTTTTCTAATGGGCCACCCATCTTTAAATGCCAAGCAAACTATCTTTTCTCACGGCAGTATCCCATAAAAATTTCCAAAATTGCCTGTATGACAATAACTTTTAAAAGGAGGGTTATAAAATTGCACCAAGCATTTTACTTAAAAGGCTCATAAAATTTTATATATATGGTCGGCCACCCAAGCAGGCTTTTAGGCTGTGATAACGAACGTAGTAAAAGAAGTGTATGAAATTCACATGGAAAACACGTTTTTACTGCATCCTATGTGACATTACAAAGGCAGACTGAGGGGGTTTTGATTTTACGAGCTGGCGTTGCTATGGTAACACCGCTCTATAGTGGGGGAAATACTTGACCGTTTCCAACAGCTGCCCAAATCCAAGGTTAAGCGAGGAGTTTCGCATTTTTCTTGGAAGAAAAGGGAAGGGACATCTTGCTTGTGTTTACGTTCTCAGATAAAAGATTACACGTACCCTAGTATTTGTTTCCACTGAAATAATACGTATTTTTCTAGATCTGAAACTGAGAAAAAGGAATTCTCTGGCATTAAGTAATATTCTTAAACTATGAAAATTTTGTCTGACATTTTTCTTTGAAAAAGGGGGGATATAATTGAAGAAAATTAATAATTTTAAGATGAAAGCATACAATGTTATATATATATATAAAGAGGGGGGATTTTAATAACACCAGAATTTGTCAAAATAAGGATATTATTAAATATTCTACAACATGGCTCCCCTATCTTGAAGAAAAAAACAAAAAAAAATTTCTAAAACACATTTTTTTTTTTTTGGAAAGGTAAACGAAAACTAAACTCCCAGCGGAGAACTCAATTTTTCCACTCAAAGTAAGTTAACTAAGGATATTAAATTAAAAATTGGGAGAAGCGAAAATATTAGTATGTCCATTGCAATGCTGGGGTATCATCGACATGAGCACTTGATACTCGAACAAATCAAACAGCGACTCGAAGAGTCTCGAAGCACTACCTACCTGACACACCACTCTGCACAGTCCGGAATGTGCAATATGAGCTGCTTACAACGAATCGATTACCTGAATACTTCCTTAACAGACAGGAACTTTAAGTTGAATAAACCAAAAAAAAAGTTAAATATTAAGCCATAAAAGTAATCCACAGCCAGCTGAATCCCAATCCCAGCCGTCACACTAGCACAAAGTTATCTGCACAACATAATATTTATCTATAATTTTACCTATTTATACTTTTGACCTAAACATGTAGACAGTGAACTCTCATTTTAGTACTACTAGTACTCTTACTGAATGAACACCACACCTGACCATACATGCCCATTACATCTGCAATTGAGCCTAAAAAAATTCTAAAATAGAGAAATTTAAATTAATGTGGAGGAATAAATATATGAAGGACTGCCAACCGGTACTTACACATATGCATAAACATCAATTAGACACAGGCTGGAGATGCAGATGCATACACATAAGAAAAAAAATCAAATCTTTTGCAAAACACATAACAGTATCTGATTCATAACTTAAAAAAAGATCATTGAAACTAACTTACAGCATTAACATGATATTATATACATACATATGTTTAAATAGAAAAGCATCAATAACATTACAGGGTGTGTAAAATTTGTACTGTGAAAAAAAAATTTTGTAACCCCTATCGTGAAAAAGTTCATTGTCCAAAGGGTGGGGTTTTAACTTGAAATTTACAAATGCACTTACACACCATTTGTGCAAACAGTGTATGTCTGCAGTTCTGTACTACTAGGAATACACTACCCATAGCTTAGAAAAATTTAGAAAAAGGCAAAAATAAACTACACAAACAATGCAAGGATGGTGATGTATTGTCTACAATCATCCAATAAACATGCCTACCAAATTTAATCAAAGAAGAAAAAAAAATTAACAGGAAAGAATAATAATAATAATAAAATAAATAAGGAGAATTTATACATTTACTCATATTTACAGCTAAAGAAAATAAAACATGTAAAGCATAAAGAACATGAGCGTGTGCTAGTATGGCAGTAGATAAGTCACATCAAAAACACAGAGAAGTATAAACATAATACCATACCGAAAATTTTGCAAAATACCCCAAAATTTATTTATTTCAGAGAGGAAAAAAAAGGATATCTATGTCAAAGATATTGGATACACAATACAAAATACACTTAACTAAACGTAAGTAGACATTTAAACATATCGCTTCAGTTGCAGCACCTAATTTTCGAAATACACCTGAAAATTTCAAACTCCCCAAAATTAGCTTAAATTTTGGCTAAAATTGGCTAAAAACTTTTTAGAAAACTGGTGCGGAACGGCATGCAGGCCATAATATAACACAAAACATGAGAATTTTTCCAAACAGGCCATATAAAGCTCCAAAAACTGCTACTAATATTTACGGACGACAAATCAAAACAAACCCATTTTGAAGCTTCAACATTTTCGATATTGAGTTTTAAATTAAATACATTTACCTAAATACAGATTAAAACACATATAAATACAAATTAATTAAAATATATGTACAGAAAACATTAAAAAAAAACAAATAAAATCGTTACTCCCTATAATCTGGTCGAACACTTCTATCCCGAAACGAATATTCGGTTCGTGTAGTCGACCTGGATCGACTGACGCGTTTCGATGTCGCGACAGTTCGTATCGAATCACCCGACGTCCCTGCATTGTTGCTATCTGGATGATCAATTTCGTCCCTGACCCTTGCAGCAACGCTAGATGCATCTGGTGAGCAACCTAAACATTCCCCTCCCGGTGCAATCTCTGGTTGCGATTCTATTCCTCCCGGAGCTTCCTGCGGTTGCGGGGAAAGAGCAACAATTTCCGTTGGATCCCTACGTGCGTCATCGGGAGTACTGCCTCTATTTTTATTAGTTTCGATTTGCCTGGTGCTTTCACTTACATTACGTTGCATTACAGGGGGCGGTACCCATGCATAGCATCTCCTACGTCTACTAGTGCGGGGGTGGGTTGCTCGCTCGCTACTCTGAATCGGTTCTGTTTCATCGATGGGCGGACTGTGAATCGAATCCCCATTAGTCGTTTGTTGTTGTTGTGGATTGTTTTGGTCTGCAATCGTTCTGTTTTTGAATAAAGTGAGCCTGTCAATATGCACAACTTGAGTATTTTTCGGGTTAGCAACTAGCGCGATTTTAAAATTAACATCATTTAACTGCTCTATTATAGTGAAAGGACCATTATTTAACTTACTTAATTTTTTTGTATGACCTGGCTCAATTTTAGGTGTGTAAAGCCACACAAGATCACCCACTTTTAAATTTTTACAAACTGCTGTTTTCTCTCTGTACTTTTCTTGCTTCTCAGCTACTGAAATAAGATTGTTGTGAACTTCAGCATACACTTTTTGAAGGGCGGGGATTATGAGTTCACAAAAAGATGGTGCATCGTTGTAATTGATTCTAGGTGGTTGTGAAAATAGACTATAGGGAAGGTTTAGGTTTCTTCCATACATTACGGCTGCCGGAGTAAGTTTTGTTGAAGAGTGTACAGCAGTACGCATTGCAAGAAGGGCAAATTTGAGCTTAGTATCCCAGTCAGATTGATTTTCATTCACAATATGAGAGAGTGCATTTTTTAATGTACGATTTTGGCGTTCGATCTGGCCATTGCTAGAAGCATGATAGGAAGTTGTTCTGATATGCTTTATGCCAAACATATTGTACACATGTTCAATTGCTTCTGATATTAAGTTTTTACCATTATCTGTTGTAATATAACACGGTGCTCCATATCGCGATATGAAATCAGCCAAAGTGTCTGCTATCACATCAGATGTGACCGAACTGACAGCATATGCTTCTGGCCACTTTGTAAACGAGTCAATGTAGGTAATTATATACTTATTTCCAGAAAAGGTCAGTGGCAAGACTCCAATTATATCTAAGTGTACTTTATTAAGAGGGAATTGGGGGGTGGGAAGACGTTGCAGTGGTGCAAGATGGTTTGCCTTATGGGCTCTTTTTTCTTGGCAGCTAATACATGATTCCACTAGGTGCTTGACATCTGACGACATCCCCGGCCAGTAAAAATGCTCACGGATGCGGTCAATCGTTTTTTGGAACCCCTGATGACAGGCAGCTAGAGAGTCATGTGTTAGAGTGAATACTTGTAAAATTAATGCTTTAGGAACAACTAATTTGATAGGATTATTTACAATTAAAGAATCTCTCGTATCTTCACATACTAGGATATCATCTCTAAAAAAAAACTTCATGTATTTAGGTGAAATTTCCAAACCTTGCTCTAATTTCTTTACAATCTCACAACCAGGGACCCGGAGCTGGAGCTGGAGCCCGGAGCCGGAGCGCTCCGGAGCTGTGTTTTTCCTGGAGCTGGAGCTCTAAATTTTCCCCAGCTCCAGGGCTCCTTTAGTTTTTAATATTCTTTTAAATCTTTTTTTTTCAGTCTTTTAAATTTCTAGGCTTAAAATATTTTAATTACATCATTATTCAGTATTTTAATTATATCATTTTTTAGGTTTTTATTATTATTATTATTAGGGAAGGAAAACTTCTAAAAAAATGGCAACACTACTTTACTTCTACTTTCTGCTTGAACTAAGTGACAACACTATTTGAAAACAAATATGGCCGCCTCTTGTTTACATGTGTAGTCGTACAATTTTGGCTGTTTGAAAAGTGTAGAAGAAATTTAAGAGTTTTGTGTTTAAAATTCTACCAAACTTTCTATTTTAAAAGCAAAAGCTAAAAGATGTCATATTTTCTGAACAAGCATTTCAAGTTTGATGACAAGAAAAATGCATTTTGTCAGATCTTTAATGAAAATAGAAATTATTTGTGAGCAAAAAATTAAACGTGTAAATTAAAATCTGCAACTTAAAAGCGCGAAGTTGGAGCCGGAGCTGGAGCTACACTACTTTACTTCTACTTTCTGCTTGAACTAAGTGACAACACTATTTGAAAACAAATATGGCCGCCTCTTGTTTACGTGTGTAGTCGTACAATTTTGGCTGTTTGAAAAGTGTAGAAGAAATTTAAGAGTTTTGTGTTTAAAATTCTACCAAACTTTCTATTTTAAAAGCAAAAGCTAAAAGATGTCATATTTTCTGAACAAGCATTTCAAGTTTGATGACAAGAAAAATGCATTTTGTCAGATCTTTAATGAAAATAGAAAGTATTTGTGAGCAAAAAATTAAACATGTAAATTAAAATCTGCAACTTAAAAGCGCGAAGTCGGAGCCGAGTTGGAGCCGGAGCCGGAGCTGGAGCCAAGGTATTTTCTCTAGGAGCGGAGCTGGAGCTGGAGCATCAAAAATTGTTCGGCTCCGGGTCACTGCTCACAACACTTCTTGTCCGCTTTTTGGCATTCACTAATTTTTTCTATAAGGTTGGAGTATGGTTCAAAGGATGTCTCTTTAGCAACTTGAATATTGAAATTGCAGCTGACTGCACATGTAGGCTCGTCTACCTTAACAAAACGGGATAAAAAGTCTGCCACACTATTACATTTACCACGGACATAACTTATAGTAAAGTTATAGTCTGATAGAGTACAAATCCATTTTGCCATACGTGACGTCGGGTCTTGAATCTTTAACATGAAAGTTAGTGGTGCATGATCTGTATAAATGGTGAAATGAGTGTTGGCAAGGTAGCATTTAAAATGGGCAGTGGCCCAGACAAGAGC
Organism: Maratus speciosus; assembly: GCA_963932465.1. NCBI lineage: Eukaryota > Metazoa > Arthropoda > Arachnida > Araneae > Salticidae > Maratus > Maratus speciosus. The sequence continues at coordinate 268,585,711 of OZ010786.1, forward strand.
ATGAAGCTCCCTCTCAGTGGCCGAATATCTTACCTCAGCATCTTTGAGTCTCCTGCTAGCAAAGGCAACAGGGTGTATCATCTTGTTCTCGTCAAGTTGTGAAAGGACTGCCCCTAGAGATTCACTACTTGCATCTGTATATATAATGAATTCTTTGTTAAAATCTGGCAAGGTGAGACATGGTTTTGAGATAAGCGCTTGCTTAAGATCCTCAAATTCCTTTTGGGCTGCCTCATTCCAGACAAAAGGCCCAGTTTCTTTAGTTAAATCTATTAAATTAATTGCTCTTTTAGTAAAATCTGGGATAAAACGCCTGTAAAAAGAAAGTGTGCCGATAAAAGATCTGACACCTTTACGAGTAGTAGGAGGTTGCAATTTTTCAATAATTTCAATATTTTTATTAATGGGAGACACTTTGCCACTATGAATTTCAAAACCAAGATATTGAATTTTATCTGTTAAAAATTTACATTTGCTAGGTTTAAGTTTCAGTTTGTGTTGGCGAAGCCTTTCAAATACAAGATTGAGTTTCTTGATGTGAGACTCAATGTCTTTCGACGAGACCACTATATCATCAATGTAGACCAAAATACCCAAGTTTCCTAGGTCCCCAAAAATGGCATTCATAAGTCTTTGGAACGAATTACCAGAATTCGCCAAACCGAAGCAGTTGCGGGACCACTCAAATAATCCTTTATGTGTTATAATGGCTGTCTTATGCTTGTCCTCAGGTCTAATAACTTGTTGAAAAAACCCACTCGTGAGATCAAGAGTTGAAAAATATTTAACACCTGACAAAGAATCTACAGAGTCTGTGATATTAGGAATAGGGTACGCATCTTTTACCAAATTTTTGTTAAGCTTTCGAAAATCGACAGCTAGGCGATAACTACCATCTGTTTTTTCCACTAAGATGACAGGAGAGGAATATTCTGACATTGAAGGTGACAAAATATTAGCTTCTAACAAAATATTCAATTGATCCTCCATTTCCTGGCGCAGTTTGTAGGGAACTCTATAAGCTTTGCAGCGAACCGGTTTGTCAGAAGTTAAGTTTATAGTATGGGGAATTGTGCTACATCCGGGTAAATCGAGTACAGAGGCTGCAAACACATCTTTATTTTTATCAAGGAATACTTGCATTTGAGTTTTTAAAGGAGGTGTTAAGTGATCCAAATTAATTTCTGAACTCCACTTTAAATCAGCGTGATCAAAATCTGCTATTGGGGTGTCAAAATTTACATTACAGGTTAAGTTACATTTATTTGGAGTTGAATTACATTTACTTGAAGTTAAATTACATTCATCATGAGTTAAATTTAAGTTATGTGTACATTTAAGAATTTTAGCTACAAACGTTCCTTTATTTAAGTGAATCATATTGTCTGAAAAATTAGCAAAAGATAAAAATAAACCATGCTCTTGTGTGCAAATGGTTCTGGAAATAAGGAGGCCTTGATGCAAACTCCTAGCAAGGGGTTCTAACATTATAGGATCATTTACGCTTACATTTAATTCTTTACTACACTTAACATTTGTCAAAATTTTAGTTTGGGGAGGGATTGTTATTTTATCACATAATGCGGCTATACCTATGATGGTTTTGTCATTACTCTCATTTTCATTAACTTTATTTTCACTTTCACTATTCTCATTGTCACCACTTAAATCTTCCTCAATATCAGCAATTTGCACCGCATCAGGTTTCTTTTTATCTACTCCTTGCTGTATCCTACCTGTGTCTTGCGAAATAAGGTTTACTTGGTGAACATGAGTAGTTTGTGGTATATTGTGGTTATCTATGGTACTCTCAACTTCCTCGGTGATTTTCTCCCTTTGCAAGTCACTATTACTTTCATTTAGTAACTTCTTTTGCCCTCTATTACCTAATTCTTCCTTCTCATTACTTATGGTACCCTGAACTGCCTCTATACCACTACTACAGGCTACCTTTTGTTCACTATTAGCTTTGTTTACACTTTTGCACTGGTAGTTCTCACAAGTAAATTTCCCACAATTTGTACACATTTTTGCTATATTACATTTACATTTACAATTACATTTACTTGAATTATTTACAGCATTATTTACAAAGTTTTGACACAATTTGGTACTATTCTGACACTTTTCTACATCCTAGGTTACTGTGCTAATACTATGGCAACCTGAATTTCCCTCAACTTTGGAATGATCCTGGTCTTCAGTTGTTTGTTTACCTTGTGTTTGTTCAGAGCTTTTAAGACTGACAGTATTATTTGAACAATCAATGGTAACTCTGTACTTTTTTAAAAAAGGCATTCCTAAAATGGCAGAAAATTCATCCGCCAGTTTCCCTGGGACAACAAAAAATTTAGCACTGCACAGAATATCATTAATTTTAAACGTTGCTACCACACATTGATTTAGATTCATTTTCTCGCCAGTTACAGTCACAATGGGTGTGCAACATTCCTCTACGTTACTCTCCAAAAAAAATTTAGCATAGCACTACTCAAAAGATTTATCGCAGATCCAGAATCGCATAATGCAGTGATAGTTTTATTATTTACAATCATACTCGTCACTGGGAGACTGTACACTTGTGGGGAAAAAACACTATATACTGGGGTGGAGTCGTTCGGCTTCTGGGGGATCAGTCCGACCATTTCAGATCCAGCCTTATTTAGTTTAAAGGTACTTTAGGAGCACCCTGTGTATTGCTGTCACTACTAGGTTGATTTACATTTACATTATTCGTTTGATCCCTATTACTATTCCCTTGATTATCAGTATCCCTATTGCTATAATCATTCCTATCCCTATCACTATAATCATTTCTGCCCCTATTGTTATTACCACTTCTACCCCTAGTTCCCCTATAGTTAAAGTCCTGTCTATCTCTACCATTATAATTATAATCATTTCTGTCTCTATTTTCCCTAAAATAAGTATTATCAGGCTGGCCAGGATACCCTCGATAATTGTTGCCATAGCCCCCACGGCCCCTATAGTTACTAAACCTGCCCCTACCATAATTGTTTTGATACCTAGCTTGCGGGCAATCTCGTGCAAAGTGGCCTATCTCAGAACAGATGTAACACGAAAAATTACGCATATTTGTTCTTTCCTGGCTCTGCACCTCGCTCCGTTTATCATTACTTTGCACCAAACTTTCGATTTTCGCTGTGAGTAATTCTACTTGTTCCCTTAGTTTATTTATTTCCTGCTGTGACTGTTTCGATTCGCTTTTTGGGTGCACAGCGGCACACGCTACACTTTGTTGTACACACTGAGGTGTAAAAGGGGTACTAACGTCATTTTGCAGATTGTAGAAAGGGTTTACACTAACACTCCTACATGCTTTTTCTTCTAAAAGCGCAACTCTGAGGATTTCTTCGGGTGTCTGTGGATTTTTTGTGATAACCCCCCTCCTAATTTCAGGGGAAAGGTTACCAAGGAGCATCGAGTGCAAAATAGCATTCCTATTTTTTTCTACTACATCACCCTGCAGCCCATCAATATCCAACGCTTTAAGCGACATATCATATGCCCTATCATAGAAATCCTGCACAGACATATGGGGTGTTTGCTTGAAACTGAAAAAATTCGAGAGTGCTACATCCGGAGTGATATGGTGGGTATATCTTTCCTTAAAAATTTTTATAATATCATCTACTGTTTTTCCCTTATTAAGCTTATATAATCTAGCTGCTCCCCCATTTACTCTACTAAACAAAGCAAACTTTTTTTCTTCCTCTTCCCATTTGAAAAAATTAGCCAAACTGTCAAATTTTTCAAAGCATTCATTGAAGGGCACTGAATTTGCCTCACCGCTAAAAGGTGGAATGGAGGAAATATTTTCCATAAGTGCATTCTTCTTTTGGACCAGTGCCAAATTTTTGATGTGCTCGTCAGTAGCCATAATTAGTACAAGAAAATTTCAAGAGGGGTGTAACTATTCACAGAAAAGTAAATTCATAAAAATAAATACCAAGAAAACTCTTAAAATTACACCAGTATGGAAAAAAATATCCACAGCAATCCTTAATCAGTAGTACAGAACCACACACTTACCTTTCACATGTTTATATAAAAATGCAACAAAATTTTAAAAACAACAAACCAGGACTAAATGTCACGGTACCATTCTTGTTGGGTGGTTTTCTCTTCTTCTAATTACACTCCACTTTTAATTTACTCAATTAACTGTCACTAATTATATTAGCCTGACCTTAAATTTTTAAACAAGGTGTGAACAGTTTACCAACACCTGGATGTTGTTACAAAAAGAGGAAAAATAAAAATAAGCAATATGCTTAGAAAGATACTAATTTGATTTTAAAAAAACTCTTAGAATAATTACCAATAAAAAAAAAAACAACGAGGAAATGCATAAACTAACTTAAAGTAAATCAAAAAATTACTATTAGAAATGTGAAATTAAACCTTAATTATTTAACAGTAACAACATCCTCAACCATTCACAACTTATGAAGAGAAAACTACCAACACTTCTGAATTTGAGAATACAATGCAGTCACAATAAAATAAGAAAAGCTAAATTGATTACCACAGAACTTCACAACCGAAAGGCAAACTCTTGAGTCCGCATTATATCAAATAATATGTTTTGATAATTTAAAAGGATTTAATATCAAGATTGTGACTGCACTTATACTCTCAAATCCAGGGGCCACATAATCGTATAGTAGATCATTAGCATTGAAAATCATTAAATCTAACTGGTGTTTTACACTGCAAACAAAATTACTTCTTGAATTCTTTTCCCTTTTTTTTATATTTTAGGAGTTGCCCTGAACATTCTAGCAATTATATCAATTTCAGTTTTTTTTTTTTAATTTAATGAACAATACATACTCTTTTCAGAAATTAATTACTTATATATAATACTTTACTTTTTTTTTACTGAGGGAACATATGTGCGACTGAATTTCCGTCTAAAATGGATCTTGTTACCATATTACCTAACTCCTTAATTTAAAGACACAAGAACCAGCATAAGTATAATCAGAAAAGTAAGTTAATAAGAGGGGTAACACACATTAAAATTAATCCACATAACACTCATACAATGAAAGGGAAATGCATAGTAAGTATAAAAGCCATTAATCAAAAAAAAAGGTAACAAAACCCTCAATTCATTTCGCACAGTATTCCTCCTTTAATACTTAATCTTACTACTGATACAGAGTTAAAAGATCTTAAGATTCTTTAGTATTTATTTCATTTACTAATGAGATTAAAACCTTTTCTTTTTTTTTTATTTTAGAGATTAATTTAGTTGAAAGAGAAGTGAGCAAAGCAGAGCAATATATTTGACATCATTTTATTAAACTTCAGATCTTATTCAGAATTTAATATTATTTTTGCCAATATTTTGCAGTGAAATTTCAGTATAAAAAAATCAATTAGATACATGACAGGGTTTAACTCAAAATAGTTTTTAATTTAAAAGACTCGTTTAACTATTATCATATTGCAGAAAATTTTCAATACAACAAAAACGCAATTAAATATTTAGCAAAGAATATCTCAAAATAGTTTTAACTTTAAAATAGCCATTTTAACACAACAAATTGCGAGGGTATTTCGATTCCTTCTAATACTTTTGACATAAATAAATATGTAAGAGATAATCAAAACAGCACAGAAAATTCTACTTACATTAAAGGCAATTCAAGAGAAGGTGTAGGCTATAACATCATTTTACTCTTCTTTATTTTTTTTTAATCTATTTGGCAGTCCTTCTAATAGGGTGGAGATAAGGTCGATCGGTGTATACTTTTCTTTAGACGAATGGATGTTGGTGTTCTCCCATTGAAGCTATTTTTGTCCATATTAACTCTTTCTTTAAACCCAGGGTAACCACGGATATCACAGACAGTTCATAAAAGAAAAAAAAACGTTCAAGGGATCACCTATCAACTTTCAGTGAAGATGCACTAAATCATCATTTCCTCGACGATTTCATTACACACACAAATCCAATTTCTATGCTGCGAATCTCTTCAGACGTACCTGAATTCTGAAATCAAGGCGATGATAAGCACATGCTGATTGTGTTTCGTTAATTTCGGAGAATGCCCATAGGTTTTGTTTTTTTTCTCTTAGTTTCTTAAGACAACATGAGCTTCTAAATCTTCAATGTTAAAGAATCTTGTTCCAACGGTGTGAGTGGGATCAATCATGGTTGCTGCTGTACCCACGCTTGGTAAAAAAAAAAATTCTTTAAAGATAGCAGGACCATCTGACACGTCCGTTTTCTTGAGAGACTATCTTCTTCTCTCCTCGTTTTAACAAATTCGAAAACATAGTCTGACCACTGGTCAGGGGGAGGGCTAAAAGAGAGCCTCCTTTCCCCCTACCGCAGTCACTAAGAGAAAAATATCACATCTTTTTTGTCCGAAAACTCCTGCCTTAACTAACTTATTCCCCGTATCGTGTAATAAAATTTCACACGTGCACTCTTACTTGCTGACGTCAGACGCTCCTATTCGCTAACCTGATAGGGTTCAACCACTTATGTAAAAGGGGGTGTAATCCGCTTTCCACCTTATACACTTTTTCTAATGGGCCACCCATCTTTAAATGCCAAGCAAACTATCTTTTCTCACGGCAGTATCCCATAAAAATTTCCAAAATTGCCTGTATGACAATAACTTTTAAAAGGAGGGTTATAAAATTGCACCAAGCATTTTACTTAAAAGGCTCATAAAATTTTATATATATGGTCGGCCACCCAAGCAGGCTTTTAGGCTGTGATAACGAACTTAGTAAAAGAAGTGTATGAAATTCACATGGAAAACACGTTTTTACTGCATCCTATGTGACATTACAAAGGCAGACTGAGGGGGTTTTGATTTTACGAGCTGGCGTTGCTATGGTAACACCGCTCTATAGTGGGGGAAATACTTGACCGTTTCCAACAGCTGCCCAAATCCAAGGTTAAGCGAGGAGTTTCGCATTTTTCTTGGGAAAAAAGGGAAGGGACATCTTGCTTGTGTTTACGTTCTCAGATAAAAGATTACACGTACCCTAGTATTTGTTTCCACTGAAATAATACGTGTTTTTCTAGATCTGAAACTGAGAAAAAGGAATTCTCTGGCATTAAGTAATATTCTTAAACTATGAAAATTTTGTCTGACATTTTTCTTTGAAAAAGGGGGGATATAACTGAAGAAAATTAATAATTTTAAGATGAAAGCATACAATGTTATATATATATATAAAGAGGGGGGATTTTAATAACACCAGAATTTGTCAAAATAAGGATATTGTTAAATATTCTACAACAAAATAATAATTTTGCGTACTCTCTCCCGGATGTTGCAACTCCGGGAGTTAGTACGCAAAAACGCGCCAATTTGGCGATTTTTGAAAATCGCGCCAAGAAGGAGAGTAAACTGCGATCGCGTAGTATTTTTTACCGTTCATGATGAATGAATCTCTTGTGTTTGTTTGTGTTTATGGAATAAGATATTAAGCTGTCAACCTAATTGCAACTGAAATTATCCTAGGATATATGTATTTTTAATGAAAATTAAAAACAATGCTTTGATTTTAAATAAAATGTTTTAGTTATATAATTGATTATTTCTATTAATTATTTATTTAGGTAGTTTTCCATTATTTGGCGCAATTCGGGCTTCAGAAAGTGGCCAAAATATATAAACAGCGATGAAAACAAACCTGGTGAAATTTCTTTTTTGTTTTATATATGTATTGATTATTATTGATTATTTATTTAGGTACTTTTCTACTATAGAGTACTTTACATTAAAAAAAAAAAAAAAAAAGCTTGGCGCAATTCGGGCTTCAGAAAGTGAGATATCTTGCCAAAATATATAAACAGCTAAGAAAACAAATCTAATGAACTTTTATTTTGTTTATATACGTATTTATGTACATAAAAAATTTCAATTCTAAATTTATATAATATTTTTATATATATATACAAATTACGACACAGATGTCATATACGCATCCAGTTACCTAACTGGCGCCAAAATGGTATTATTTTGCCTAATATGGTAACCCGGCTATTGTTGTTTATTTATTAATAAATTGTTTATTTACTTTTCTTTTCTTTTTTTTAAATTATATAAACTGTTTTGTTCTATAGTTCATTTTTTTTAATTTATTGTTATTTCCTTTTTAAAAATAGCAAATAATTTAAAAATATATATGTAACTGGTATTCGCAAGCGATGTTTTCGCCAAACGACGTGTTGCCGAGAGAAAAAAATCACGCCAAACCCGGTGCATGTATGACATCGGTGCACAATTGACTTCTACTTCTTTATAAAATTGAATAAATAGCTTTTTTATATTAAATAAGTTGTATATATATGGAAAAAATTTCATGTGAATATGAAGAAGTAAATAGGTTGTCAGAAAATACGTTGCTGAATTACTTATTCGCCAAGAAACTCTTCTCAATTTCGCCAATGTCTAAACATTAAAGTAAAATGGCTGATTTTAACGAAATATTATCAAGATCCGGAGAATTCATTCCGGAAGTGTTATACACATAGCGCTATTATATATATAATGCATAAAAAATTGAGTAAATACTTTAAAAAAAAAGTCCCTATTGCATCAATAAAAATATGAGGGTGTTGGTACTGGAAGAAGAGTCCAAGAATCGACTTTAAAATTATGCATTGGGAAGGTAAGAAAATTAGGGGTTGAAATATGCATGACGCGCAATAAGTTCAAGGACCCTGGACCGAGCCCTACGGGACCATAGGAGGCCCCCAGGTTCTTAACTGGAATGCAGAAACGTGAGAAAAACTAAATGGAAAAAGGGTTCCAAAAATGAAGACCAGTCTAATCAGAACCAGTTTATATCAAGGTATGGTATAGGGAAGAACCCCCATACCTTTTAGGATTTAAAGAAATTGGCCTATATGTACAGTCGTGGAAAAAAAAAAGTAAACAACCACTACTAACTCCTCAACAAATTATCGTAGAAGAAAGTTACCGGTACCAAACGATTAAAAATAAAGTCTACTTTTAAATGGTGTATATAAATTTTGCTTAGGGGGGCATCTACATATTAAAACAAACCATAAATTCATTTTTTTCAATGTCAATACCCAATTCTGACAGCATAAATAAATTCTACACCTTTCAATTAGCCTAAAAACCAATTTTTATGCAATTCGTACCATAAGTTTCCGAGAAATTAATTATTATAAAACGTGCGTATTTTAAGGGCTGTATCCAAATTGATGTTCCGTAGTCGATTGTTAACCGAGAGAGCCTCCTTCTTGATCAAGGCACCTTAAGCAGTCAATGAAGCCTGTTAAACAACGGGACAGCAGAAGAAATTTCAAAATATCTACTCACTTCTATCATAGACGGCCCCTTAAACCATCATTTTGCCGTTTTTTAAGCATAATTTGAAAACTATTTGGAAGAAATATGTGAAATTTCGGATTTCCATAAAGCAGGACTTAATAAATCTAAATCCATCAAAAAAATTGTAAGTTGCAATTCATAATTTTTTCGAATATTAATTTCATAATTCATAATTTATATCATAAAATTATAAAAATTGCAAATTCATACTTATTTATGTTTGGGCACATTAGTATTATTGCTACACAAAAAATTAGCACATTAGGAGCATAATTTCAGGAGATATAAATAAATATATGAAAATGTGATTTAACATTAGAAGCACTAAATTTTGAATGTTTATAATTCAAAAACTTATCATTCAAATGACTTGAAATTTGGTGTCTGGGCATAGTTTGAACCGAAGATTTGAAATATCTCGTTAAAATTGGGTATTGCTATTGAAAAAAATGAGGTTTTTGTTCGTTTTAATATGTAGATGGCCCCCTAAGCAAATTTTATATACATCATTTAAAAGTAGACTTTATTTACAATCATTCGGTACCAGTAACTTTCGTCTACAATAATTTGTCGAAGAGTTAGTAGGGGGTGTTTACTTTTTTTTTTCCACGACTGTACATGGCGTACATCACCTTCACGCAAGAAACCCATTTTAATGGGCTCCAATCCCAACAAATTAACTGCAAACAGATTTTAAAGGTTAAGGTGTGATTTTTATTGAACTTCGTGAACAAAATAAATTGATGATGGGCTGGTCCATTAGACAAACATGTCTTTACAGTATCAGAATATCAAGCCGAATGATCGATACACTTACATATCAATCACACGCCAACATCCACTGGAATACCAAGCCAATATGAGAGTTTAAACAAACGCCAAAATTATCCGTTGCATAGAAAAGCAATAGGAGCGAATTTAAATTATTGGCGAATAAAATGATAAAGACAAAATCGCGAAATAACCTCAAACAACCCTACCTAAACATCTATAAAACGTTAGAACCTATTTATATTATAGATGACAAATATCTTTTATGTTAAAATTTATTGCCTGACAATAATGCAAGAAATGGATAAAATCCCCTTGTTAATAAAAATGATCGCTTTCTTTTATAAACAAAGTAAGAAAATTACCCACATAAATCACGTAAATAAAAATAGATTAGTCTAAAATTAATATCGAAATGACAAGAATGCCATTATCGTAAATCTTTACATATAATTTAAGTTCGATGAAGGAAGCATATAAAATTATAATGAATCAATCCGTTTAATGTTTATATTTTTATAACATACATCCGAAAGAAAAGAGAAACATAAAAATGTATTTCGCCCTGAAATTACTTTTTAATAAATCCAGTTATAACTGATTGAATAAAAGGAAAGAAAGAGTAAACAATTTAAAAAAAAAAAAAAGAATAAAAAGGACAATATTTGATGCATCATCATACAAGTTCTAACTAAATCAGAAGTTTTGTGAAATTCCGTGCATTAGTTCTTGAGATAGCGCGCCCACAAAATTTTTGTCCCATACGGACTCACAGAGTGACAGAATGACATACAGACTCACAGACAGACATTTTCTAAAAACCATCAAATCGTGTTCAGGACTTTCTAAAACACATAAATCCGTCGTAAACCGGAAGTCGAAAATTTTCACGAATCCAATACTTTCTTCTTGTAAAGATAGAAAAAAGTGAAAATAAATGCAGTCTGCACACCGGGAACTTCTAATGCATATAATGATCTAAAAACGATTAAATTCCTATGTATAGTTTTTGCTCCTATAAAACTTTTTTAATGGAATGATTTTGACAAACTTTAACATTAAATATCTCTTAAAAATAATTGTTCGATTTAAAAACTGTCTGCATCAGCGTGTTTATCAAACATTTCTCTATAATACCATCGATTTTCATATTGTTGTATGCAGTAATTTTCTTAACGAAGAAAAACCCCCGGTCACAAAAAATTCAAAACCGGCGGCAGCGGTGACAGCGTTAGTTACTTTTTTTTAGAATAGAGATATACAAAACTTTCATTTAAAACTGAAAGATTTAAAATTCGTGGCTCTCACTTATTTCTTTTTTAAAAAAGAAAAGAAAAGAAATAAATAATACCATAAACATTGACCTTTAATTTGAACACAAAGCATTGTTTTAATTTATCATGCAAAAATAAAAAATGCCAATTGGTGAGTTAAAAAATGCTATTGGCGAGATTTTCGTCCGGCTAACATTAAAGTACCAAGAATTCTTTGCAATCATGGCAACTTTTATGTAGTTTTATTCGAGAAAATAATTTTGTGTTTTTAATCAGAATGGAGCTTCTTTGCAAACGAAAAGCGAATGATCATTATTTAAGAAAGTCAAATGACTTGGATATAGATGAAATATAGATGAAATGATGGAACAATATTTGGCGATTTATCACATGTGCCTGGCTAACATTAAATTAACAAAATGGCCGCCTCGCATATAAAAGCGAAGCGACCAGCCCGGAACTGTTGATGACAGTCACATGACTTAGGCTATTATTAGCCCTTGGTATGCTATTTCTTTCTCCCGGCTTATTTTGTGTCGTCTACAAAAAATAACGTTACGTTACAGAAGCTAGCCGTAAAACAAAGTAGATGTGTCATTGTAAGATTAAATATTCTACAGCATTTTTTTTAAACTTCTAAGCATGGCACATTTTCAATTTTTATACCGTTGTATTGGGGAAAAAATGTACTTTTTAATTCAATTTGTTTGAAGACTGCATCTCAATTTATTTTTGAAATATTAATTTTTTTGTAGTTTTTAGAGCCATTTGCTTAATATTGGAAAACGATCCATTTCTGTAGAAAGTAAAGGAAAAATTGTTTTAGAATAGCAATTATATATATTTGTTGCCATTTTCTCATAACAACCGAAATAAAATGTATTTAAAATACGTGCTATTTTGAAAAAAATATAAACGAATGATTTCTGTAAAAACATGGAGCTATTATAAACTATATTTAATTTTAAGTATCTATATTAATGTTACAAACAAATGAAGGCCTATGAATCATTAGATACCCTTTTTTGTCGAGTTTCTTTAATGACGGCATCTTTTTGCTGCATTTGTGTATTATTTCGCGATAGTAACGTCCTATGCAGACTTTACTGTAGATGTTGCTCGTAACAGTGAATCGTAAATGTGGAATTCTAAAGCAGATGCGAATAACATCATTTTACATGAAATAAAAGCATGTGATTTAAGTCTTAAAATTGAAACATGTTTCGTACTATTTATATATACATTTTTTTTTTCTTTTTTTCTTTTATCGGGGGCGACACTAAATTCTGAAAAAGCAGAATTCCTGTTTTCTATTTATACGGATTGGTTTAGTCAAGTAAAATTTCAGAGAAAATTTACTCAAATGTCAGTGTTTTACTGTTACAACTTTTTTTTGATTTTATCAAAAAAATCGGTATAACTGAAAATATTCAAAATATTAAAATTTGCGAAACTTCGTGGAGCAATAGATAAAAATTTCAAGTTTTCTAGTTCTTCCATATTTTCCACGGTATAAAAACAATACCCCATGTTTTTTTGGAAAAAAATATATCCAATAAAATTGCATAGCAAAAATAAAATTGTAAAAATGTTCTGCGACAATATGTTGAACATATCAATATTACAATATAAAATAGTGTATATTTTGTGCAGTGGTAAATAGGAGATAGCGTAGCAATAAAAAGAAGTATTACTTAAAAAGAAAACATCACCACAATATCAAACGAAGCAAAATAAGTACTTGAAATAAGTTGACCTACGCTAAAAAATATTTACGTAATGAAAAGCTGTGTTTCTGCGTACAGCAAAAATTGTGTGTTAACACTGGTGAGGAAAAGAAATTTCATAGACACCGGAATAGTTATCGCAAACTTTATAAATTTGCTTTTGATCTTTCACAAGGAAATAAAATGTCGTAACTGCTTGCGGATTACAAATTATAAGCAAACACTTTGGTCTGTTTAGTATCATATTTTGTAAATAGTCTGAAAATGGAATACTTTCATCATCTTGTTTGCTTTGGAACTAGAAGCCTAGAGTAAAATCTTGTGTCATGTGATATTAAATCAGTACATTAAGGTAAAATATATCAAATACCACACAGATTTAAGTAGAAAATAAAAGCTTAATAATATACTTCTTAAGGTATTCGTTTTATATTACAGTCAAAGTTGTATGAAAAAAATAAGAAAGAAACTTTATACATTATGCATAAGTTAAAGCTTAATTTGGATAATTTTTCAATTAATTTTCTCAAAATCATTGAATATTTACTTCGTGATTTATCACATTGCTAACTAAGCGTAGAACCAACAGAGTAAGAAAATGGCCCAGCCGGGAATCGAACCCGGAACTCTTGGAATAGCGATCCAAGTGCACTATCATTTAAGCTACGGTGTCCATACCCAGCTTAGCATCATTCCTTCACATATGTTGGTAAAGCTGCAACTGCAGCACAAGATGGAATAATCTTCATGAGCACACAATCCTGCGGCGAAACAGAAATAAACCCAGCATCGGTGAACATCGTTAATTTGGAATGTCTTTAAAAATGTACTTGGAAATGAGAACATTTAAACCTGCTTAATTTTTTTAAGTAATTTTGACTAGAAAACGAGTATTTGCTGTGCTCAGTTTTAAGTACTGTTGCGTGTTTAAATCTTGCATAATTACAAAAATGGAAAATATTAAAAGAATATTTTTAACAAAAAGTATTTCTCATTTACAATAGAAATTAGTAAAATACCATTAAAATGCCGTACACTTATAACGTTTCCCTTCAAGTACGTGGATATATTCAATATAGTTGTCGTTTAAAATTGAGCTGTTTTTCCTGGTTCCAAAGTTAACAGTTTAGCCTCCTTTTTTATTCAGAAATTCCGCACTCATACCAGGAATTCCGAAAGAATATTATTTTAATTTAAGTAATCGTGAAATGTTTGCAATTAAATGAAGCAAAAATTTCTATTCGAAATTTTTGTTATGAGCCGTTTTCCCAGAAAAGCACAATTAACTAAAAAAAATTGTGTTTTTAAATTATGCACTTGATGCTTCACATTTTGAACTGCGATTACCAGTTCATACAGTATTATCCATTGCGTGAGCCTCCTATTTTCGCAGAACTTTTTGTGGTGTTATCACATTTCACACCAAGCGACGTACAGACGTGGAAAAAAAAGTGAACACCCTTATGAACTCTGCAACTACTTGTAACAGAAGGAAGTTACTGGTAGCAAACGATTGGAAATAAAGTCTACTTTGAAATAATGCATATAAAATTCAGTTGGGGGGGGGGGGGGGGGCAACTACAAATCAAAACTAGACCAAACTTTGTTTTTTCCAATGGCAACACACAATTTTGACAACATATTTTTAATCTTCTGCTCAAACTATGCCTAGAAATGAAATTTCAAGTCATTTGGATGATAAATTTTTGAATTATACACATTCAAAATTTAGAGCTTCTAACGTTAAATTACATTTTCATAGTTTTGTCCTGAAATTATAATCCGACTGTGGTAGTTTTTGTACTTAATTATAATACTAAAAAACCCAAACATAAGTACATTGAATTTGTAATTTTAAAAATTTTATAATATGAATTATGAAATTAATATTCGAAAAAAATATGAATTTCAACCTACAATTTTTTGATAGATTTATTATGTCCTGCATTACGCAAATTCTCAATTTTAAATTTTTCCTCCAAGTATTTTTCGAATTATGAGTAAACAAGTAAGAAAAAAAAATCATGCGTCAAGCATAGATTGTGAAACACTTTCCAACACATTTAGAATAATGTAACAAAACTGCACCGTTTAAAAAAATAAAATATTATGTCTAATTCAACCATATGGAAACGCATAATACATTTCAAAACACAATTTCAGCTGTTCCCATCCACAATCGTAAAATTATGCAAATTTTTTCAGAAGCCCTGTATATGATATATAGATTTGAATCTATTAACTACATGCATGCCAAAATTCAGTTCACTTAAGAGATACATATAGTACTTCAGTTGAAAATTTACCTTCAGCAATTTCCTTTAATAAGGAGAACGGTAAGTGAATACTTTTGTGCAACCCTATATTTGAGGTATACAATTTATATATAAGGAGTAAGATTAAAAAATTAATTTAATTTAAAAGCGCATACTGAATTTTAAACCGTACACTCCAGCAATTATTACTCAAAGACAGTACTGTACTGTAACGATTTCCTTTGTGTGTCCCTGTAAATGAATAAAAAATGCTATGAATGCGTTGTTTAAACGTGATCATAGTGAAATTCGGTGATTTATATCAGTTTCAATAAATTTGAAATAGTATAATGTCATCAAATACTCTGCAAACGATTTTTTCCCATATACCGTAATGTAATGAAAAACTTTTGAGTGCCCCTGTAAATGAACGATTAATCCTACATACTTCATATACAATACCAAACATGCTTTGGTGACCCTAAATAACCTTTATCAATTGCATGAAAATCCGAGTATATTTACGGGAGTTAGAGCGTGGACAGACGGCCAGACAAACCGAATGCATAAACACTTTTCAACTTTATTGGAAAGTGCTAAACGCGTCAAAATTATTGTTTAAGGGAAATTTTCATCTTGTTATTAATATGAACTTTAAAACATACTTATAATATGTCTACGATGTCGAGAAAAGCATAATTTGAAAAAAATATATTTTACTCAATTTAATGAAACATTTGGGCTGTCAATTATCGAAACACATTAAGCGAGTGAGATGTTTATATTCGCAAGAAGTAATATATTAATAGAAATGAGATAGTCATTCTGTAGCATTTCGACAATTAAGTACCTAACTTCAATTTGGATACAGCCCTTAAAATAGGCTCATTCTAAAATAATTAATTTCTCGAAACTAATCATACGAATTTCATAAAAAATTGGATTTAGGCTAATTGAAGGGTGTAGAATCTATTTCTGGCGTCAAACTTGGGTATTGCTATCGAAAAAAATAATGTTTGGGTTCGTTTTGACATGTAGATGCCCCCCCCCCCCCCCCCCCCCCGAAGAAAATTTTATATGTAATTTAAAATTAGATTTTATTTCGAATCGTTTGGTACCAGTAACTTTCTTCTACAATAATTTGTTACAGAGTTAGTAGGGGCTGTTTACCTTTTTTCACGACTGTACATATCGTTACATTTTTTTTTGTAGTATTTTTATTTTTCTTAAAATTATAACCATCAACCCGAGTTCAGTTAGAGTAAAACACCCTGTTTTTATGACTAAATAAGCGGTTTGCAATACCATGTTCATTGATAATTTTTCATCTTCTTAAGGCCTACTATCAAACCTCTGAATTTGTCGGTCAAAATCAACACACCCTGTAGAATGCAATGTTCTGAAAAACAATGCACATCATTATTTCATTACTTTTCAAATTTTTCTATGTGGTTGAGACATCCTTATACTATGCTTTAAAAATGATCTAAATAGAACCAAAACACTGCATTAAAAACTAGTGTCGTGAAGGAATTTTCATCTTGTTATTAATATGAACTTTAAAACATATTTATAATTGAGGACGTGAGTTTCAAAACTCGCCTTATCCAAAAAATCAAATTTTGGGAAATCGCGAAAAACCTGTAACTGCGACAACGTGCATCGAATACCTCCAATTTTTTGTATACTTATAGCCAGTTGCTCTGTGATATCATTGTGTTAAGTTGGAAAATCTACTTCAATTCATTTAATTAATTAATTGGAAAAAGTTTCGAATAAGACGAGTTTTGTTGTCAACCTATGGATAAGAAGAGTTTTTTTTCCAATCGTCTATCGTGCTTGCTGAAAGAAATTAATAGTTTCTATTTTTGGTCATCGGATGATAATATTTTGGATTAAAAAATAAACCTTACGAGAGCAATAAGTAGGATTAAAATTTAGTATTACGTTTTATTATAAAAAAGCAAATAAAACGTATCATAAATAGCTTATAATTAAAATAACTTTTTTTTT
Source organism: Maratus speciosus (assembly GCA_963932465.1). Classification (NCBI taxonomy): domain Eukaryota; kingdom Metazoa; phylum Arthropoda; class Arachnida; order Araneae; family Salticidae; genus Maratus; species Maratus speciosus. The sequence goes on from OZ010786.1 coordinate 268,603,113, forward strand.
TAAAGAATGTCATATAATATAATATAACATATAATATTATATATATACACCATCTCCTTCTGTTCTGGTTCCTTAGAAATAATATTTTTATAGAAAGTAAGCACCTTCATTTCTGACCAGTTATCATCAAAATGCTTTTTTAACAATCCGTGGACATCCTTAAGTTTCTCTTGCTTCACAGGGACTCCCTCCCCCTTCTTTTTAAAAAGAAAGTCCAGTTTTTAGAGGCCTCTAGCACAACTTTTACACTCTTAATTTTGATATTCCAAGAATTTTCCGAAATACACTTCCACAAATTTGAAAATGGTCATGGTTCTTAGTCTTTATGTAGTACCTTATCGTAATGCCTTTGAAAGCGCACTGAGATGCACTTTAAAAAAAACTTTCAAGGCGAAAATTTACTTTTCTGGATGTTTCATGGAAGGAAAGAAACCTGGGCGGTTTCTTGAAGGAGATGTTTGAGATGTGAGCTTCAAAATAAAGTTATATTATGCAATTTTGTTTTTGCTTGAAAAAAAAAAGCTTGGTGGAAGCGTCATACATCTTGCATTAAGACGGTTAAATACTAGAGGTTCTCTTTCTGGTGAGTGCACTTTGAGAGGACCGGAAATGCCTTAGATTTATGCCTAAAAATAAAAATTAACACATTCTGGCAGTAAGAAATATAGGAAGCGATTCTCCTTTTTGAACTTACATTTTAATCTTCTTTTGCGTGTATTCTTTACTAGCCCATGTGTTCGAATTCCTTTTTCTCTTCTTCCCCCTTCCCCTACAAAATGCAAGCGTTTATTCAATGTCCATTATACATAAGACATGCTGTAAAATTTATTTAATTAGCTTGTATGAATAGAACAGGTAAAAACTTTAAACGAAAATAGCAACAAGTCACAGAGAAATGAAGGAAAATTACTGTGATAGTAGGGTAAACGCACCGGTAGTGGGCCACGTACCTGTAGTGGGCCACTAACTTTCAAAGTTTAAAAACAAGCTCACAATCCATTTCGGAAAAACGACTGAAAGGAATTTTATTAGTTAAAGTCCTTAAGTGTTAACATTCCATAAACAGTTTGGAATAATTGTTATTTTCCTGTAGATATATTTGTTTATCTTCTGGAATGTCTTCAAACTCAGATTTTTTGGCAAATTCTTAGTGATTTCATTAAGACATAAGATTTTATCTGAAGCGTTGTTGCTTTAATATTATGTTTTATTTTAAATTAAAGTGCCGTTAATATACTCGATTACATTGTAAATAATTTGTTAGATTAGCTGAAAACTTAAAAATTGACAATTATATTGATTTTAAGGGGTGGCCCACTTCTGGATCACAATTTCTTAAATTGTACCAATATTGGGCATGGTGGCCCACTACTGGAGCACATGCCACAAAATTTTTTTATGTTTAAATTATTTTAATTAAGTATTTTTTGAGGTTCTAAGACTTTGTATAAAATTTATTTAGTATTTTGTTCATCAGAACCAGTAGTGGGCCAGGGGCCCACTACTGGTGCACAAGTGGCCAACTTCTGGAGCAGCGAAAATGCAATTTCACTAAGCTATCAGACATATGATAATTAAAAGAAATTAATATCTAAAATAATTTATACTTCAAAGGTTCAATACTCAATAAAGGTTTAATTTTTTGAGCCATATTTAAATAAGCATCGCATAGAAAAACCTATAGTGTTATTTATGGATGGACATACTTCTCTGAATCTAAGTCTTTGAATCTAAGAATCTTCTGTTCGGCTCATGGAGTTGAAATGGTAGCTTTGCCCCCAAATTCCCCATACCTAATGCAACCAATGCACATTTCTGTTTTCCATACTCTTAAAAGTGCTTGGCAACAGGAATAGTGCACTTCAGAATAACTCATGACGGCATACAGATGCAGAAACTGATGCAGATGAGTTCACCAGTCCTAAAATCAGCACTAGACCGTTTAACTCCTGCAACCATTGTGAATGGATACAAAGCAAGTGGACTAGCCCCATGTTATCTAAAGAAAGTAAATGTTGAATCCACACTAACATCAAAGAATGTGATAATATCACCAATAAAGGAGAGAGAAATGGCTTCTTTCTTGGAAGTTCTTAAAGATAAAATTGGAGAAGAAAAATAAAATCTTTCTCAGAAAATAAAGGCAAATTGAAAGGTTCTGTGGAGCAAACAGATCTTTACTACTTATGGTTGGATATGAAGGAGACTTTGAACATGGATTCAATTTCTCAGGTAATCTATCGCAAAACAATTTGGATATAAAACACTTGAGTATATATTTTTTACTATTATTTATTCCATTTTTACATTTTACTTGTTATAGGGTACACCAGTCATATCTGTTGAGGCGGCGTACACTTGAGTATATATTTTTTACTATTATTTATTCCATTTTTACATTTTACTTGTTATAGGGTACACCAGTCATATCTGTTGAGGCGGCGTACACTTGAGTATATATTTTTTACTATTATTTATTCCATTTTTACATTTTACTTGTTATAGGGTACACCAGTCATATCTGTTGAGGCGGCGTACACTGAATAGCCTATTGACACTGTTGATACTGAAACTATTGATCAGGAGCAAAGGGAAATTGCTGAAGATGCTGAGGTGAACCTTTTCATTCAAGAAGGATCAACTGAGACTGGGAGCCATTCAGCGCTTTCACATAGTGGGCCACCTAGAAATGTACCATCTCCCTTCAAAGGAGTTCTATTTTGGCCAGAAGGGGGAGATAACACAAAGAAAAAGAGAAAAAGAGAGAAAATTCCTTCTGTTGTGGCTTCTCCCTAAATGCTTCAATATTATAAGAATAGAGAAGGCCTTAAAAATGCTAAAGATGCAGAAAATAAAAAAAAACTGAAAGATAAAAAAGAAAAAATCAAAAGGAAGAGTTAAAAAAATAACCGATGGAAAAAAAAGGAGAGTCAGGAAATTATCGCCTCTGATGCCTCTCTTTCATTGTAAGTTTCAACCTAAAGTACTCTTTGTAATAAATTGACTATAAACCCCTCTTACATTTTGATATCTTTTTCGTTTTTGGATAAATCATTTTGTTTTGCAGTCATTTCAGCTTTTAATTATCCAGTTTATTACATCTGTCTTATTATTTATCAACACTGCGAAATAACAAATTGGTTGGATTTTTTTTAAGTTACAAAATACAACAGACTGTTATTTAGAGAAAACAAAAGCTATGCATTTCGATTTTTAAAAATGTTGCTAAATTGTCTACTATTATTGTGGATAAAAAGTGATAATTGTTTTTCTAACATTTGTATCATTCTGGTACAAAACATAGAAAATGAATTTTAATGTCAGAAATCGCTGAAAATTCATAAAATTCATTGTAGCACAATTCAGAAAGTCTTGATCACAGAATATGGGAATATTTACTGTTTAACAAGTGAAAGCATATAAGCAGATTTTCTAAATATAACTTATAGATCACAAAAACTGTACAAAAATTAAATTTCGTAACATTAAGAAAATGTAACTATTTTGATGGAAATGGATTTTCACATGATGAAAAACATGTGAAATAGTTCAGCAATTAAAATTATACCTCTAAAACTAAGCTTCTTGGGAATTAGCTATATTTAAACGATACGAAAGGACACCCTGTATATAATCAAGAAATTACTTTGCAGCTTGTAGGACATTAGCTTTTATGTAAAGTGAGATAAAATTAAAATTGATTTACAGAACTGAAGTTGAGGCCCCTGATCTGCAGATTTACTAGTGAGATTATTTTACGTAATCATCTAAACTTCTATTTATGATTTCATTATTGTGAACATCCTATTCTAGAACTGTAAAAAAAAGTATAACTTCAGTATTTTCACACTAAACTCAAAACTGGAGTGGCCCACTTCTGGGGGGGCCCACTACTGGTGCATCAAAAATTTACTATGCCCACTACTGGAGCATCGGGGAAGGTAACTTCTTTTATTTTTCATTTTTTCCAAATAATATATTTTAAAACTTTGAATGTTTATTCCGATACATGAAGGTTAGGACTACGTTAAAACTAGTATGTTGTGGTCATCACAAAACTTTCTTCTATATAAATCACGTCAATTAAATCCTTTAAACAGTACAAGAAATAACAACGATTTAGCACCAATTCATATCAAAGTATATCTGAATTTGAAGTTGGATGAAAATTCGTGCATTAGTTCTTGAGATAGAGCTATAGCGGAAATTCTGAAAAAATGTAGCATAGCAGCGCCACCTGTTGAGCGATTTACACTAAAAGTAAACAGCACTAAACTATACTAAGGTATACCTGAATCTGAAGTTTGTTGAAAATCCAAGCATTAGTTCTTGAGAAAAAGCTATTGCGGAAATCGCAAAAAATACAGCATAGCAGCGCCACCTGTGGAGCGATTTACACCAAAAATTAAACAGCACTAATTTATACGTCAATTCATGTCAAGGACTAACTAAATCTGAAGTTTGATGAAAATCCGTGCAATAGTTCTTGAGATACAGCTCTTGTGGAAATCGTGAAAAATGCAGCACAGCAGCGCCACCTATTGGGCGATTTACACCAAAAATTAAACAAAACTAATTTAAATCAGGGACTAACTGAATCTGAAGTTTGATGAAAATTCGTGCATTTTTTCTTGAGTTAGAGCTATTGCGATAATCATGAACAATGCAGCATACCAGCGCCACCTGTTGGGCGATTTTCACAAAAAAGTAATCAGCACCAAACTATATCTTGGACTAACTGAATCTGAAGTTTTATCAAAATCCGTACAGTAGTTCTTGAGATATAGCTATTGGAGAAATCGTGAAAAATGTCGCATAGCAGCGCCACCTGTTGGGCGATTTTCACCAAAAACTAATCAGGTCCAGTTTATATCAAGGTCTAACTAAATATGAAGTTTTGTGAAATTCCGTGCATTATTTCTTGAGATAGAGCGCCCATAAAATTTTTGTCACATACAGACTCACAGACAGAGTGACAGAGTGACGGAGTGACAGAGTGACGGAGTGACAGAGTGACAGAGTGACAGACAGACTCACAGACAGACATTTTCTAAAAACCATCAAATCGTGTTCTGGGCATTCTAAAACGTATAAATCCGTTGAAAACCGGAAGTCGAAATTTTTCACGAATCCAATACTTTCTTCTTGTAGATAGAAGAAAGTAAAAATATATATCATTTAGAATCCATAAATACTTTAATAATAATAAGATAAATGTTCTTAAGTGGCCCACTGCCGGTGCGTTTACCCTAACTGATAAGCTAGTCGTCCGTTGGTCTTAGGCATGCGCAGGGATAAAGCTAGTTTTGTTGCCAACTCCCTAGTGGATAAGGCGAGTTTTGAAACCAAACCAATATTTTAAGAATCCAAAAATAAAGGATAAAAATAGTTTTTTTACAGATTATAGTGTTTTTTCTGTGCAGGTTTACCAATAGAATAGATTGGTAGAGAAAACTCGATTTTTTAACTTTTGGATAAGGCGAGTTTTGAAACTCACGTCCTCAATTGCTTAAAAGGTGACACAAACATATAAAGATAGTATTTATTATAATTCTGACAAGGGAGCCACTTTTGGTGCTGCTCGCACTTAGCGTAGAGACCTTGTGCATTTTGTTTCATAAAAGTTAGAAAACCGATAAAATTTCTCTGTTAAAATCATATTTTAGTATATATACTTTTTATGCTTTTAATTTTTTATTATTACATTTCTATTTGTTTATTTCACGCCAAAAGTTAGTTAAATCGCCAAATATGGAGTTACAATTTTTCCGTACGCTATCCTCGGAGTATATGGGCAATAGATATAATTATATCAGATTGCGATTTGTTTGATAATTGATAGCATAAGAAACAAGAATTAATTAGGTTTTTTAGGTGCGTTCGTAATTATATAAATACGTAGCACCTATAATCGTCGTTCAGTCCGTCTGTCTGTCCGTCCGTCTGTCCGTCCGTCTGTCCGTCCGTCTGTCCGTCCGTCTGTCTGTCCGTCCGCCCGCATATAATAGAGCAAAAACTACCCAACCGAATTGTCTGAAATTTTAAATATATGATTGTTGTAAAATTTTGTCGAGCCATTTCCAATTTTATGAAAATCGGGTGTATAGTTTAATTACAGGGACACCCAATATTTTTCCGTTACATTACGGCCAATGGGAAAAAATTATAGCAAATGCATTTTAATGATTTTACAGCCTTCCGAATGGTCTGAAATTTTTAATATATAATTGCTGCAAAATTTTGTTGAGCCATTTCCAATTTTATGAAAATCGGATGTATAGTTTAATTACAGGGACACCCAAAAGTTATCCGTTACATTATGGCCAATGGGAAAAAATTATTGCAAATGCATTTTAATGATTTTACAGCCTTCCGAATGGTCTGAAATTTTAAATATATAATTGCTGCAAAATTTTGTCGAGCCATTTCAAATTTTATGAAAATCGAATGTATAGTTTAATTATAGGGACAGTCAAAACTTTTCCGTTACATTACGGGGAATGGGGAAAAATTATTGTAAGTGCATTTTAATGATGTTACAGACTATGCGCTTATGAAGCGCAAAAAAATATGCATTCAGTACAATATGGGGTGCAAAAAATAATTATAAAACTAGTTATAGTACGAACGCACCTCATTTGCCACGTTTGACGAGCAATTTTCAACTTGTTCTTTTTTACTTTCTTCTATCTTTACAAGAAAGTATTGGATTCGTGAAAAATTTCGACTTCCGGATTTCGACGGATTTGTACGTTTTAGAATGCCCACATCACGATTTGATGGTTTTTAGAAAATGTCTGTCTGTCACTCTGTCACTCTGTCTGTGAGTCTGTATGTGACAAAAATTTTGTGGGCGCTCTATCTCAAGAACTAACGCACGGAATTTCACAAAACTTCATATTTTGTTAGACCTTGATACAAAGTGGACCTGATTAGTTTTTGGTGAAAATCGCCCAACAGGTGGCGCTGCTATGCGGCCTTTTTCACGATTTCTGCAATAGCTATATCTCAAGAACTACTGTACGGATTTTGATAAAACTTCAGATTCAGTTAGTCCAAGATATAGTTTGGTGCTGATTACTTTTTTGTGAAAATCGCCCAACAGGTGGCGCTGGTATGCTGCATTGTTCATGATTATCGCAATAGCTCTAACTCAAGAAAAAATGCACGAATTTTCATCAAACTTCAGATTCAGTTAGTCCCTGATTTAAATTAGTTTTGTTTAATTTTTGGTGTAAATCGCCCAATAGGTGGCGCTGCTGTGCTGCATTTTTCACGATTTCCACAAGAGCTGTATCTCAAGAACTATTGCACGGATTTTCATCAAACTTCAGATTCAGTTAGTCCTTGACATGAATTGACGTATAAATTAGCACTGTTTAATTTTTGGTGTAAATCGCTCAACAGGTGGCGCTGCTATGCTGTATTTTTTGCGATTTCCGCAATAGCTTTATCTCAAGAACTAATACTTGGATTTTCAACAAACTTCAGATTCAGGTATACCTTGATATCGTTTAGTGCTGTTTACTTTTGGTGTAAATCGCTCAACAGGTGGCGCTGCTATGCTACATTTTTTTTAATTTCCGCTATTGCTCTACCTCAAGAACTAATGCACGAATTTTCATCCAACTTCAAATTCAGATGTACTTTGATACGAATTGGTGCTAAATCGTTGTTATTTCTTGTACTATTTAAAGGATTTAATTGACGTGATTTATATAGAAGAAAGTTTTGTGATGGCCACAACATACTAGTTTTTCTATGCAGACGATAAATATACAGGGTGTCCGGTCTCAACGGTGTCCAATGGCTAATTCCTAAACCGTTAGTCGTAGACATATAGTTCAAATTATAAAAACGTTTTAAATAAGGTAAAGAAATATTTTAAAAGCGATTTGGGTCAATAAAAACATTTCTTAAAAAGTTACGAAATTTAAATTTTTATACGGTCCCCCGGTCCTATAAGTTATATTTAGTAAATTTTTCCTTTTACACTGACAAGTAATACAAAAAAAGTCCCATTCATATAACTCTAAAATTGAGCGAGTTATGAAACTTTAAAAATGCATGACTTATGCCACTTTTCTGCTCTGAAAACAAATGAGTTCGGCTTGGCTTTGAGGGGCCACATACCAAGTGCTTAAAGTATTCGAAGATATTATTTCATGTGTATCTGCGCTTTGAAAAAAATTGTATTACGACTAAGTTAACATTCATTAAGTTTCAGATTGGCTTATTTTGTCAGGATTTGAGACTGTTTCTTTTTATGATTTCTTTTAACAAAAATTATGTTATTTTTATAGGTTTTTATGTTACTTCAACGATCATATGTATGCTTTTCCAGTTCAAAATTTGTACTCGAACTTTAACTAACTTTCAAGTATCTGATCGAGATTACATTTTACATACTGGCGCAAATCCGATAACAATCTAATATTATTATGATTTTCGGTGGTTACCATTTATGCTTATTTTACAGGATAGCACAAAAAATTTCGGATAGATTACCGCCTAGAAGTTTAAGAAAAAGTTCTAGATTAGGTAATACAAGACTGCGATTGTTGGTTTTTTTTTTTTTTTTTAACTTATATGTATTTTTTAGCACTGAATTCAAAAATTACCTTAATTTTTAGCCATCATGTCAGGATATTTCGTAAATCATAAATTGTCAAAGTAAAATAATAACAAAAATCGGGTACTATAAAGTAGAGTAGATGGCTGTGTTTTTTAACTTTTGATAATTGATTTTTACATACTTTTTAGCGCTGAATCTGAAAATGACCTTCATATTTAACCATCATGTTAGAATATTTTTGCAAATCTTAAATGTGTAAGTTAAAATATAGCAAAATTCTCATACTATAAAACATATGTAAAACTGTTTTATTTCATTTTATGTTATTTTATTCAATAATTTATTCAATGTTTTTCCTTATCCTGGGACTCTTACAGCTAAACAGCTGAGTGGTCCGATGAAATGGGGGAGGAGGTTTAATTTTAACTTTGAAATTTGCAATTTGCGAAAAATCCTGATGTGATGGTTAAAAAAGAAGGTCAATTTCGGATTCAGCGGTACATAATACATAAGAATCAATTATCAAAAGCTAAAACACATGACATAACCCAACTTTTGCAGGCTAGTGCAATATAATAATATTTTAAAATACGTATCATTTGTAAAGAATTGAGGCTGTTAATTTAGCATCATTTTATTTAACAAAAATTTTGTTTTTTCTTTCTTCTTAAATGTTTATTACAAATTGTATATTTTGCATTAATATGTCAGAATGATTAAAGATTTCAAATTTATATTGCAATATTAATTTTACTGTCAACCATTTTTTTAATATATCTGTCGAAATAATAATTTCGACTAAATTTGTGAATGACCCCCAATTCGCAGCAAAAAATATGCTCCAACTTTAAACAGCTATTACTCGGTCAATTTTAATCGTAGAATAACGGGACTTTTTTTGTATTACTTGTCAGTGTAAAAGGAAAAATTTACTAAATATAACTTATAGGACCGGGGGACCGTATAAAAATTTAAATTTCGTAATTTTTTAAGAAATGTTTTTATTGGCCCAAATCGCTTTTAAAATATTTCTTTACCTTATTTAAAACGTTTTTGTAATTGGAACTATATGTCTACGACTAACGGTTTAGTAATTAGCCATTGGACACCGTTGAGACCGGACACCCTGTATAATAGTAAATATATTTCTATAAAAGGTTTCAAGATCATTGAAAACTATTTTTTAGTGAAATACAAAATAAGCAAACTATTTTCTTTTGGAATCGAGTGGAATAAAGTTTCGAATGTTTAAAATGAAATGTTGCTGTATTAAATTGTCCTTTGTTAAAAATAATCATATAGTAAATTAACAATTTTTGCACAATTTAGAAAAATTACTGTGGTTAATTACTAATTAGGTCCGACATTAAAATTTCTACTGAAGTCTAAAACAGTCCTCGCAAGACAAACAGCTATGACATTTGGCTAGGGTTGCCAGAAAGCTTTACTTTCGAAAAAAACCGGCTAACTTTTTCCCCGCCAAAAATGCGAATATAATATTGCAATTTTTTAAAATCAATTTCTTGCGTTTTTGAAGGAATTTTTAAATTTTTTTCAATATTTTATATTTATTATTAACTAATTTTTATTTTAAATGCTTTTCTTTAAAAAACTTCAATGTTTATAATCCGATAAGGGGTCTCGAACATTGCATTTTCAGAAAGTTATGCTGCTGTAAAATAAGAAATATTATTTTAACAGAAAAATTTTATCGATTCGCAAACTTCGTAATATATAACTTTAAAATGCACCAGGTCTCAATGCTAGGTGCGAGCAGCACCAAAAGTGGTTCCCATGTGACATCTTTCAAACGCACATGCGTTCATTTTGAAAGAGAAAAGATCACTGACTATACTATCTTTTCACCCCTCTGTATAGCAATGAACTGAACTTCACTTGCGCATGCGTAATATTTTGTTTTGTTTTTAAATTTGTTTTCTATTATAGTCAGTCATCTTTTCCCTTTGAAAATGAACGCGTGTGCATTTGAAAGATCTCCGGTTATAATAAATAATATCTTTATATGTTTGTGTCACCTTTTAAGTAATTATAAGTATGTATTCTCATAAAAGGCTTAATTAACATGACTTTTTTCCTTATTATGTATTTGCCTTCAAACAGTTCCAAAAATAGCAATTTTTTTATTGCTTTAGATTTACTAATACTATTTTCGCTGTTCAGTTCCTTTCTTATTTTCTTTCTTGGTCATTCATACTTACTTTTTCCAGTTTTTTTTTTTTTTTTTTTTTTTTTTTTTTTTTTTATCTACTTCACAATTTACTTCATCTGCTTCAATTCATCTTTTATAGACTGGTATTCAATTTTTTGTTTTACTCGATTCTTCTGTCATCTGTTTTGAACATATTGCCTACGGGCAATTTTTATCAAATCTGAATTTGAAAACAGTAGAAACTCCTCCTTGTTCTGAAAGTCTTTTGTAAATTGGTGTTCTAAATAGGTTTACTAAGTTTATGCATCGGTAAATATCTTTCAATGTATGACTTTAATATAAAATGTCTTACAATCTAAAAAAATATCGACAACATGATATAAATGCATTTTTTGTAAGGTAGAAGCTACACCCTTAGTAAATGATGTACTTTGAATGAAATCGAGAATTCTCGTTTCCCGTCGTGAATGTGTTAAGTTTATATCGATTTCTTTGTATCATCTTCTTTTTTCTGATAAATTTCCAATTATTATTTTCTTAGACACTTACATCATTATTCAATTCAGACGATGAGCTTGGACTTTTCTGTTGACTTTGAACTCATTTGTTTTACTCTTCTAATTCTTCTGTCTTCCGTTTTTAAGTTTATATAGATTTCTTCGTAGCATCTTCTTTTCTCTCATAAATTCCCAATTATTATTTTCTTAGGCACTTCCATCATTATTCAATTCAGACGATGAGCTTGAACTTTTCTGTTTACTTTGAATTATTTCGTTTTAGTCTTCTAATTTCTCTGTCTTCTGTTTTTAAGTTTACATCGATTTTTTTCGTAGTATCTTCTTTTCTCTTTTCCCAAGTATTATTTTCTTGAGCTCTTCCATCATTATTCAATTCAGACAATGAATTTGGACTTTTCTGTTGACTTTGAACTTGAGACTTGGAACTCATTTGTTTTACTCTTCTAATTTTTCTGTCTTCCGTTTTTAAGTTTATATAGATTTCTTCGTATAGCATCTTCTTTTCTCTCATAAATTCCCAATTATTATTTTCTTACACACTTCCATCATTATTCAATTCAGACGATGAGCTTGAACTTTTCCTTTGAATTTGAACTCCTTTGTTTTAGTCCTCTAATTTCTTGGTCTTCTGTTTTAAGTTTATATCGCTTTCTTCGTAGCATCGTCTTTTCTCTCATAATTTCCAAAGTATTATTTTCTTGAACATTTCCATCATTGTTTAATTCAGACGATGAACTTTGATTTTTATGTTGGCTTTGAACTTGGAACTCATTTTTTTTAATCTTCTAATTCTTCTGTATTCCGTTTTTAAGTTTATATAGATTTCTTTGTAGCATCTTCCTTTCTCTCATAAATTTCCAATTATTACTTTCTTGAACATTTCCATCTTTATTTTGTTTACAATTTGTGTTTTCTTTTCCAAACATTTCTTTCCATTCTTTTCTTACGCTCATTCATTTTATTAACACTTCTAATTTTTTCAGTAGCTTTTCTTTTGTAATATCACCCTCTTTCTTTTTTTTTCTATGTTCTTCTTAACAATAAATGATTTCTTTTTATTTCAGACTGGCACATCTTACATGCAGTTTTTTTTTTTTTTTTTTTTTTTTTTCGTTTCCCTTCGCTTCTAAATTTTAGCATCTGACTGCTACTTTCGCTTTTTATTTTTTGATTTCGCATTTTTCTTAAAAGAAAAATATAATAATAAATTTAGTTATAAAATTGCTTGTTGCAGATTATTGAAACTACGATTTTATAGATATTCTATATTGTTTAACTTTTATAATTAAAAAAAATAGTTCTAGTATTAATTATTTTTAAAATACAAATAAATAAGCATTAACTTTAATTTTGAAAATATTTACTAAAGGAATTTTAATTGATATTTCTCTAATTAGTCAAACTGTATTATGATTTTTAAGATTTTGTCCCTTCCATGGATATGCTAAGTCCACGAAAGAGATGCCATGAAGGAGACGAAAACTAGGCCTTGAATTCATAAGTAATTGAATTTGTAATGTTTTGTTTGAAACTGAATTTAATTTAATTTTTTTATTTTTTGCATTTCAGATTGCTAAAATAGTATATTTCTTTTAATTAAATGTAATGTTAAAGCAATCCAAAATTTTATTACAATTATGAATTAGTTCTTGCTTACTTTATTTATAATGACCACGTAGTATATAGACTGAGAACTTTGTCAAACTCCAAATAAAATTAATAAATTCGAAAAGATTCAATAACTTGATAACAGAACAAAATGTTCTACCTAAAAACCAAAATGACTTTCTTTCGCCCAAACTACCTAATAATAATTTGGTATCTATTATCATCTA